>CM051237.1:452064315-452304315 GCA_027917425.1 Gastrophryne carolinensis
GAGTTGAAAAAAATTCTCATGGTAGGAAAAAATTCATTTCATGAGAAAAAAGCCTGAGAATTTCACTGTTAGTGAATCACCAGATAAAAAGACAATGAAAGTCAATGGCACTTTTTACTACAGGTAAAATGGGGTAAAAAAGTTAATAGTTTTCTCAGGAGTAAAAAAGTGCCATTGACTTTTATTGTCTTTGTCAAGGAACCACGGGTCACGTGATCCCACTATAAACCAGGGACCTCCGTACACACAGACCGCGTCCCCCCAAAACCCTTTGTCCGAGTTCTCCTATCAGAAACACCAGGCCCAAAGCTTGCGGACACACAGATTCTTGGTTTAAGGCAAACAGATCTCTCAGTTAAAATTTAAGTTTTAATGCTATAAGCGCACACTAGGCAGTGATAACAAACATTTGGCTATGATGGAATATGAAATGATACAGATGATACAAAATGTTGTTCTGAGACGGTTACAGGATAGAGTGAGTTACACAGAGAAATAATAGTCAGATTACCTTAGTATGCAGTTGCAGAGTTGTGGTGATGGGGCTCTCACAAGAGGTAAGTGAAGAGCTGTGTGGTGTGGTACACCTCCTCAGCACGTGTGAATCGTGACCTCTCCAGATAAGTGACAAATGCCTGGCTCAGGGTTACCCTATTTTTGCGGCAAGACCCCTCCACCCCCCCTCCCCTCTGTGGGACAGATTGTCACCTCTCACTGTTCTGGGGCTCGCTTCATCCCCTAAAACCCCTTAGGGGTTATAACTTGGAGCAGGAGGGGGGTCGTATGGCTTTGGAAGCGACACCAAACAATCAGGCTGGATTCTGGGCATCCGATGAGTCCAGAAATGGGGTCCCTAAGTGGGTCCTAGGTTTCAATGGGCTTGGTGACAAAGGAAAACTATCTCCACGTGCGGTTTTGTGAGCCGGTTCTGATTCTTTCCTGGCTTGGTGTTGGGACACATGGTGGCGCCGCTATGGTCCAATTTGTGTTGGTGCCACTTGTCTGCGGCTCCCATCTGTGATGTGACAAATTCACAGCCAGGGGTCCAGCAAGCTGCAGACCAAGCAGAGTCTTCTCAGACTGAAGGTATTAGAGTTGCCAGCGGGGAGTCTGTGATCTGCCCTGCGTAACCTGTAAATGCTAATTCCTCTTCCTGAGGAGATAAGGACCTGTGCATTTATAACTAGGAGGGAAATAAAGGGGAACTCCAGACTTGTATATGGGAGTTTTCCACACTTAAGCTGGATCGTTCCTTCACAGTCTTTTTATCTGGTGATTCACTAACAGTGAAATTCTCAGGCTTTTTTCTCATGAAATGAATTTTTTTTTTCAACTCTTAGTGAATCAAGGCCAATATAAGAAAATACAGTCTTTGGTAAGGACGTTAGGAGAGGTGGAGCGGAGCAGAGCAGAGCAAGACAGGCCAAAATGAAGTGCGCTATTACACATGGCGGTGTGCCGCACTATGTGTCTTCGCACAGGCGGGCAGTGGCATCGGTATTAGTGAAAAAAAAAAACACATGTGAGCCGTACAAAGCAGAGCCTCCATCAGTCACAGCCCAGGGCCCCATGGTAGGTATCTAGGCCCTGGGGCCCAGTACACTGGTCCTGGTCCTCCTGCCCTGGTGGCGGCCCTGAGGCATTGTACTGCTATTGCTTAGCTTTCATTGTGCATTAATATTACCCTATAGTGGCTTCAGCAACCACCCAATTAACCCCAAAGCGCAGCACCCTCTCCACAGCAATTAATCAACTCAAATGTATCTCGTAAATTCATCTTTATTAAATTCCCCATTAAAAATTACATACAAACATATAATTTAAAATATCCCAAACAATTTATTAAATGGGGTATCCCATACAGACCCACAATCCCATTGTCATCCTCAAAAAAGTGTAATGAACAATTATTAAAAAAATATATATGATGATAATAATCAAAATCAATCAAAAAACTCCCCTCAATTAATCAGTTATAAAGTGCCAAAAATGTGCTATATAATGTGCAATCTCTATCCAATATAGTCAATGAAGAAAATATGGCAAGAGGAATAAAGTGCAAAGTGACAGCAATTCATTAATGAATAGCAAACACATCACCTAAAAGTGGCGAGTCCCCGGGATGTCCCCATACAAAAAAGCCAAGAGATGGTTCCCCACGCGTTCCGTAGTCTGAACCCTGACTACTTTCTCAAGGTGTCATTTCATTGTGCATTACACTGCACATTCTAATAGGCGGAAGAAAGCTGAAATTATAAATGGATATACACTTCATCATTGTTTCTAGCCTGGGCTCCCCAGCTGGCAGGATTTCCCCAGCACATAACAAAGTTACACAACAGGCGAGATGCATTTCTATACTGCTGAGTACCATGATGGGACTGACCCCTGTACTAAAATACTACTTCTATTTGCAGAGTAGTAATGCCAACCTTATAAAATGCAATGTTTGAGGGCAGGTGATGTCATTGCAGTAAAACAACATTGTCCTATGGAAGGCAATAAATTCACTCCTGTAAAACATGTCATGCCTGTAAAATGCGACTTACAGAACCTTTGTAGAAAGAATAGTTTGTGGCCCCAGCAACCACAAGGAAGACCCACAGCGGCACCACCAACCCAGTAATGTGCATACAAATAATATCCCATTAATGCATACCCAAATCTAAAAAATAAAATTATCTTTTCTCTTCCTTCCCTTTCCCTTCTCTCTCCTTTAATTATATTATTTTTTCCTTTCCAAACCTCTATGTGCATACAAGTAATACCCAATTAATGCATACCCAAATCTATAAACAAAAACCAAAAAAAAACACACTATAACACAAGTCCCCCAGAAGGCGGATTAGACATTTGCACTTTATATCATCACTTTAGGTACACATAGGTGTTTTCACAAACTGTTTTTACATGCACTGTTTAGATATGAGATGTTTGTCTGAATACTTTGTATTTATTTTGTAAAGATACTTCATTGGCTGTGGTATGGCACTTTTTGGCCATATACCTACTGTTAGGAATGTTTTAGATAATTGTTGTAAGTCTTTGTCTTTTTAATAAATCCATGATTATGATAAGATGTAAATGTTTGATCAGTGAAATTACTGGGTTGGTGGTGCCACTGTGGGTCTTCCTTGTGGTTGCTGGGGCAACAAACTGTTATATTGTTTCAAATTGGCTATTTGCTTGGGGAACACCCCTTTTGAATTGTGTGTTTTTGATACTTGGGGTGGTGCAGGGTGTTTTTTTCTTGTCTTTTTTTAATAGAGAACCTTTGTAGAAAGAATAAGAAAGACACACATGTCCAAGAGTAACTGCTGTCAGCTATATGTAAACGGTGAGTTTTCCAATAATAAAGTGGCAAGAGGATGTGTTATATAAATCAGAGGATTCCTCGTGGGTGGGTCCTCCGATTAAGAAAAGACCATGTAGCCAATTAGTGGCTTTATTAATCACTGTCCCCTTTCTTTATGGTTCCCTTTGAATTCCCCATAAGACGTCCCATAGTAAATACTGCATAACACTGATCACATTTAACAATATATGGTTTTAAAGTGGACCAAAACCCAGCGCGATTAGCCCAGGAATCTATAAGATTCCTGGGCGATTGATCATTAGCATTAGAGTGCCCCAGGATAGTAAAAAAATGGGTTTTGGTACACTTTAAAGTGGTCCAAAACCAGGATTTTGACTAGCCCGGGTTTTGGTCCTTGCCCCTGAGGCATCCCGATTTGGGGTGCCCCACTGTGTGAAATCCTCTGGAGGCAAAACTTACCTGACCATTGGATCGTGGATGTGCAGCCAATCTGCATGTTCATCTCCTTTCGGCTTCTCGCTTTTCGGCTCGTCGGTTAAGGGCTGGCCATCCACAAATGCCTGGCATGGGCACACGCCTGGCTAACGGAACAGCAGAGCAGTGCCCTGAAAAGTGATAATTGCCGCTAGATCGGCAAGTAGGTACATTTTATTGGGGATCGAGGGTTTATGGTAGTAGGGAGTCAGGTGTCCCCGGAGTCTTACAGAATTCAGGGACGCTTTTGGTCCACTTTAAAGACATGGAGCGTAATTTATGAAGTGCGCCCTTTGGCGACACTTTGGCAACAATAGGTGAAAACATGTCTAGGTAGGCTGGCACTGAAGGGGTTAAAAAATATCTGCAAACTGAAGATCTTATATTATGCATCATAGCCTTCCTATTGTGTTATAGGGTAGGGAGCCTCTCTGCTCCATCAAATAGGAAGCAAGTCCTCAGACTCAGAGTATTTATTATGGAAATTCTTAATGTGTGAGCACAGTGAGGCAAAAGAAGCTCAGTGGTACTGCAGTACTTTCTCTGCTGTACATGCTATACTAGGCTTTACCAACCTTTGGCGGACCAGAGCAGCCCAGCTTAGTAAATCAGTCCCATATGTTCATTTTATTTGTATTTTCTGCACTTCTAATAAGCTTTTTGGTTTTATTACATTATATATATGTTTAATGATTACAACAGTAGTACCTCGTTAGAGAATATAAACTGGTTCTATCTTGCAATCTATGATGCTACAGTTTAAACCCCTCATATTGTTAGTACTAACTACCAAGCTACCCATTCTAAATAATTTTCTGAATATATATATATATATATATATTTTTTATTTTAACTAAAAAAAAACATTGTAAATGAAGTATACGTAATAAGGTCTGGAAATATTAACCCTTGTTGGGGGGGGGGGCAGCAGCTTTCGTAACACCTCTGATAGTCAGCAGACGTGGTGGTGACATTGTTTTGTTGACAACAACTTTGCAGAGGAAAATGAGTTTGGGGACAAGGAAGTGTGCAGATCCTATGACCGTCATATGCTGCTCTACACCATGCTAGAGATGCTTCTCTGGCGGAAAATGTCAGTTTGTCCAGTGGAATAAATCATCATGACTGTCAGTTGGGGATTGCTTAGAAATGTCAATATAAATTACGTGCAGCTCCTCAGACATGTTAGACTACTTTGCCAAAATTTCACCTAAAGGTTTAAGGAAACACTGAGTGAGTGCTGAGGAGCAGCTAGTTATTAGACCAATCAAAAACTACTGTAGATTGTGTAGCTGCTTTTTTGTTATTGCAACTTGAGATTATTATCAGGATAAATGGTTATTTCTCACCACAAGTGGTTCTAAATTTCTAGATGTGCCCCCCAGGCACAGTTCAGGTTTTTAATGGGACAGTCCTGGTAATGGCAAAACACAAGACAGCAAGGAGCCTGTACCGGGCCTGGAGTATTAGGGACTCCGAATAATAATAATGGAAACTTTAAAAATGCCACCGAAAGGGGAATTGCTCTTTAAAGCTATCTGTCCCTGGATGTGCTATGAAAAGGACATGCTTTTTCTATCTGGCGCAGCAGCTACCTGTCCCTGGATATACAATTAGAAGGAACAGTCAGCAGATGTTTTTAAACATGCCCAGTAGCTGGCAAGCCCTGTATGTGCAATTACATGGACAAAGAGCAGATGCTGTCTTTGCCCACTGACTGTAATAAAATTACAGATGACTTTATGTACAGATGATGTATTATGAACCCAATGCAGATGGCCAGAGGTGAGTATTAGTATTAAACACACAGTATATACAATGCAGGTGATGGCCATAGGTTAGTATTTACACGGTATTTACACATGCATGGGATGGCTGAGTTTAGTAGTAGTATCAGCAGAAGGCAGGTGGTGCCAACAAGTGAGTAGCGTTGTCTAACACCCAGTAACACAACAATCGAGAACTGATGCTACACATGCAGGTGTTTCAGCAAATATGATGAAAAAATATGATGATCTCATTGTAAATACAGCCTAAGAGAAACATTGTTGGCTGCAAGATACAACATGGTTGGAAAGAAGGCAGTAGCCCAATAACACAATGGAAAGAAACTGTTTTAGGTCAAGTACCAGTAGACCCTGTTCTATACATGTATCAGCTTTTAGATGACTATAAAGAAGGAGATCTTTGCATCATGCCTTACTCTAATGACTCTCCCCCAGTGGAAAGAGAGCCAGGAGAGTCGTGGGCTGCCTATTTGGGAAGCAAGTGGAATTTGCCAATCTGTCTATGATTTGGTGAAAACCTTCTAAGTGACACTCTTGAACTTTGCCAAGGTTGTGAAGCTACCAATTGTAATATTTATAGATTATAGTCTTCTATTCCTGCAAACTCTTGCATTTAATTAAGTAAGGAGAATATGAGAAGGAATTGTTAGATTATATAAATTCATCCCTCCTCACATAGGAATAAACCCTATCTGACAAATGAGTCGTATGACTGCTCATTATGAAAGTTATTCGTAAACACTCATTCTTTACCTTCAAGGCACTGTTTTGGTATATATAATATCCCTACATTTGGTGTCTGTATATTTTAGCTTCCAGCATCCATGTTGGATGGTGAACAGTATGTGTATATTACCATCTAGAGATAACAATGCACTGTGAAGTCTTCGTGTGTGCCTCTTTGAAAATATCACCTTACAAAAATTAAAAAAATTAAAAGAAAATCAAACCTAACACATGGGATGGCCAATGGCAGTAGATCAACATGCATCATAACATTCATGCAGCTCACTGTCTGAAAGCATGTATTACTACAGAAACATGGCGTTTTAGTTTATTAAATCTAGGCTGGGACATGATTCTGTGTGCCAGCAATTAAGTAGTTTTATTAAAGCCCAAGAGGATCTAGTGCAAGGTGTGCCAATTAGTAACTAGTTTATCAAAGCCCAAAAAGGACTAATGCAAGGTGAGCAAACTAGTAACTAGTTAATTAAAGCTCAAAGGGTCCAATGCATGGTGTGCCAAATAACTGATTTACCAAAGCCAAAAGGTCTAACAGTTAAGTAGTTTATCAAGAGGGTGTAATGCAAGGTGTGCCAAGTAACTAGTTTATCAATGTTCGAAAGAGTATAATGCACGGCATGTCAACTAAGAACTAGTTTATCAAAGCTCAAAGGAGTAAAATGCAAGGTGTGCCCACAATTTAGTAGCCAAAAAGGGTATAATGCCAGGTGTGCCCACAGATGAGCTGTACTACATGCTCAAAATGTGTCCCAGCCGCTGCCCATCCTCAGGGTGCAATGAGAACAGGTAGATGTCCCTCTCCCTATCTGTCCCATACCGATGGGGTCTGCTCTCCCTAGCTATGTGTCCTTATAAGGACATTTGGAGTTGCAGCTAGTTTCCTCTCCCCTCCAATGTGTGCTCAAAATCACAGTAAGTGCCCCTTTTTGCAGCCCTATCTGTCCCTGATTCAGCAGCAGCATCTCCCCCTATCTAAACAGTGCTGGAATACCATTAGCGTGGTATTATAAGGCAGAGGCACTTTTCCCGTCTGGCCAATCACAGCCATGCCTACCATGTGTATGGCTGTTAGAGATGAGCGAACTTTTGAAAAATTCGATTCGACTGATTCGCCGAATTTTCCGACAAAAATCGTTTCGACCCGAATAAATTCGCGACGAATCGCTATTAAAAACAGCTATTTCTGAGCCTCCTAGAGCCTCAATAGGGTTGTAAACCATTCTGCCTTGCTGTAACACGCACAGGATGCGTGCTGGGTTAGTTAAATAATACTTTGAAGAAATATCACATGCAGATCAGAGGCATCGCTAATAGAATCGCAGAGCGGCACAATTGCAGAGAGTTGAAGTGGCATCACTATGAGGGGCAGAAGGAGCCCAAACATTGCTTTAAAGAGACACTGGAGTTGGCAGCAGCAGGAGCCCAAAAATTGGATGAATCACACCCTGGAGTTGGCAGGAGTTGACAGCAGCAGCAGCAGCAGCAGCAGGAGCCCAAATATTACTTTAAAGAGACCCTGGGGTTGGCCTCAGGAGCCCAAAAATTGGATGAATCACACCCTGGAGTTGGCAGCAGCAGCAGCAGGAGCCCAAATATACACTGGAGTTGGCTTCAGGAGCCCAAAAATTGGATGAATCACACCCTGGAGTTGGCAGCAGCAGGAGCCCAAATATTACTTTAAAGAGACCCTGGGGTTGGCTTCAGGAGCCCAAAAATTGGATGAATCACACCCTGGAGTTGCCAGCAGCAGGAGCCCAAATATTACTTTAAAGAGACACTGGGGTTGGCTTCAGGAGCCCAAAAATTGGATGAATCACACCCTGGAGTTGGCAGCAGCAGGAGCCCAAATATTACTTTAAAGAGACCCTGGGGTTGGCTTCAGGAGCCCAAAAATTGGATGAATCACACCCTAGAGTTGGCAGGAGTTGGCAGCAGCAGCAGCAGGAGCCCAAACATTACTTTAAAGAGACACTGGGGTTGGCTTCAGGAGCCCAAAAATTGGATGAATCACACCCTGGAGTTGGCAGCAGCAGGAGCCCAAACATTACTTTAAAGAGACACTGGGGTTGGCTTCAGGAGCCCAAAAATTGGATGATTCACACCCTGGAGTTGGCAGCAGCAGCAGCAGGAGCCCAAATATACACTGGAATTGGCTTCAGGAGCCCAAAAATTGGATGAATCACACCCTGGAGTTGGCAGCAGCAGCAGCAGGAGCCCAAACATTACTTTAAAGAGACCCTGGGGTTGGCTTCAGGAGCCCAAAAATTGGATGAATCACACCCTGTGGAGAGTCATGTGGAGAAAAAGTAGCTTAGTTAGTAATATCTACATAAAATTATGAATAAACAAATGCAAAAGTATTGCCAAAGTGAAGTTTTGTTTGAGGGTGTGTTTCCACCTTTTAATTAAATCAGAAACAAGAAGGTATCATTGCCTCTGACTAATTAGCCCTCAAAAATTCTTGGAATTTTTAATCTGGAATCATGTCTGATCCGTCTTATCCGAAGAATATTAATAAAAAGTAAGAGTAACGTAAAGGATTTTTTATCAATACTTACTTGTGGTCCGATGCGGAGGAATGTCTGTAACTGGAGAGCAGCGCCTTAAATCTGGTTTGCACGATCCATCTTTCTTTAGTGTAGGTCTGGCCCCGTCATCAATCTACTGGAATACATCAGGCATTGTTGGGAGGAAAGCTTGGATGATCCATGCGCCATTCATTTCCACGCAGGGCAGTCTCTGGAAAAAAAAAAACTATGTATAAACCAGGGTCTTTTTCATATAAATACAAATGGTTATTTTTGCTTTTAAACCATATGTTCCACAGCTTTACCAGTCATTGTGTCAGCCAATGAAGCAACTTTGTCTGGAAGTGCTGCAAAAGCAGTCCACTGCATCACAAGTGGCATCTGACACCCCCAGTCAACTGTCTGTTGTCTGTCTGTTATGCTTTGGGTTCAGCTCCACTATCCATTGATGAAGACCTGATAATCATAAAATTCAGCAGCTACTGCCCAGCCAAGAAGTGGAGGAGACACTCGCCTCTTCTTCCACTAGCCGGCAATTAGTGATGAGGAGAGTGTCGTGGGAGGAGGTGTTGCAAGCCGAGGTAGTGGAAGAGGGTCCCTGGAGTCTGCGGTGGTGGCGGCAGCAGCAGCAGTGAATTATTGGGGACTGTTGATAGGAAAAAATCAGCTACTCAGCGATGTGTCAGTTTTTCATGTTGCATCCACAATCCTGTGGAGAAAAAGTAGGTTAGTTAGTATATATACATAAAATTATGAATAGACAAATGCAATAGTATTGCCAAAGTGAAGTTTTGTTTGAGGGTGTGTTTCCACCTTGTAATTAAATCAGAAACAACTAGCTATCATTTGCCTCTGAATAATTAGCCCTCAAAAATTCTTGGAATTTTTAATCTTGATGTCTGAGGGATTTCTCCTCTCAGACAGTGTCACCATAAGTCCAGCCTGCTGCATTACACTTGGAAGAACATCTTGTTTGCGCTGCGACAAGGAAGCCAGAGTCATGCGTCCTGACATGGCACACGTGTTCAGTCTAGTTCTGAAGTCTTGCCTCCATCTGAAAGAACAACAGGAAAGAAAGTTAGCATGCACTTCTGGCACTCCTACACCACCAAGCACAACCTTATTGAGCCTCAGCGTCACAACGGTGTACCCCACCATAGTCTGATTTGCGATGTTTCCACCCGTTGGAATTCCACCCTCCATATGCAGGATCCACTATAGCAGTGGTCCCCAACCCTGTCCTCAAGGCCCACCAACAGGCCAGAATTTGCAGATCTCCACAAAGATGCACAGGTCGAGTAATTAGTGCAGCTGCAGAGCAATAGAGCTGGCTATTTGGAGATCCAAAAAACATGACATGTTGGTGGGCCTTGAGGACAGGGTTGAGGACCACTGCACTATAGGAACAGAGAAAAGCCATCACGGATTTCTGGATGATCCAAACGGATAGGGGGACACCCCTGTGTAAATTCAATGTAAACCATTGGCAGCTCATACGTGACACCGACCGTTTGCTCAGGCCCTTTGAGGAAGCTACGTTATTAGTCAGTTGCCAGGACTATGAGATGAACGATGAGATTCCACTGCTTCATGTACTACAACACATGTTGGAAACCATGGCTGGTCAGGGCACTGGAGACATGGCACATACATTTCACAGCCACATGAAGCCTGTGGGGGCTGAAGTGGAGGAGGAGGAGGGGGTGGGGCACAGCAAACCACAGTTTAGATTTCACAAAATGACCATTTTATCTAGTCATCTGACAGGAGAGGAGGAGCAGGAGCAGCCACAGGAGCTAGAGGGGTGTGAGGAAGGCGAGACAGAGGACCCAGATACACCGTGGCAGTTTACAGTGGAGATGGAGACAGGTAGTCCCTCCGAGTCACTTGCACAAATGACACGATGCATGCTCACATGCTTGCGTACTAGTGAGCGCAGAATTGTCTCCATTTGTCAGCGGGAAGACTTCTGGCTCTCCAACTTATTGGACCCTCGCTTCCGGCACAAAATGGGGGCATTTTTTACGCCCACTGAGAGGGAGGACAAACTGACCTACTACAGAGACATCCCACGTAGTCAGTTGGGCGATGTCTATCTGCGCCATGGCCCATACTCCCGCAGGTCTGACTCGGGGGGACCTCTGCGATCACCTTCCACTGCCATGGCTGCTGGGGGGGTGGAAGGAGCAGCAGCAGCAGCTCCATCAGCAGCAGCCTCAGTCTTCAGTCGCTAGTGAGTAGATTTCTACACCCGCATAGTGAGTCTACTCATGAGCAGCAGGAAGACCTGGAGCTGGACCTCAAACAGCAGGTCATGTCATACCTTGACATGACCATGCCAACACACCTTCAGGATCCACTGGATTTGCTGGGAAGCCAAACTTGACTTGTGCCCGCAACTAGCAGAGTTTGCCCTGGAAAAGCTGTACTGGCCGGACAGTAGGTGATTTAGATGGCAACTGGGCTGCTCTATATAACGAAGCAAAATGGCAAATTTACCTCACTATATAAGCTATTGCCCCTCAGATTTACACAGGGGCTGCTCTATATTATGCTGCAAAATGGCAAATTTACCTCACAATATAAGCTATTGCAGCTCTATATAAATAAAAATAAATAAATAAAAAAAGGGCCTGTAGAAGCTTATTTAGTATAACAGATAGGGTGACATGTGCTGGTTTGGGATGCCCATATGGGCTAGTGTTTTGGCAGCAGTACAAAAAACAATGCAAAATGCAATAGCTTAATAAAGCTGATGCTGATCAACGCTTATTTAGTATAACAGATGGGGTGCAACATGCAGGTTTGGGATGCCCTGCGGCCTGGTGTATTTAAAGCAGACCAAAACCAATTCAAAATGCAATAACTTAATAAAGCTGAGGCTGTAGATGCTTATTTAGTATAACAGGTAGGGTGCAAGGTGCAGCTTTGGGGTGCCCTGTGGCCTGGTTAAATGAAAGCAGTCAAAAAGGAAGTGCAAACTGAAGTAGCTTAATGAAGCTGATGCTGATCAACGCTTATGTTGTATACCAGATAGGGTGCAAGGTGCAGCTTTGGGGTGCCCTGCGGCCTGGTTTATTAAAAGCAGTCAAAAACAAGTGCAAACTGAAGTAGCTTAATAAAGCAGCTGATGCTGATCAACGCTTATGTTGTATAACAGATAGGTTTAAAATAGCATGTGCCTTGGGATGCCCGTGTGGCCTGTTATATTTCAAGCTGAACAAAAAGTAACAATAATCCAAGTATGAGACATAATTTTGACCTTCTTTACAGCGCCATACTTTGAAAAAAAAAAATTAATTTCATGCTGATCAATCCAAAGGTCAATGCCCCTAACAAAAATAGTGTTCGGCATAAGTTTTCCTTCTGGAAGGACGTAACCTTTAGTTTACATGGTTGGGGTAGGTTATCTTACAAATTGGGATACCCCAGGCAGCAGTGTCATTGAAAGAGACAGATTGTAATGCAGGCCATACGCAAGCAGAGAAACTCAGGCTGCAACAGGCCTATTTAGTTTACATGGTTGGGGTAGGTTATCTTACAAATTGGGATACCCCACTGTATATGAAACCGAATATAAATGCACACCCAAAAGTGGACAATCAGCCTCCAAGAGGCCTGCTTAGTTTAAATAAGAGAGCTGCTTAGTATGGTAGGTAGGTTATGTTATGTTACAGAATGGGATGCCCCAAGCAGACTTGAGATCAGTATATATGCACACAGCAGCAGTGTGTAAGCAGGCTCATACAGGCCAAATTTCTTTAAATAACTGTGCAGCTTACAGTAAATGCAGAGGCTAATGGTATGTTACAGAATGGGATGCCCCAAGCAGACTTGAGATCAGTATATATGCACACAGCAGCAGTGTGTTAGCAGGCTCATACAGGCCAAATTTCTTTAAATAACTGTGCAGCTTACAGTAAATGCAGAGGCTAATGGTATGTTACAGAATGGGATGCCCCAAGCAGACTTGAGATCAGTATATATGCACACAGCAGCAGTGTGTTAGCAGGCTCATACAGGCCAAATTTCTTTAAATAACTGTGCAGCTTACAGTAAATGCAGAGGCTAATGGTATGTTACAGAATGGGATGCCCCAAGCAGACTTGAGATCAGTATATATGCACACAGCAGCAGTGTGTTAGCAGGCTCATACAGGCCAAATTTCTTTAAATAACTGTGCAGCTTACAGTAAATGCAGAGGCTAATGGTATGTTACAGAATGGGATGCCCCAAGCAGACTTGAGATCAGTATATATGCACACAGCAGCAGTGTGTTAGCAGGCTCATACAGGCCAAATTTCTTTAAATAACTGTGCAGCTTACAGTAAATGCAGAGGCTAATGGTATGTTACAGAATGGGATGCCCCAAGCAGACTTGAGATCAGTATATATGCACACAGCAGCAGTGTGTTAGCAGGCTCATACAGGCCAAATTTCTTTAAATAACTGTGCAGCTTACAGTAAATGCAGAGGCTAATGGTATGTTACAGAATGGGATGCCCCAAGCAGACTTGAGATCAGTATATATGCACACAGCAGCAGTGTGTTAGCAGGCTCATACAGGCCAAATTTCTTTAAATAACTGTGCAGCTTACAGTAAATGCAGAGGCTAATGGTATGTTACAGAATGGGATGCCCCAAGCAGACTTGAGATCAGTATATATGCACACAGCAGCAGTGTGTTAGCAGGCTCATACAGGCCAAATTTCTTTAAATAACTGTGCAGCTTACAGTAAATGCAGAGGCTAATGGTATGTTACAGAATGGGATGCCCCAAGCAGACTTGAGATCAGTATATATGCACACAGCAGCAGTGTGTTAGCAGGCTCATACAGGCCAAATTTCTTTAAATAACTGTGCAGCTTACAGTAAATGCAGAGGCTAATGGTATGTTACAGAATGGGATGCCCCAAAAACCAGAGAGCACCTGGCAGGCAGCAGTAAGATTATGCACATCAAAAGTGTCTTTATCATGCCTAATTTCAATTATAATAAGTGCAAATGGTTATATGGTCTTAAACAGAGGCTGCTGTAGTCACAAAATGGGATGCCCCAAAAAAGATCCAGTAGTGCTATGCCCAGCAAAAGTGTCTTTATCAGGGCTAATTTCAATTATAATAAGTGCAAATGGTTATATGGTCTTAAACAGAGGCTGCTTTAGTCACAGAATGGGATGCCCTGGCAGGGACAAGTAGTGCTATGCCCAGCAAAAGTGTCTTTATCAGGCTAATTTCAAATATAATAAGAGCAAATGCTTATATGGTCTTAAACAGAGGCTGCTTTAGTCACAGAATGGGATGCCCTGGCAGGGACAAGTAGTGCTATGTCCAGCAAAAGTGTCTTTATCAGGCTAATTTCAAATATAATAAGAGCAAATGCTTATATGGTCTTAAACAGAGGCTGCTTTAGTCACAGAATGGGATGCCCCCAAAAAAGATCCAGTAGTACTATGCCCAGCAAAAGTGTCTTTATCAGGCTAATTTCAAATATGATAAGAGCAAATGCTTATATGGTCTTAAACAGAGGCTGCTTTAGTCACAGAATGGGATGCCCTGGCAGGGACAAGTAGTGCTATGCCCAGCAAAAGTGTCTTTATCAGGCTAATTTCAAATATGATAAGAGCAAATGCTTATATGGTCTTAAACAGAGGCTGCTTTAGTCACAGAATGGGATGCCCCCAAAAAAGATCCAGTAGTACTATGCCCAGCAAAAGTGTCTTTATCAGGCTAATTTCAAATATAATAAGAGCAAATGCTTATATGGTCTTAAACAGAGGCTGCTTTAGTCACAGAATGGGATGCCCCCAAAAAAGATCCAGTAGTACTATGCCCAGCAAAAGTGTCTTTATCAGGCTAATTTCAAATATAATAAGAGCAAATGCTTATATGGTCTTAAACAGAGGCTGCTTTAGTCACAGAATGGGATGCCCTGGCAGGGACAAGTAGTGCTATGCCCAGCAAAAGTGTCTTTATCAGGCCTAATTTCAAATATAATAAGAGCAAATGCTTATATGGTCTTAAACAGAGGCTGCTTTAGTCACAGAATGGGATGCCCTGGCAGGGACAAGTAGTGCTATGCCCAGCAAAAGTGTCTTTATCAGGCTAATTTCAAATATAATAAGAGCAAATGGTTATATGGTCTTAAACAGAGGCTGCTTTAGTCACAGAATGGGATGCCCCCCAAAAAGATCCAGTAGTACTATGCCCAGCAAAAGTGTCTTTATCAGGCCTAATTTCAAATATAATAAGAGCAAATGCTTATATGGTCTTAAACAGAGGCTGCTTTAGTCACAGAATGGGATGCCCTGGCAGGGACAAGTAGTGCTATGCCCAGCAAAAGTGTCTTTATCAGGCTAATTTCAAATATGATAAGAGCAAATGCTTATATGGTCTTAAACAGAGGCTGCTTTAGTCACAGAATGGGATGCCCTGGCAGGGACAAGTAGTGCTATGCCCAGCAAAAGTGTCTTTATCAGGCTAATTTCAAATATAATAAGAGCAAATGCTTATATGGTCTTAAACAGAGGCTGCTTTAGTCACAGAATGGGATGCCCCCAAAAAAGATCCAGTAGTACTATGCCCAGCAAAAGTGTCTTTATCAGGCCTAATTTCAAATATAATAAGAGCAAATGCTTATATGGTCTTAAACAGAGGCTGCTTTAGTCACAGAATGGGATGCCCTGGCAGGGACAAGTAGTGCTATGCCCAGCAAAAGTGTCTTTATCAGGCTAATTTCAAATATGATAAGAGCAAATGCTTATATGGTCTTAAACAGAGGCTGCTTTAGTCACAGAATGGGATGCCCTGGCAGGGACAAGTAGTGCTATGCCCAGCAAAAGTGTCTTTATCAGGCTAATTTCAAATATGATAAGAGCAAATGCTTATATGGTCTTAAACAGAGGCTGCTTTAGTCACAGAATGGGATGCCCCCAAAAAAGATCCAGTAGTACTATGCCCAGCAAAAGTGTCTTTATCAGGCTAATTTCAAATATGATAAGAGCAAATGCTTATATGGTCTTAAACAGAGGCTGCTTTAGTCACAGAATGGGATGCCCCCAAAAAAGATCCAGTAGTACTATGCCCAGCAAAAGTGTCTTTATCAGGCTAATTTCAAATATGATAAGAGCAAATGCTTATATGGTCTTAAACAGAGGCTGCTTTAGTCACAGAATGGGATGCCCCCCAAAAAGATCCAGTAGTACTATGCCCAGCAAAAGTGTCTTTATCAGGCTAATTTCAAATATGATAAGAGCAAATGCTTATATGGTCTTAAACAGAGGCTGCTTTAGTCACAGAATGGGATGCCCCCAAAAAAGATCCAGTAGTACTATGCCCAGCAAAAGTGTCTTTATCAGGCTAATTTCAAATATGATAAGAGCAAATGCTTATATGGTCTTAAACAGAGGCTGCTTTAGTCACAGAATGGGATGCCCTGGCAGGGACAAGTAGTGCTATGCCCAGCAAAAGTGTCTTTATCAGGCTAATTTCAAATATGATAAGAGCAAATGCTTATATGGTCTTAAACAGAGGCTGCTTTAGTCACAGAATGGGATGCCCCCAAAAAAGATCCAGTAGTACTATGCCCAGCAAAAGTGTCTTTATCAGGCTAATTTCAAATATGATAAGAGCAAATGCTTATATGGTCTTAAACAGAGGCTGCTTTAGTCACAGAATGGGATGCCCTGGCAGGGACAAGTAGTGCTATGCCCAGCAAAAGTGTCTTTATCAGGCTAATTTCAAATATGATAAGAGCAAATGCTTATATGGTCTTAAACAGAGGCTGCTTTAGTCACAGAATGGGATGCCCCCAAAAAAGATCCAGTAGTACTATGCCCAGCAAAAGTGTCTTTATCAGGCTAATTTCAAATATGATAAGAGCAAATGCTTATATGGTCTTAAACAGAGGCTGCTTTAGTCACAGAATGGGATGCCCTGGCAGGGACAAGTAGTGCTATGCCCAGCAAAAGTGTTTTTATCAGGCTAATTTCAAATATGATAAGAGCAAATGCTTATATGGTCTTAAACAGAGGCTGCTTTAGTCACAGAATGGGATGCCCCCAAAAAAGATCCAGTAGTACTATGCCCAGCAAAGTGTCTTTATCAGGCTAATTTCAAATATGATAAGAGCAAATGCTTATATGGTCTTAAACAGAGGCTGCTTTAGTCACAGAATGGGATGCCCTGGCAGGGACAAGTAGTGCTATGCCCAGCAAAAGTGTCTTTATCAGGCTAATTTCAAATATGATAAGAGCAAATGCTTATATGGTCTTAAACAGAGGCTGCTTTAGTCACAGAATGGGATGCCCCCAAAAAAGATCCAGTAGTACTATGCCCAGCAAAAGTGTCTTTATCAGGCTAATTTCAAATATGATAAGAGCAAATGCTTATATGGTCTTAAACAGAGGCTGCTTTAGTCACAGAATGGGATGCCCTGGCAGGGACAAGTAGTGCTATGCCCAGCAAAAGTGTCTTTATCAGGCTAATTTCAAATATGATAAGAGCAAATGCTTATATGGTCTTAAACAGAGGCTGCTTTAGTCACAGAATGGGATGCCTCACAGCAGACTTAAGATCAGTTCAGTATATATGCACAGTTAGTTAGTATAAGCAGCCTGAAAACGCTAACAAAGCCTGGCTGTCAGGCTGGATGAAAAAAAAAAAAAAAACTGACAGCCTCCGATTTTCCATTCCTTTCCCTGTTTTCCGCTGACTTTCTGTCTGTCTCCTGTCTGTCTCCTGCCTGTCTCCAGCCTGTCCCTGTCTGTCCCTGCCTGTCTAACTGTCTAACTGTCTCTCCCTCAGCTACACAGCGTTCTGTCTCTCACGAATGCAATAGAGAAATGAGGCTGGAAAGCAAGATGGCCGGCCTTAAATACAGCTGTGACGTCACCGGGCTTGCTGGCTGCTGATAGGCTGCATGTGACTGTCCCAGCATACACTGCCCCAGCTTACATGTCTGGACATGTCCCGTCCGCCATCTTAGAATGCCTGTAATGTAAATGAATGGATGTTAAAGGAAAACTTCGAGCGATCGAATCGCGGGGAAATTCGGATTCGATCCGAATCGAATTTTTCCTGAAATTCGGATTGAATCCGGGTTCGTCCGGATCGATTCGCTCATCCCTAATGGCTGTGGTTTTGAGTTGTAAAAAGCTGCTCAGCAGCCAATTAACAAGCTTCCCGGTTTCCAGGTTTGGCTGAGCACTGAACCTGAGCATGGACTTCTCGCTAAAGTCCATGCTTGGGTTCAGGGGCCCAAGCTTACAAAATTTGGTACGAAACCAGAACTTTGCAGCTCAGACTCGCTTATCTCTATTTGTAGCAAGTAGGTTTTATCCTAGTGTAGTAGCAAGCAAGGAAGGATATATGTTTTTAGTGGCAAGTCTCAGGGCTAGGAAAAAGACCAGGATGCTGAGATTGCTAGTTGTGGAGTAGTAGGGAGGTCAGTTGTTGGTTGCCTGGGTGTGGGGCGGATATAGGCTAATTCCTCACACCAAAGTGTTCAAAGTTCCCCAGCCAGGTGGCTGCAGTCATAAGGGTGGCTGACTACCATTATATGTATAGGCTATTGCTTATAGATTTGTGACATATCCCTGATATTTCCTTTCAGATTTTATCTCACTGATGAAAATCTTAGGATGCTGACCTAAATCTCTAAGTGTGGGACTGTCCCTTGGTCATCAACTTCTGAAAAATGTCATCAGGTAGATTGTCGAAATTTCTATTCAGCTATGTTGACAATCTTAGAAATATGGTTAACACTGGGAGGAGTGGGGTAAGCATTATCTCAACAGCAGCTACGAAACCAATGCTTCATCATTATTGACACTATGGCCTTGATTCATCAATCATTCTTGCACACCCACACAAAGTGCAGTCATTTAGTGGACATTTTCACTTAAAGCACAGTGCTGAACCTAAAGACCAGGGGGCACATATGGACCTCAGAGCCATCTGTTGTGGCCCCTGACCTCCTGTGGGAAAAGTGGAAAGAATAAATAGAACTGATGTGTAAAGGTAGTTAAATAGGGGTACAGGTAAGGATAGGCGATTAGAGGAATGCGGTGACATTGATTGTACAACACCACACCTGGGTGACATCTTTGGCACAATAATTTGGTAAAATAGTTTTTGGTGGGAACTCAGATGAGTTGAGTTTTGGGAACATGATTAAGATGTCGGATTGAAGGGGGAAGTGACCTATATATATGGAGAGTTAAGCCAATCAGAATGTGTATTGCTAGCATGTGGGGATTGTTACATATAAATGTGGGGGTGTGGTGTTAAGACATACGAGTGGAGTTTGTGGAAACATTGGGTATCTTGATTGTTGTAGAAAATGAAAAAATTCTGAATCTATTCATTGTGGCCTATGACCAGGTTCCAAATCATTTCAGTGGCCCGTGCTGGTCAAAAGATTGAGCATCCCTGGCTTAAAGGGATTGTCGAGGCTAGTCCATTGTTTTCTTACCTGCCATGATGTTGTGGTTGAGATTCAGCCACTTTCTTTAAGCCCTGCCCCTGGATTTTATTGATTAACACCTTTTTATAACTTTGATAGCTGGTCATATCTTTAACATCTTGCATCAGCCTCCTGTGTGAGACACACCAAAGCTTGTGTGTGCAAGGGAGGATAGCTGCTGTCTGTCTTTTCCCTGCTCCTTTGTATAGGTCCACCTTTCATTGCTCATAAAAGTTGGTGATTAATTATTATTATTATTGTTTATTTATAAAACGTCATAATCTTCTATGGACCTGCGATGGACTTGAGCCCTATATTAATTTAATTGTATGAGTTTGTTTCAACTTAATTTAAGTGCGGTTTGTTTATGTTGTGGTATTTTTTGCCATAATTGCTGCTAATCTTCTATGGAGCTGTACAATGTGGAATTACAAACAGGGTAAAACAAGTATAAAAAAAAACAGGGGCTGGGCTACATTAAAGGTAATGCATTTCAGAAATAATAGATGAAATCTGCAGCTCTTCTGTGCACGGCAAGTACGCAATCAGTTATTCATTTTTTTCACTTAGCCTGGACAGTCCCTGAAATTAATTAAAGCAAGCAATGTATGTGGTGTTTAGCACAGTGCCAAGCCAGTCCTGTGACTCAGGTACCCAGCTCAGAGCTCCAGGAAAAGGGGCTCCTGGTATCCCCATGCCTCAGAAATTACAACTGTCAGCCTCCAGCTATAGGGAATATGCCCTTCTGCATAGGTCCAATGCTCTTTCTGGGGTACCCCCAAAATAGGTTACCTTGAAATAACACCAGGCCTGGTTGCTTCTATGCTCCTGTGCCTGGTGAGGCTGAAGTTAAATATGTCAAGTCAGCCAATAGTTACCACTTCCTCATTCATTGTGCAGCTGCCAATAACGTGCCTGCCAGTGACCAATCACATTTTCCGAAGGGGCTAGCACGTGAAACCTAAATAGGGTCACATGTGAGTAAATGAGGAATTGGTGGCTTCACTTTAGTTCCTCTTTACTCATGCAGGAATATTGGAAAACCACTGGGTACTGTTCTGAGCAGGTGGCTTGACATCCCTACCCTTTGAACTGCGATAAAGGATCTAGCTGGCTAGTAGCGCAATAGTAGTAAAACCCAACTGCCCTCTGGTGTCTTCTTTTTTGTTCCCGTCTTCTGCTACCAGCTCATGCGTAGTGACTGTAGGTCCCCGGGAGGCTTGCTTGCAGATTCTGGATTGTCCTGGCAAATTCTGTGCTGGATTGTATGGCACTGGGCTAGGGTTTTCGCTGAAAGGGGAACAAATGGGGGGGGGGCATGAGGCCAGACGCCCAACATTGTTGCCCCTACACATTATTTATCAGAAGATAAAAGAGAAACACCATTTTTCTTTACTGCTATACTTAGGGGATGTTGTCGGCTGGCTGGAGGCCTGTAAAACCCTGAGATGAATATTGGCCTCAGTCTGCCCCTGTCTGTAAGTATATTATGCCCCGCCAAAATAAATCTTTAGGGTCAGATTACACCTGCGACTGGTCAAGGCACAGGAAAAAAATTTAAAACAGCAATGTATAAATAAAAATGTTTTATATATATTTATCATGTAAGGAACCACACCACAAATAATGTACTTTCATGCCTAAAAATATCTGCCACTCTGCAGGCATAAATGTATTATAGTAATAAAGACATGAAATTGTGCAGAGCCGAAGACCATCATATGATATGGACAGAACAAGGGACATGTGTCAGTTTCTTTTAAGGAAATAATAGATGGAACATCAAAAGGTCATAATCAGATGCTGGTTCCTTTGAAATGTCACTGGAAACTGCATATGAGGAACTGTTCTAAAAGGCTACATTGGAAAGAAAAAATAGTTTAGAAAAAAGACCCAGAAGGGGACTTTATTGACCAATATGTATAAATACATACAAGGCCAGTATAAAGAGCTGGGTCATAATTTTCTTGCTCCGAGAACGGTTCAAAGTACAATGGGTCCTACATTATGCATGCAGTTGGGGCAAATGTCATGAAAGTGGTAAGGGGTTGTTTTTACTGGAAGGGAGGAGGGTGCGCAAAGCTTGAAATGCCCCACACAATGAGATCCGACTGGCCTCAGGTATTGGGAAGAAATGTATTTTCCTCTGTCGGGCATATTTGGCCATTTATGCCCTCCGGTGGCGCTGCACACAGATTGTGCCACAGTGAGATGGATAAGATAGGGATGGGGCCACAGTGAGATATATATGGATGGTATCACAGTGAGATAGATGGGATATGCATAAAGCCACAGAGAGATAAAACAGATAGGGTCACAGAGTGATGGAAGGGCTAGGAATGGGGCCGCAGTGCAATGGATGGGATAGGGAGGGGGCTAAAGTGTAATAAAGGGGATAGAGATGGGGGGCCACATTTAGATGTATGAGATAGGGCTGGGACAAAGGTAACATGGATGGTGCCACAGTGAGATGGATGGGATTGGAATGGAGCCACAGTATGATGGCTGGGATAGGTATAGTACGGCGCCACATTGAGAGGCATGGGATAGATATGGGAGTGCAGTGTGATGGAAGAGATAGAGATGAGGTCAAGGTTAGATTAATAGGAGAGGGCTGGGGGCACAGGAAGATGGATGGGATAGGGCTAGTGTGATGGGACAGGAATGGAGTAAGAGTAAGATAAATGGGGTATAGCTGGGGCCAACAGATGGAATAAGGCTGGGACCACCAATGGAGTAGAAATAGGACCACAGTTTGAAGGATGGTATTGGGATGAGGGTTCAATGTGATGGATATAATAGGGATGGGGTAACAGCTGGATGAATGTTATGAGGAACGGACCACAGTTTGATGGATGGGATAGGGATGGGCCTCTTTAAGTTGGATGAGCTAAGGATGGGGCCTCTGTAAGGTGGGTGGGCTAGTTGGCTGCAGAAAAATGGATGGGCTAGTGGATAGTCTGCAGTAAGATGAATAGAAATTGTAGATGTTTCAAAGAAAGGAGCACCAAGCAATGAATATTTCACAAGGAAGGGCAATACGTGGGGCAAGGAAACAATGAAGGAGGCACAGTACAATGGTTGGAGGCACTTTGTACTAAACAGGGTATGAATGGGCACACATACAGTATGATGAATGGGGCATGGGAAAGGCTATGTACGGGGTCATGGTATGGTGGTCTAAGGGACGGAATGATCGTGGAGGTAAGGATATAGATGGCCATAGTTTCATGGATGAGAGATGAATAGTTATGGGACCAGTGTAATGCACGTGACAAAAATGGGGAACCAGTATAATGGTTGGGGGCATGGTGGAATAGATTGGGCAGGATGGAGACACATTGTAATGAATCGGGAGGGGTAGTGACACAGTGTGATGTTGGGGCCGCAATGTGAGAGATTGGGTAATTATTAAGAGTGTAGTACCCTGGATGGGTGCATGAAAGGTCCATAGAGTATTGAGACAGGGATGGGGGCACTGTAATGGATAGGGTATACATGTGCATTTAGGTGGAGATACACAAAAAAAAATATAAATACAAAATAAAGACATGTTTGGAATATACTGATTTAAAGTGCCCCACCTTAGAGTAGGATTCTGACCACTCTCCAAGACACCCACAAACTATTAGGTGCATTTGAGCTTCTCTGTCACAAACACTTTAACAGCAAGATGCACAATAGGGGCTGCCTTCTTGGTGTTGCTGATCTGACCAGAGGAGGCTCTTAAAGTGGAATAAATCCCTGCATGGCCAGCCCTAAATCTAAAAGATTCCAGGGCCGATTGCTGCCTTCCCCCAAATTAGTATGTCCCCCCCCCCCCCAGCGCTGGTAAACTCACTTCTCCTCGTTCCTACGGCACATGTGCTGGCACGCAGCCGACCGGGGCTGTTTGCCGTGCATATATAATTCAGCGAGCGGCTCTGATTCTTGACAATGGGGAGCGAGAGTGACTCATCTCCTGCATCCATGGGCTGTGTGCTGGGGATGTGGGTGCTCTCGCTCCCCATTGAAGTCAATGAGAGCCGTTTGCGAATTAAATAAATACAGCAAACGCCTCTGATTGGCTGCTCGCCCACACATGCGCCATAGGTACAGCGAAGAGGAAAGTTTTTCTGGGGGGACTCACACAGCGGGGCATCCCAATATGGGGCATGGAACAAAATCTAGAAGAGTCAAAATCCTGGGTTTTGTTCTGCTTTAATAAATGGATTCCCCCTAAGATAGCAAGGAGCACACTATCCAGTGTCAGTGCTGCAGAAGCGTTTTATTGAGCCAGAAGATGCTTGCTCATGTTTTTCATGACGTAATCCATGACTCACACGGCAAGTGCTCACAGATCTAAACAGAGAACTAGAGAATGTTCTACAAGGGCTCTAACCTGACATGTTGTATTGTGGTATAAGTGACACACTGACTCACACAGCCTAATGTATCCCCCTATGTCAGTGTGTAATGCGATCGGAACTGCTCTCCGCTATAAAGCTTTATCACTAATACGAGACTCGCATTTCACGCTGCAACAAGACCTGTGCCGGGTTCCTATAACGTCTCATTTATCAGAGTGCCTGGTTGGCCCCAAATCAATAGCAAAACAAATGCAAAAGAGATTATTGTTCTACTCTTCTATCTGACTTGCCCTTACTCTATCCTGAAAGGTCAATGATGAGCTTCGGATACGGGTCAAAGGTAAATTCAACCAGATTTTTTTTACATTCAGTTTGGCTCAGTCAAAACAGAATATTGGCAAAATTTGGGTCCAATTCAACCAGTTATGCTTTTTGCTAAAGAAAAAAGTTTTTACCCCAGTAATGTGCAATAATGTCAGAGGTCACCATTAGCCAATAAATGTATCTGACAATAGAAAAAGATAGAAGAACCCCTCATTAACTATAGTACTACTTTACAAATGAATGTTAGGCGGCCCCTTTAACAGAATAATGTATTTTCACAGTGAAAGAATAATTCATCTTTAACTTTTTATTAATGATCTTTATGTAAATCGTTTGCGTCCTTTAATAGAATGTGATTCTAGAGTGGAAGAATTTCCACTTTATAGTCTAACATCATATCACATCACATCACAGGGATGGTTTATTTTCCCCCTTAAAATAGGTGGGATATCCATAACCATGTAATGGACGGGATAGGGATGAGGCCACACTGAGATGGATAGGATAGCTACAGGGCCACTTTGAGATGGATGGGATAGATATGGGAGTGCTGTGTGATGGAAGGGATAGAGAAGAGACCAAGATTAGATGGATGGGATAGAGCTGGGCCCAAGTGAAATTAAAGAGATAGGGATACTGTAGGGCCACAGAGTGATGAAATGGATAAGAAAGTGGCCACTGTGCAATGGATAGGATTGGGCCACAATTAGGTGGATGGAAAAGGATGGTGTCACCAGAGGCGTAGCTCGGCTTTCTGGCACCCAGGGCAAAGACTCAAAATGGTGCCCCCTAGCTGTGCTTAGGCCCCCCTTTGGCGCCCCCCTGACCTGTTGCACCCAGGGCATGTGCCCCCCTGCTCCCCCCCCCCCCCGGCTATGCCCCTGGGTGTCACAGTGATATGGATGGAATTGGGATGGGGCCACATTATGATGTAGGGCAAGTTAAATGTATCAGTAACTGTTCTTCTAGCACTTCATGATACAATGTTTTAACAAAGAATAGAAGCCTTTAATTGTTAAATAAGGTGAACGTTGCTAAAGTTCCCTCCTTTTAAAGTTAGGTTTTTGAGATTGCTCTTTTTTGTTTTATACAGATGTACAAAAATAAAAGGGAAATTTTTCCACTCTAAATTAATATTATACTTCAAGGAAACCTCTAGCTACAAGGAGTTAAAGGAAGATACTTTTTCCCATTTAACAAAAAAAATACCATTTGGCTAATAAGAACAATGTGCCCCTGAATTTATGCTCTTCCCATCATGCAATTGGGGGGCATTTGGCTGCTTTAGTTGCTTTTCAGAGACCCCAGAGCACATCTTGACTTTTCTCCCCGTAGACCTTAATGGGATTCGGTTTGCGTCTGTTAGGTTTGTAGTCTATGTCAAAAGTATCACAACAGCACTATGGGGTAATTAATACACACACACACTAAAAAGCTTAAATCCCTTTAATACTCCCCCCCCCCCAAGTGCATCCAAAATCGAGATGCCCCGCTGTGTGAAACTCCCCAGGTCATCCCATTCACTTACCTCGTTTCCCGGTCCCACGGTGCATCTAAGAGCAGCAGCCGCATCCCGCTATCCCTCTAGTCCGCCTGTTAGAGGGAAGTGGAGGATGCAGCCGTCAGAACCGCTGCTCTTTGACATGCCATGGGCTCGGGAAGAGGTGAGCTGGTCTTGGTGTCCTGGGTGGTTTCACACAGCGGGGCACCCCCGATCAGGGTAAGGACCAAAACCCAGGATAGTCAAAATGCTGGGTTTTAGTCCACTTTAAATATTTACATTTGAAAAACCATTGTCTTTAATTTAAAAAGAATAAACATATGCCATATTCCATTTTTTACAATAATACGTACATGATGATAACATAACACACTCAGCACATAGCTGGAAATGTTTAGGCTGGACAAAAAAAAAAACATGTCAGATTCCTCCAACATATTTCACCCACTGTAGCTTCCTCAGGGAGGATTATAGAAAAGCTCCCTGTTTGTCAGGTTTTTGGTGTTCTGCCTTATTATTTTCTTCTTATAGCATGTAAAATAAACATTTGATTGATAAGTTATTTACTTATCAGCACTCTGTTTCTGGGTTCTTTATATTCCTCTGACTCTCACTGTGTAGTGGGAGCAGCTTTCCTGGCCTTGAGTAAAAACTACTGTCTCCTTACACTGTAATAAATTAACTTTGGCAAAATCCCCCCAGGTGAGAATGTTACCAGTAACCCTTTAGCTACTGGAACACAGGAGTGATTCTCTCACGTGAAGCAGTTGAATTTCTGCAGAAGGGGTTAAACCTGTGAGCTCAGGAGCGTTGTCTCTGCCTCAGCCAATCAGAGTCAGGAAGCCAAATCGGGATGCCCCAGGGGGTGGACCAAAACCTGGGAGAGTGAAATCCTGGGTTTTAGTTCACTTTAAGACATTCTTTTGTTGATGTGAAGGTATGCTCAAATAGATTGCTGTTTGGAACTGTTCATATATCACTCCACCTTGATCGTTTTACCAAGTTTTACTGAAAGATAGAGGGAAGCAATGTCACAAGGTGAAATGTGGAAAAGAAAGAGAGAGGGAGGAAAAGTGAAAATAGAGGAAGAAATAAAGAAGGTGAAAATAGGGAGAAATTGAAGGAATTTCTGAGCAAGATCGAGGGAATGTGGAAAAGAGATGAACACAAAGAATGAGGCAGGGAAAGGCAAGAAGGAATAAGAAGAGAAATAATATGCTGGAGATAAAAAGGCGCGCAGAGCATTCAGTCTGAAGTGAAGGCTCAATGGTGTCTCCCATACAGGGAGTGTGGGTTGGTGTGCTGTGTGACTGTGCACCCCAAAGGCCAGGGCTGGCGTCAGCACCCGGCAAGCCTGGTCAGCTGCCAAGGGCCCCTACCCCCCAGGGTGTGGCATTCCCCCCTCATTCCCTATATAGGCAATGTGGCATTCCCACCATCCCATTTCCATGTGCAAAGTGGGAATCAACCCCCCCCTCACAGAGAGAAGAAAAAAATGTTATACTCACACAAGCCTTAAATGCTCGTGTTAAGTGCCAGCTACGTGAGACTCACTAAAAAATGTCTCCAATAGGGGTTGGAGGGCAAGCAGCCCTTCTTAGTTTTGGCCATGGAATTTATAGACCCCTGACCGGTGACTTTCCACCACAAAGGGGCCCAAGGGCCCACATAAACCTGAAGCCGGCCCTGCCAAAGGCCAGCCATGGAAGATACAACACAGTTACCGTATTTTTGGCCATATAAGACGCACTATTTTACCCAAAAGTTGGGGGGAGGGAATGTCAGTGCGTCTTGTTGGAGGAAGGTAAAAAAAAACAACAAAAAAGTGAAAGCCAGAGTGGGGACAGCAGAGGCAGGGTACATTTACTCTGCCTGTCCACTGCTCCTCCATCGGCTGGCCTCCCTATGGCCGCGGCATGTGTGCGAGTCTTGTGTGAGTATAACATTTTTTTCTTCTCTCTGTGGGAGGGGGGGTTGATTCTGCCACATTGCACATGGGAATGCCACATTGCCTATATGGGGAATGGGAGGGGGAATGCCACACTGCCGATGGGAATGGGAGGGGGTTATTCCACGCTGAATATGGGGATGGGGGGATGCCACACTGCCTATGTGGAATGGGATGGGGGGATGCCACACTGCCTATGGGAATGGGAGGGGGGATGCCACACTGCCTATGGGAATGGGAGGGGGGATGCCACACTGCCTATGAGGAATGAGATGGGGGGATGCCACACTGCCTATGGGAATGGGAGGGGGGGTGCCACACTGCCTATGGAAATCGGAGGGGGGATGCCACACTGCCTATGGGGAATGGGAGGGGGGAATGCCAAACTGCCTATGGGGAATGGGAGGGGGAATGCCACACTGCCTATGGGGAATGGGATGGGGGAATGCCACACTGCCTATGGGGAATGGGAGAGGGGAATACCACACTGCCTATGGGGAATGGGAGAGGGGAATGCCATACTGCCCATGGGGAATGGGATGGGGGGATGCCACCCTGCCTATGGGGAATGGGATGGGGGAATGCCACACTGCCTATGGGGAATGGGAGGGGGGAATACCACACTGCCTATGGGGAATGGGATGGGGGGGATGCCACACTGCCTATGGGAATGGGAGGGGGGATGCCACACTGCCTATGGGAATGGGAGAGGGTGCCACAATGAATATGGAGATGGGGGGAATGCCACACAGCCCACATGATGGGGGGAATGTCACACTGGCTATAGGAATGGAGGAAATGCCACACTGCCTATGGAGAATGGGAGGAGGAATGCCACACTGCCTATGGAGAATGGGAGGAGGAATGCCACACTGCCTATGGAGAATGGGAGGAGGAATGCCACACTGCCTATGGGGAATGGGAGGAGGAATGCCACACTGCCTATGGAGAATGAGAGGAGGAATGCCACACTGCCTATGGGGAATGGAAAGGGGGGGATGTCACACTGCCCATGGTTTAGAATATTTTTTTCTTACTTTGCTCCTCCAAATCCTGGGTGCGTCTTATGGGCAGGGACAAAAATACGGTACATGTTTAGCCAACAATCGGCTTAATTTTCCCACAAAATCTATCATCTTGTGAAAAGTGTGCGGTATTTTGTTGGTTTACTTGTCGATGAGAAAATCACAGCTTACATCCGTCATTAACACAACCATTATGATGATTTTCTGATTTTTCTAATTGGAGAAATTAGAAAGTAAAACCTCTGTTGTGAAATCTACAGGAAATCTTTGAAACTGGACAATGAGCTTTTTTGGTATTTTTTGTGAAGGATGGTTCAGTAACTTCCTCAGTTTTGGTTTTGTCCGGCTCTCAAGTTCTTATCACATCTTTTTTTCTTGCAGTTATACCAAGTTTTGTATTATAACTGTAACAACTGAACAATTTTCAAAAAGAGTATTTAGGCAGAAGTCCTGAGCTGCAACGTTATGGTAAGATTGTACCGAGTTTGCGTGTGAGAAAGGTGCTTCCTGGATGTTGGGGCATGTCCCAACCTGAGGAACATGAGTTTTTTTTGTTTCTTTATCACTTTTTTATATGTACATATACTTTTGTACTGGATGCGGTTTTGGCATCCTAACCATTATGTTAAAATGGACCTATCACCAGGATTTTCACTATCCTGGTAATAGCTCAGCTATTAGGCATCCCAAATTATTAAACCCCCCAGACCACCCACACAGCTCACCTTTCTGCCATACTCACAGCTTACACACAGGCTCTCGTCCATACTAATGCACAACATTAAGCCATTGTTTATGGAGTTTATGGAATTTATGTTTATGGAGTTTAAG
Organism: Gastrophryne carolinensis; assembly: GCA_027917425.1. Taxonomy (NCBI): domain Eukaryota; kingdom Metazoa; phylum Chordata; class Amphibia; order Anura; family Microhylidae; genus Gastrophryne; species Gastrophryne carolinensis. Next base: position 452,093,607 of record CM051237.1, read on the forward strand.
GAGCGAGAGTGGACATATTTCCTGTTAGGGCGAGCGTTGCACGCCCGTCTCACAGCAAGTCACTTACCTCCATGGCTGCATGCAGCCGTCATCCATCTTGCAGCACTTCCCTCATGGATGCATCCAGCTGCCGCCCTTCCCCCAATGCTTCCTCCTCACATGCTCAGGTGCGCGCACGTCTCCGTCCACTAGAGGGCGAGCGCACTGGCTTCCTGAGATTTAAAGGGCCTGTACAGCACTGATTGGTGTTTGGTCATCCAAGGCTACTCACCTTTACTGCGAACCTGTGCTGCCAGCCCCGATCTCTGCCTGTACTTACTACGCCTTTTGCCTGCCACTTGTGTACCTCGCTGAACCTCGGATGACTGTGGGACTGGGCCGCTGTTGGGGGGTAGCGACCTGGGGGTCACTCGCCGCACAAGACCAACCTGCCTTGCGGTGGGCTCTGGTGACCCGCTCCCCTGACACGGTACCCGCCATCGGTCCCACGGTTAAAGCGAATCCACACCTGAGTCTGCTCCACCCAGTCCGTGACATTTCCGTACCCTGTTACCCTGCTACCTAAGGCAAACTATAGAAAGGCATCCCCCCCCAGGACGTAAAGTCAATAATGGCAGTGGCACCAACTTCCCCAGGGTAGAGGCCACAGCCTCGGAATCACCAATGACTGAATGTAAAAACATGACAGATAAAAAAAAAAAATAAAGAAAAATAGGTTGAGCGATTGCTTCCCCTCCCCGCAGTGCCGCGTTAGGCAGCTTCCTTGCATGGCCTCATTATAGGTGCAGCCCTGGCCACAGCTGCAGGGAGGTCACCACCAGTGATAGGGTGTAGGAGCACCAGAAAGGTAGGTGATTGCGGGCCTGCATGAGGGAAGGGGTTCACACAGTCCTATATCAGTGCAATCAGGGGCACTTAGTCCGCCGGCCCAGGAGTTTTTAGGCTCCAGGGCTGGCTGTGACGATATGTTCACTTGAATGCAGACCAAAACCCACTGAACTTGTGAAATACATTTGGCCAAAGCCCCTGCTGATATTTCCTTCTTAGGGTGTAGAACAAGAAATTGATATTTTTGCTTTTTGAATTGTCCCGGGACACCTTTTTTTGCTGTCCCTCTCTGTAAGATGTCAGGCGATCAGTCATTACATCGGTGTGGTAATGACATCATTGCCACACACAACAGTGTCAATGAATGGGGGAGGCGGAGCTTTACAGCTAAAGCAGTTGCCATTATTAGGGTTCAGAGTGAAGCAAGAGCAGTGAAAAATTGGCAAAAAGTACTCTTAATAGAGGGAGCAATTCAGGGGGTGCTAGTTAAAATGTGGGTTTTGGTCTGCTTCAAGCATGCCAAAGTTTAATGACTTCAACATAAATTCTAAAACGGGGAGGCCGATTCATTAATAGCGCCAGGTAGCGACAGATGAGCGCCAGTAGCGTGATTTTCTCTGCGCCAGCTAGTATTTGCTGTGCTTGGCCGGGGTTTGCTTGTTGACAGCGACTCAGTCGGTGTGCGGTAATGTTGAATACGGGCTTAGGGGTCGCTGTTTCACAGGTTCAGCGTTGTATGGGTGCGCCTGACAACGAATGGCCAGAGCGAACGGCTTGCTGCAGATTCATTAACAAATCACGCTCCGAATTTTTGTGCGCTGTGAATTCCTTGTTTAAACCCCAGACCGCTGGCGGCGATGGATTTAAAATAGTTTTTAACCCCCAAACAACCATATTTTTTGATTGTAAAATTATACAAGTTTTATTAAACATTTTGTAATATCAATACATTAATATCAGACCTGTAATATCAATTCTGCACAAAATCTTTTTTTTTTTTTTTTACCCTAAAAAAAAAACCTAACATTGCAGAAGTGGTCACAGAATTTTTGACATTAAAATCAATTAATTATGATTATTTAAAGATTGCTCCATTGAAATGCATTGGACATCGGCAGGGGGCAACAGGTCATACCTGTCGCTGTGATGGGATTAGCAGCGGCGCTGTTCGTTGCAGTCGGCTACATGATGAATCCCGCGGTAGCTGTCGCTCTCGCCGGCGCTAGCCTCATTTAGCTTGATAAATGCGTCATTGTGGCCGACGCCGGGTGTACTTGAGTCGGTAGCCGTCGTTAGCTGGCGGGACCTGGCGCTCGTCAGACACTACCTGGCGCTATCGCTTGATGAATAAGGGCAATAATCTGAGATTCCTAAGAGATGCTGGCCCAGAACCACCAGGTACAGTACTTGGAATCACCCCAGAGGTCAAGTCCTTAACAGTTTTATGAAAGTACTGTCAAGGCCCTGCTATAATTCGTATACAAGTTATGAGAAAAATTCATGTGTCATCATATTTTAAATTCTAGGCCACAAGCTGCATTATTTTCCCATCATAAATCCTCGATTCTGTGTGTATAAGCCCTGCAAGCTCACTCACACCAAATGTTAAAGCGGACCTTCACCATGATTTATTGAAAAGCCCAAACCCAAAAGAACGATTCCCTCAGCATCTAAAGTTAATATATTTTAAGTTTTTAGTCACTTACTTATTATTCTTTCCCCCACTGGGCTGCAACTCTGTTCAGGACTTTAGGATACGGGTGCCGCCATCTTGACTCAGAAGCATCTCACTTACTGAGGAGAGGAGAGTAGGATAAAGTACAGGGGGCGGGTTATAGCTGTGCTTTGCACACGCAGAGCTGGGGTCAGGAAAAGGTTGGCAATCCCAGAATGCAGAGCAGCACAGTCAGAAGACACTTCCTGTTTGCAGGCTGCCTGATGTTACATGAGCCGCCATCTTGGATGTTTAAAGGCTCATAACATGCAGTAGATGCAGGTAGGATGATTTTTAATGTGAGCAATCTGTATGTACAGGGTGTGGGAAACATATAAGATAGACTCTTATTCAGGGTGAAGGACCGGATTAAAGGTTCCAGGCCTGCTCAAGCCAAACAGTACATGTCTATTTAGCCAGGAAATAATCAGAGAAGATGCATCCTGCCTTTGGAATATAAGGGGGTTGTGAGAGGGTGAGGGGAGAGGTGATACATAGGGAAATTACAACTTACTCACTTGTCTGTGCCATGTGGCAAGCAAGACTGATGTGAAGTGAAGAGTGGCAAGATGGAGACCAACTTTGGGCTTTAAGGTGAGGAGCCAAGGGGTTGTTGTGGGGGTATAAGTCTACTTTAACCCTTCTAGTGCCAGCTACGTGACTCTCACGTAGCTGCCTCTCCTACCGTTAAGTGCCAGCTACGTGAGAGTCACGTAGCTGACATTTTCTTACCTTAAACTTGATTGGAAGCTCGCAGCACCTCAGTTCTGGATTCTTCTTGAAGACGAGGCTTGGGGGGTCATCCAGAGGTGAGTTGATGACTGTAGCTGTGACCCGATCGCTGCAGGAGCCAATCAAAGTGCGGCTTCTGCGGTGTCATCATCCGGCGCCGCACTGCTATATAAAGGCCAGATCACATGGTATCCGGCCTTTTGCTGCCTGGATCTGAGGTGAGTGGTGTGTCCCTTGTGTTGTCTGTGTCCCTTGTGTTGTCTGTGTCCCTTGTGTTGTCCCCCCTCCCATCACGCTGCCGACCTGCACTGACAAGGGACAGATCGGGGGAGCACGATCGCTGCTTTGCGCCGATCTGTCATTGATCATCATAAATCTCTCTCCCCTCCGCCGATGGGCATATGGGATTGGAGGGAATGCCACACTGCATATGGGGGGGTCAATGGCACGTGGGGGGGATGCCACACTGCCCATGGAATTGGGATGGGGTATGCCACACTGTCTATTGGGTGGGGGGATGCCACATTGCATATGGGATGGGAGGGAATGCCACACTGCATATGGGAATGGGGTGGGGGGAATGCCACACTGCATATGGGAATGAGGTGGGGGGAATGCCACACTGCATATGGGAATGAGGTGGGGGGAATGCCACACTGCATATGGGGTGGGGGGAATGCCACGCTGCATATGGGAATGGGGTGGGGAGAATGCCACGCTGCATATGGGAATGGGGTGGGGGGGATGCCACGCTGCATATGGGAATGAGGTGGGGGGATGCCACGCTGCATATGAGAATGGGGTGGGGGGGATGCCACACTGCATATGGGGTGGGGGGAATGCCACGCTGCATATGGGGTGGGGGGGATGCCACGCTGCATATGAGAATGGGGTGGGGGGGATGCCATGCTGCATATGGGGTGGGGGGAATGCCACGCTGCATATGGGGTGGGGGGAATGCCACGCTGCATATAGGGTGGGGGGATTCCATGCTGCATATGGGAATGGGGTGGGGGGAATGCCACGCTGCATATGGGAATGGGGTGGGGGGAATGCCACACTGCATATGGGAATGAGGTGGGGGGGATGCCACGCTGCATATGGGAATGAGGTTGGGGGGATGCCACGCTGCATATGGGAATGAGGTGGGGGGGGATGCCACGCTGCATATGGGAATGGGGTGGGGAGAATGCCACGCTGCATATGGGAATGGGGTGGGGGGGATGCCACGCTGCATATGGGAATGAGGTGGGGGGAATGCCACACTGCATATGGGAATGAAATGGGAGGGAATGCCACAGTGCATATGGGAATGAGGTGGGGGGATGCCACACTGCATCTGGGAATGAGGTGGGGGGAATGCCACACTGCATATGGGAATGAGGTGGGGGGAATGCCACACTGCATATGGGAATGAGGTGGGGGGAATGCCACACTGCATATGGGAATGAGGTGGGGGGAATGCCATGCTGCATATGGGAATGGGGTGGGGGGAATGCCACGCTGCATATGGGAATGGGGTCGGGAGAATGCCACGCTGCATATGGGAATGGGGTGGGGGGGATGCCACGCTGCATATGGGAATGAGGTGGGGGGGATGCCACGTTGCATATGAGAATGGGGTGGGGGGATGCCACACTGCATATGGGGTGGGGGGAATGCCACGCTGCATATGGGGTGGGGGGAATGCCACACTGCATATGAGAATGGGGTGGGGGGGATGCCACGCTGCATATGGGGTGGGGGGAATGCCACGCTGCATATGGGGTGGGGGGAATGCCACGCTGCATATAGGGTGGGGGGATGCCATGCTGCATATGGGAATGGGGTGGGGGGAATGCCACGCTGCATATGGGAATGGGGTGGGGGGAATGCCACACTGCATATGGGAATGGGGTGGGGGGAATGCCACGCTGCATATGGGAATGAGGTGGGGTGGATGCCACGCTGCATATGGGAATGAGGTTGGGGGGATGCCACGCTGCATATGGGAATGAGGTGGGGGGGAATGCCACGCTGCATATGAGAATGGGGTGGGGAGAATGCCACGCTGCATATGAGAATGGGGTGGGGAGAATGCCACGCTGCATATGGGAATGGGGTGGGGGGGATGCCACGCTGCATATGGGAATGAGGTGGGGGGAATGCCACACTGCATATGGGAATGAGGTGGGGGGAATGCCACACTGCATATGGGAATGAGGTGGGGGGAATGCCACACTGCATATGGGAATGAGGTGGGGGGAATGCCACGCTGCATATGGGAATGGGGTGGGGGGAATGCCACGCTGCATATGGGAATGGGGTGGGGAGAATGCCACACTGCATATGGGAATGAGGTGGGGGGGATGCCACGCTGCATATGGGAATGAGGTTGGGGGGATGCCACGCTGCATATGGGAATGAGGTGGGGGGGGATGCCACGCTGCATATGGGAATGGGGTGGGGAGAATGCCACGCTGCATATGGGAATGGGGTGGGGGGGATGCCACGCTGCATATGGGAATGAGGTGGGGGGAATGCCACACTGCATATGGGAATGAAATGGGAGGGAATGCCACAGTGCATATGGGAATGAGGTGGGGGGATGCCACACTGCATCTGGGAATGAGGTGGGGGGAATGCCACACTGCATATGGGAATGAGGTGGGGGGAATGCCACACTGCATATGGGAATGAGGTGGGGGGAATGCCACACTGCATATGGGAATGAGGTGGGGGGAATGCCATGCTGCATATGGGAATGGGGTGGGGGGAATGCCACGCTGCATATGGGAATGGGGTCGGGAGAATGCCACGCTGCATATGGGAATGGGGTGGGGGGGATGCCACGCTGCATATGGGAATGAGGTGGGGGGGATGCCACGTTGCATATGAGAATGGGGTGGGGGGATGCCACACTGCATATGGGGTGGGGGGAATGCCACGCTGCATATGGGGTGGGGGGAATGCCACACTGCATATGAGAATGGGGTGGGGGGGATGCCACGCTGCATATGGGGTGGGGGGAATGCCACGCTGCATATGGGGTGGGGGGAATGCCACGCTGCATATAGGGTGGGGGGATGCCATGCTGCATATGGGAATGGGGTGGGGGGAATGCCACGCTGCATATGGGAATGGGGTGGGGGGAATGCCACACTGCATATGGGAATGGGGTGGGGGGAATGCCACGCTGCATATGGGAATGAGGTGGGGTGGATGCCACGCTGCATATGGGAATGAGGTTGGGGGGATGCCACGCTGCATATGGGAATGAGGTGGGGGGGAATGCCACGCTGCATATGAGAATGGGGTGGGGAGAATGCCACGCTGCATATGAGAATGGGGTGGGGAGAATGCCACGCTGCATATGGGAATGGGGTGGGGGGGATGCCACGCTGCATATGGGAATGAGGTGGGGGGAATGCCACACTGCATATGGGAATGAGGTGGGGGGAATGCCACACTGCATATGGGAATGAGGTGGGGGGAATGCCACACTGCATATGGGAATGAGGTGGGGGGAATGCCACGCTGCATATGGGAATGGGGTGGGGGGAATGCCACGCTGCATATGGGAATGGGGTGGGGAGAATGCCACGCTGCATATTGGAATGGGGTGGGGGGGATGCCACGCTGCATATGGGAATGAGGTGGGGGGATGCCACGTTGCATATGAGAATGGGGTGGGGGGGATGCCACACTGCATATGGGGTGGGGGGAATGCCACGCTGCATATGAGAATGGGGTGGGGGGGATGCCACGCTGCATATGGGGTGGGGGGAATGCCACGCTGCATATGGGGTGGGGGGAATCCCACGCTGCATATAGGGTGGGGGGATGCCATGCTGCATATGGGAATGGGGTGGGGGGAATGCCACGCTGCATATGGGAATGGGGTGGGGGGAATGCCACACTGCATATGGGAATGGGGTGGGGGGAATGCCACGCTGCATATGGGAATGAGGTTGGGGGGATGCCACGCTGCATATGGGAATGAGGTGGGGGGGGAATGCCACGCTGCATATGGGAATGGGGTGGGGAGAATGCCACGCTGCATATGGGAATGGGGTGGGGGGGATGCCACGCTGCATATGGGAATGAGGTGGGGGGAATGCCACACTGCATATGGGAATGAAATGGGAGGGAATGCCACACTGCATATGGGAATGAGGTGGGGGGGATGCCACACTGCATCTGGGAATGAGGTGGGGGGAATGCCACACTGCATATGGGAATGAGGTGGGGGGAATGCCACACTGCATATGGGAATGAGGTGGGGGGAATGCCACACTGCATATGGGAATGAGGTGGGGGGAATGCCACACTGCATATGGGAATGAGGTGGGGGGAATGCCACACTGCATATGGGAATGGGGTGGGGGGAATGCCACACTGCAAATGGGAATGAAATGGGAGGGAATGCTACACTGCATATGGGATGGGATGAGGGGGAATTAATTGTAATGTTCTGTTACTTTAACTTCCTTTTAGATTGCGATTGCTCTTGAAGATTCTTGGTTCTGCAAGCTTGCTGACGTTTACTTTTGAGTATTTGCTTTTTGGCTGTTTTGTTCCCCAACTTTAGTTCTAGGCTTTAGTTTAGCTTTTAGTTACTGTAAACTTCCCCCTAGTTCCTCCCCTTTAGTGTAGTATTTTTATTGTTTTCATTTGGTTTTAGCCTTTGTTTAGCAGATTTCAGGATGGCTGGGAAAAGGTACTCTGCCCAGGAAGCAGCGGCTTACATGATGGAGTCAGACTCGGAAGAGTATAGTGTTTCAGGGTCAGATTATTTGCCCTCAGATAGTGAGTCTGACAGTGTCTCCTCTACTGAAGAGACACAGCCGTGCAGTAGTACCAGTGGTAGTGCTAGGCATCCTAGAAGGGATGGTAGCGCACAAGGAGAAGCCACGCTGGAGGAGAGTGTAGATCAGATGGAGAGTGCTGCAGCTGGTGATGGAGTGCCTACGTGGAGGCCTCCCAATAATTATTCCCCCGAAATTCCCCCTTTCGATTCGGTCCCCGGAGTCAACGTGGACACAACAAACTTCCGTCCTGTTGACTTTTTCAAATTGTTCATCACGGAGGCCATGCTACAGGACATGGTCTACCATACAAACTGCTATGCTGAGTGGGTCCTAGCACAAAATCCCCCACAAAGGCACGCCCGCGCTCATGCATGGCAGTCCACAAACATAAGTGAGTTAAAAAAATTTTGGGGGCTCACTTTAGCCATGGGTATCTGCAAAAAATTTAGTATCGCCTCCTACTGGGATACCCGAACCCTTTTGGCAACACCATTATTTCCGGCCATAATGACCAGAAACCGCTACCAAATTTTACTGCGGTTTCTACATTTTAATGACAATTCCACTGCAATTCCCCGTGGTGAGCCCGGTCACGACAGACTTCACAAAGTACGTCCCCTGATCGATAGTCTGTCTGAGCGCTTTGCAGAAGTGTACACCCCCTCCCAAAATTTAAGTATTGACGAATCGCTTCTGCTTTATAAAGGGCGCATTGTATTTCATCAGTATATCCCTAGTAAGCGTGCCCGCTATGGGATAAAATTTCACAAATTGTGTGAAAGCTCGACCGGCTACACCAAATTTTTTCGTCTTTACGAAGGAAGGGACACACATCTGGACCCCCCTGGTTGTCCCCTTGATTTGTCTGTCAGTGGAAAAATAGTTTGGGAACTCATGACTCCTCTACTGGGGAAAGGTTACCACTTATATGTGGATAACTTTTATACCAGCATCCCCCTATTTCGAGCCCTCTACTCATTGGACACACCGGCCTGCGGCACCATCAACCGTAATCGAAAAGGCTTGCCCAGGTCATTGCTGACACAAAAAATAAATCGTGGAGAGTCGTATGCTGTAAGAAGCGATGAGCTCCTGGCCGTGAAATACATGGACAGAAAAAATGTTTTCATGCTGACTACAATCCACGATGAGTCAGTCGTGAGATTACGGCAACGTGGTCCCCGAGCCCCTTCCCAAAAGCCACGTTGTATCAAAGATTATAATAAATTCATGGGTGGCGTTGATAAAACAGACCAAATTTTAACATATTACAACGCCACCAGAAAATCCAGAGCCTGGTACAAAAAAGTTGCTATCCATTTGGTCCAATTAGCAACTTATAACTCATTTGTTGTCTTCAAGGCAGCAGTACCAGGCTCCAATTTGTCGTTTGTAAAATATCAGCTGCAGATACTCCCTGCTCTGTTATTTGGGGATACCGAGCAGGCACCAGAGATGGCTGGTAATGATGACGAGGCTAGATTAGTGGGGAAGCATTTCATAAAGTGCATCCCCTCCATCAATAAGAAGAGGTATCCCCAGAAGCCTTGTAGGGTTTGTAGTAGGCGTGGCTTTAGGAGAGATGTGCGCTACTACTGCCCGACATGTCCCAGCCAACCTGGTTTGTGTTTAGAAGGTTGCTTTGAAGCATACCATACTAAATTCGATTTTTAGTTGTTTTATTCTGGTTAATAGTTTTTGTATGGATTTTTAGACTGTATGTAGGTTAGGTTAGGTTTTGTTCCGTGCCCTAGGGTCATCCTGGTTTGGAATACCCTGCTCTGCAACACCCCCCAGATCTATAGTAACAGAATACATCTCCACATCTGGGTGAAGGTAAGTGGCCAGACCTGGAATATTTTAGGCTATTTGCATATACTTTCTCTAGTTAAAAATTCAGTTAGATAATTGCATTTTCTTGTCCCTGTGTTTTTTTATTTTTGGTACTTGCGAAGCCAAAAGATGATGGAGGAAATGGTGAAGGAGGAGCCGCTGGATACTTGTGATAGATGATGAAAACATGGGGCCCTTCATTAGGATTTCAGTGTTTACTGACGTTCACAATCTATCAGCACAAGGCTAATCCTCCCATGACTAATCCTAGCAGAACCTATTAGTACCATTATTGAGATTATTTTGCATTGCTATTTCAGATGTTTATTCTGTGCTATTTGTCTAGTGGTCTGTGTCCACATATGCATGTTATGTATTGTTCTGTTCCAGGGACCCTGCGGTTTCAGATTTATTGAGTTATTTCTTGTTTGCATATTGATATATTAGGAAAACTTTCTTGTATGCTGCATATTTATTAATATTTTTTAGGGAAATCCGTTGCAAACTATGAACACCTCAAGGTTTTTCATCCATAAAAAGGTTCCCACAACAAAAAACCCAGCACGCCTAGAAACCTTGAGGTATGTACTTTCCAAAAATATATAGTTTGTGGAGGGAATTTCAAATGTAAAGGGTTGTAAATTTGGAAAAACTGCAAGGTGCGCACTTTGTGTGCGCAGCTGATTTTTGCCAGTAAAATGACCCTCAAGTGCACACTTGACTTTGGGGTGTTTGGCAACTCTACCCTTCAAAGTACCTATGCATGTGGGGTATTATTTTGTTCAGCAGATGTTGTGCTTTCAGATTTACTGTGTTACTTCTTGCTTGCTTATTGTTTTTATAGGAAAATATGGTTTTGAATCTGCTTTTTGTTTGTTTTTTTAGGGAAATCCTTTGAAACCAGAGGTTCTGCCAATGAATAGTGTCCAAATGAATGTACCCACGCCAACAAGCCCAGTAGGCTTAGAAACCTTGAGGTATGTACTTTCCTAAAATATATAGTTTGTGGGGGGTATTTCAAATGTAAAGGGTTGTAAATTTGGAAAAACTGCAAGGTGCGCACTTTGTGTGCGCAGCTGATTTTTGCCAGTAAAATGACCCTCAAGTGCACACTTGACTTTGGGGTGTTTGGCAACTCTACCCTTCAAAGTACCTATGCATGTGGGGTATTATTTTGTTCAGCAGATGTTGTGCTTTCAGATTTACTGTGTTACTTCTTGCTTGCTTATTGTTTTTATCGGAAAATATGGTTTTGAATCTGCTTTGTGTTTGTTTTTTTAGGGAAATCCTTTGAAACCAGAGGTTCTGCCAATGAATAGTGTCCAAATGAATGTACCCACGTCAACAAGCCCAGTAGGCTTAGAAACCTTGAGGTATGTACTTTCCTAAAATATATAGTTTGTGGGGGGTATTTCAAATGTAAAGGGTTGTAAATTTGGAAAAACTGCAAGGTGCGCACTTTGTGTGCGCAGCTGATTTTTGCCAGTAAAATGACCCTCAAGTGCACACTTGACTTTGGGGTGTTTGGCAACTCTACCCTTCAAAGTACCTATGCATGTGGGGTATTATTTTGTTCAGCAGATGTTGTGCTTTCAGATTTACTGTGTTACTTCTTGCTTGCTTATTGTTTTTATCGGAAAATATGGTTTTGAATCTGCTTTTTGTTTGTTTTTTTAGGGAAATCCTTTGAAACCAGAGGTTCTGCCAATGAATAGTGTCCAAATGAATGTACCCACGCCAACAAGCCCAGTAGGCTTAGAAACCTTGAGGTATGTACTTTCCTAAAATATATAGTTTGTGGGGGGTATTTCAAATGTAAAGGGTTGTAAATTTGGAAAAACTGCAAGGTGCGCACTTTGTGTGCGCAGCTGATTTTTGCCAGTAAAATGACCCTCAAGTGCACACTTGACTTTGGGGTGTTTGGCAACTCTACCCTTCAAAGTACCTATGCACGTGGGGTATTATTTTGTTCAGCAGATGTTGTGCTTTCAGATTTACTGTGTTACTTCTTGCTTGCTTATTGTTTTTATCGGAAAATATGGTTTTGAATCTGCTTTTTGTTTGTTTTTTTAGGGAAATCCTTTGAAACCAGAGGTTCTGCCAATGAATAGTGTCCAAATGAATGTACCCACGCCAACAAGCCCAGTAGGCTTAGAAACCTTGAGGTATGTACTTTCCTAAAATATATAGTTTGTGGGGGGTATTTCAAATGTAAAGGGTTGTAAATTTGGAAAAACTGCAAGGTGCGCACTTTGTGTGCGCAGCTGATTTTTGCCAGTAAAATTACCCTCAAGTGCACACTTGACTTTGGGGTGTTTGGCAACTCTACCCTTCAAAGTACCTATGCATGTGGGGTATTATTTTGTTCAGCAGATGTTGTGTTTTCAGATTTACTGTGTTACTTCTTGCTTGCTTATTGTTTTTATCAGAAAATATGGTTTTGAATCTGCTTTTTGTTTGTTTTTTTAGGGAAATCCTTTGAAACCAGAGGTTCTGCAAATGAATAGAGTCCAAATGAATGTACCCACGCCAACAAGCCCAGTAGGCTTAGAAACCTTGAGGTATGTACTTTCCAAAAATATATAGTTTGTGGGGGGTATTTCAAATGTAAAGGGTTGTAAATTTGGAAAAACTGCAAGGTGCGCACTTTGTGTGCGCAGCTGATTTTTGCCAGTAAAATGACCCTCAAGTGCACACTTGACTTTGGGGTGTTTGGCAACTCTACCCTTCAAAGTACCTATGCATGTGGGGTATTATTTTGTTCAGCAGATGTTGTGTTTTCAGATTTACTGTGTTACTTCTTGCTTGCTTATTGTTTTTATCAGAAAATATGGTTTTGAATCTGCTTTTTGTTTGTTTTTTTAGGGAAATCCTTTGAAACCAGAGGTTCTGCCAATGAATAGAGTCCAAATGAATGTACCCACGCCAACAAGCCCAGTAGGCTTAGAAACCTTGAGGTATGTACTTTCCTAAAATATATAGTTTGTGGGGGGTATTTCAAATGTAAAGGGTTGTAAATTTGGAAAAACTGCAAGGTGCGCACTTTGTGTGCGCAGCTGATTTTTGCCAGTAAAATTACCCTCAAGTGCACACTTGACTTTGGGGTGTTTGGCAACTCTACCCTTCAAAGTACCTATGCATGTGGGGTATTATTTTGTTCAGCAGATGTTGTGTTTTCAGATTTACTGTGTTACTTCTTGCTTGCTTATTGTTTTTATCAGAAAATATGGTTTTGAATCTGCTTTTTGTTTGTTTTTTTAGGGAAATCCTTTGAAACCAGAGGTTCTGCCAATGAATAGAGTCCAAATGAATGTACCCACGCCAACAAGCCCAGTAGGCTTAGAAACCTTGAGGTATGTACTTTCCAAAAATATATAGTTTGTGGGGGGTATTTCAAATGTAAAGGGTTGTAAATTTGGAAAAACTGCAAGGTGCGCACTTTGTGTGCGCAGCTGATTTTTGCCAGTAAAATGACCCTCAAGTGCACACTTGACTTTGGGGTGTTTGGCAACTCTACCCTTCAAAGTACCTATGCATGTGGGGTATTATTTTGTTCAGCAGATGTTGTGTTTTCAGATTTACTGTGTTACTTCTTGCTTGCTTATTGTTTTTATCAGAAAATATGGTTTTGAATCTGCTTTTTGTTTGTTTTTTTAGGGAAATCCTTTGAAACCAGAGGTTCTGCCAATGAATAGAGTCCAAATGAATGTACCCACGCCAACAAGCCCAGTAGGCTTAGAAACCTTGAGGTATGTACTTTCCTAAAATATATAGTTTGTGGGGGGTATTTCAAATGTAAAGGGTTGTAAATTTGGAAAAACTGCAAGGTGCGCACTTTGTGTGCGCAGCTGATTTTTGCCAGTAAAATGACCCTCAAGTGCACACTTGACTTTGGGGTGTTTGGCAACTCTACCCTTCAAAGTACCTATGCATGTGGGGTATTATTTTGTTCAGCAGATGTTGTGTTTTCAGATTTACTGTGTTACTTCTTGCTTGCTTATTGTTTTTATCAGAAAATATGGTTTTGAATCTGCTTTTTGTTTGTTTTTTTAGGGAAATCCTTTGAAACCAGAGGTTCTGCCAATGAATAGAGTCCAAATGAATGTACCCACGCCAACAAGCCCAGTAGGCTTAGAAACCTTGAGGTATGTACTTTCCAAAAATATATAGTTTGTGGGGGGTATTTCAAATGTAAAGGGTTGTAAATTTGGAAAAACTGCAAGGTGCGCACTTTGTGTGCGCAGCTGATTTTTGCCAGTAAAATGACCCTCAAGTGCACACTTGACTTTGGGGTGTTTGGCAACTCTACCCTTCAAAGTACCTATGCATGTGGGGTATTATTTTGTTCAGCAGATGTTGTGCTTTCAGATTTACTGTGTTACTTCTTGCTTGCTTATTGTTTTTATAGGAAAATATGGTTTTGAATCTGCTTTTTGTTTGTTTTTTTAGGGAAATCCTTTGAAACCAGAGGTTCTGCCAATGAATAGTGTCCAAATGAATGTACCCACGCCAACAAGCCCAGTAGGCTTAGAAACCTTGAGGTATGTACTTTCCAAAAATATATAGTTTGTGGGGGGTATTTCAAATGTAAAGGGTTGTAAATTTGGAAAAACTGCAAGGTGCGCACTTTGTGTGCGCAGCTGATTTTTGCCAGTAAAATGACCCTCAAGTGCACACTTGACTTTGGGGTGTTTGGCAACTCTACCCTTCAAAGTACCTATGCATGTGGGATATTATTTTGTTCAGCAGATGTTGTGCTTTCAGATTTACTGTGTTACTTCTTGCTTGCTTATTGTTTTTATAGGAAAATATGGTTTTGAATCTGCTTTTTGCTTTATTTTTTAGGGAAATCCTTTGGAACCAGAGATTCTGCCAATGAATAGAGTCCAAACCAATGCACCTACGCCAACAAGCCTAGTATGCTTAGAAACCTTGAATTGTGCACTTTCCAAAAATATATAGTTTGTGGGGGGTATTTCAAATGTAAAGGGTTGTATTTTTTGAAAAACTGTGAGGAGCGCATAGTATTTGTATTTTATCTGAAAATCTCCTCTAGCGCTCTTTGCAGTTTCTGGGGTCTCCTGGGCAGGAAAGGGTGTCTACTAATACATGTGTGGTATTGTTGTAACCGGGAGAAATGGGGCTTTTACCCTCAATATGTTTTTATTGTAAAACCTTTATTTTTGATTAAAGAAAAACACTGCAAAATGTAAAAACGTGTGTATTTTTAATTTTCTTTCACATATTTTGCCCAAAATAATTAGGATAAGACAACAAAATTGATAAACAAGACATATGCTCTTAAAGCCCAGATTCTGCTGAAAAAAACGATATGTAATTTTTATGGGAAGTCCCAGAAAATCCCTTCAAAAATTACAGTTGAACATGGGGAGCGCAAAATAGTGAAAAATGCTCTGGCAACAGAGCGTGACAAAATCTCCAGGTGGGCTGGCACTTAAAGGGTTAAAGCTGTCCTAACGTCTAAAAAGGCTTTAGGTTTGCCAAACACCCAACTGGTTTCTTTTGGATGAACATACAGTGATATAAATAAACAGGTCAAAAACATTTTAGGGTGGCCCTGGTCTAAAAGATTCCAGAGCAGGTCATTTCCCTATATATGTAGCATCCCGATTTGGAATGCCTCGCTGTGTGAACCACCCTGGGATTGCTGGTATACCTCGCTTGTGATCCCACAGTACATCTGTGGCTTCCCTCAGTGGATGTACACTCAGACATTCAGATAGGCTGGGTTTCGGTCCACTTTAGGGTGTTTTTTTCGTAAATTAAATACTAATATCATATGATTCTAAATATGACTTCTTCATTAATAGTTTATATGTCATCAAGACCTTTGACCATGGGACTCCCCTCACTATGAATCACAATAAACATTCAAGGCTTTATTATTCTACATTATGAATAAAATCACATATTTATATAAACATATTCCTTTGCCTCTTTCTTGTAGCGATTAGATCTTAGTCCCCTTAATAAACAGAAGAATCTAATTGGAAATCTCATTGTTGGTGACAATTCCCCATGCGTTTCACCCAGTTTCATATGGACTTCTTCAGGGGAATTTGTATGTTTTAATTTTATTATACCTCAAATATAAATGAAAACCCAAGGCATAAAGAAGGGGTGCTTACGCTGCCCAAATCAAGATGCTCTGAAGGGAGGCTGTTCGGCAGACCTTAAAGCAGCACTATCAGGAAAAATGGCCCAATAATAAAAATCCACATAAATATGCTGGATGGCGGGGTCACTTATATCCAGCCAGGCTTGTTTTTTTTTATTTTAATGGACAAAAAAGGAAATCACGAGTGACAGGCTTCTGTCATCCCTCATAGACTAAACCTGTCACCCCTGGATTTTATTCTTACTAGGCGAAGAAAACCAGAAGCTTGGTGGGAGTTTTATTCAGTTCCGTTGTGTAAGTGACCCCTCCCCTCATTAGCAAGGGTGTTTATATGTATTTTTAATATTACACAATTTTGCGAAATTGCTCCTTTAAGTCTTATTAAACGTAAACAGCAGATTCTGGCTGGATCCACTGACGATAATGGTTAAAACATAACTTTTACTATGTAATTAAAAAAATGCGCAGTCCATGAACCAGGGCATCCCAAAGTAACTGCGGATACTGGAGTCTATTGTTTTTATTTACAAGTATTCTGAGATTCCTTGGCTGTGATCCTACTGGAGGCATCCATTTGACCGCACCGGGGGATGGTGAGTCGCATTCCAAACTTTGGCCCTTATTTAAGAAGGGATAGCGTCAGGTAGTGGCTGGTTAATGAGAGGTAGTGACAGGTAGCGACTGGTAAATGCCGGACACGGCACGCAATTACACATTTATCAAGCAGAATCTGTTTAGCGACTGGGATAACGCCATGTAGCGTCCGATTCATCATTTTCCCAGCCTCAGCAAACAGCGCCGGCGTTCAGCCTTGCACAGCACCAGGTATTACCTTGCGCTACCTGTCGCTCTCCCATACATTTCAATGGACGATCCTTTTCTTCTATTTAAACAGGGTTTTTGGGGTTTTTTTTCCCCAAAAATCTCAAATAATGCTGTGACCTCTTCTGGCCTTGAAAAAGCAGTTTTTTCTCAAATGTTTCATTTTTTTATATATTTCTTCAGAAATGACATTACAGGTCTGGTATTAAAGTGTTCATGTTACAATGTTGCTACAATGTAATTCCATATGTGAGGCGTTTTTTTCTTGAATATGTTGTGAGTCTATGACTAAACTATGACCAGTCGCTAACATGCGCTCCCATACAGCACTGTACTGGTCAAATAGCGACTCCTCACAATGTATTCAACATTACTGCACAGCGACTGAGTTGCTATAAACTAGCGACTCACGGCCGTGCACAGTGACTACTAGCGGGCGCTCCGAAAATGCCTGCTTCAGATCAATTAGACTTGCATTAGATTGGGGAAAGCAAGACAGTAGTCATTTATAAGAAATTTTTGTGAGCATAATGACATAACATTACATAAAGCGAAAGTGTCAGTGTTCCAGTAAGGTTACAGGAGAAGTGGCTATAAACAAGGGAACAAGGATGTGGGTTTGGTGTGTGTAAAGGGGGGAGACATAGTCAGAGTAATAACTGGTTTCAAGGAAATGGTTAATGTTGATGGAAGCGGAAACATTGAAAATGCCCGCAGCATGTAATGTATATGCCCAATATATCTCACTGCCAGTAACTTATATATCGTGCAGGAAACTGGCAGATAAGAAGCTGGGTGAAGGATTAGAAGGAACTAATATTAAAGACTAAATCAGCACAAAACTCACTTTGGATGGTTTCTGGTTGGTTGGTGACTTCTGTTTCGCAATCTGCGACGTTAACTGCTTTGCCTACTTCAGGCATTCTGAAACTAATTGAGTAAATAATATAATTTCAATGTAATTTTTTATTACTTGGATCCCTTAATACCAATCCATCATTATCCAGAGAAAAAAAGGAGAAATAAGTGGTTAGTTATTGCAGTATGTATCAAAAGTAAAATGGCTTTTGGACCCAATTAGGCAAATCACCTGTAACCCTATCTTCTGTTGAATATACTGTGCAACAGCTTACGTATTGTATCTGTACGTGATCTGCATCTATATTGCTAGGTTAATGCAGTTTACATTTATGACAGCAAATGCTGCAGTTACATATATCTGTGTGTAGTCTCTGTTGTACATTTTCTACTTAATGTTGTGTTTACTGTACATTGAGGTGATCTCTATGACTTCTTTTTCCTGTCTATGTTATCCACCATGTAAGGTGACCTTCTATTACTGATTTGACTCTGCTGCACCCAGAACTTACATTCTACAACAGGTTATGGGCTCAGTCACCAAATGAAGCCCCAGAGACCGGATATAGGCCAGTGAGCAGACACGGCCCAGGCAGAGCAAAGCAACAACGGGAGACAGCGGGTGATGCAGAGATCGGCATGAAGCTTCCACAGAGACATCTCCTGTATACAAGCAAGACTGTTCTTATATATAAAGGAGGAAGAATGGCCAGCAGAGATGACTGGGAGGTGATCACTACAGAGAGGCCACATGACAATAATTAGGACTGAGACAGGATAAACAGACAGGCACAAGCCACCATAAGCTTACTAGTAGAAGAGGATAAGCTTATTCACACACTCAGTGAGAATACAGAAAAAGGCATGTGGGATGTACTGCAAAGACTGCATGAGAGATCCAGTTTAAACAGCAAGTTGTTTCTGCTGAGGAAACTTTACAATATGAGCCTTAGCAGAGATCAGGATATGCAGGAGCATATAAATGCCATGCTGGAAGTGATCGCACAACTGAGATTAGTTAGTGAGAATAGAGCAGTAGACAGTCACGCTGCAGCCATGTTGTTGTGCAGCTTACCTGATACATACCTTGAACTTATCAATGCACTGGAGACAAGGCCTGAGACAGATCTGAAATTAGCATTTGTAAAGACCAGGCTCATAGATGAGTATCAGCGAAGAAACTCCACAGAAACTGGCACTAGAACAGCTCTTAAAGCTACAGACACAAAGACACACAGGAAGGAAACATGGGTGTGCTTTAGATGCCACAAACAGGGACACATAATGTGCAACTGTACTATATGGAAAGCAGAGCATCCTATACTAAACAGAAGGTCAAAGCCACAATTTCTGATCCATGTGAGGAGAACAGGAATGCCACATTTAAAGGGACAGTCAACCATGCATTTATACACTTGATCTGAATAACAAAGAGACTATTTACCTTGCAGATGAAAGTGTAAAACATGCAAATAGATACGGGCATGGAACCCTTGTATGCCCCAATTTATCCATACCAGTGAAATATGTGCTTTATGTTCCTGATCTAGAATGAAGACTCTTATTTGTAAAGCATCTGAC
The DNA here is from genome assembly GCA_027917425.1 of Gastrophryne carolinensis. Taxonomy (NCBI): domain Eukaryota; kingdom Metazoa; phylum Chordata; class Amphibia; order Anura; family Microhylidae; genus Gastrophryne; species Gastrophryne carolinensis. Next base: position 452,112,904 of record CM051237.1, read on the forward strand.
AGCCAAAGGACTCATTGTAAAATTCCAAGGTGACAAGTGTTCTATCTTGGACAGCAAGCAGATAATATCAAGTGCCAAGGTGGATGATCATCTGTATCACTTCAACACAGTGAAGGAAAAGGTGAGACTATGCACTCATAAAAACGACTGTTTAAACATGTGGCACACACAATTAGGTCACAGACACCCAGAATGCATACAAGAACTACAAAAGAGGAATCTGAAAGGATCTAAAGTATCTCATTGTCCAGTAACTGTTAAGTGTGAATGTTGCACCAAATCCAAAGCTACAAGAGCAACACTCCATCAAGTCAGTCAGAATATAGATTCAAGACCACTTGACCTAGTTAAAGTGATGTATGTGATCCCCAAACCCCACCTACACCTAGAGGTAACAGGTACATAGTGACTTTCATAGATGAGTATTCAAGATACACAGTCACTTCCTAATGCAATACAAGAGTAAAGTTCTTGACAAATAAGAGGACTATGTAGTAAAGACAAGTAACAAGGAAGCCTCTTATACTTTGGAGTGATAATGGACCCACTATTCAGTGGTCTCACTATTCAGGGGACCTAAAGGCCTATTTTGCTTTAGATCCAGCCTCTTTGCACAGCCCTCAGTGCTCTTATCCGTCTCCCTAGGACAAGCCTGATGTGCATAAATAAATTAAATACTCACCTAGTCTCCAGTATACTTTTTCCAGCAAACACTAGTGCAATGGTGATTGGCTGACACAGCAGGTCCAAGCTCATCTTCAAGTGTGCCTGGCCTCCGGGGTGATCAGAGGAAGATTGCGACTAGATGAGAATTTATTTATCTACATCTGGCTTGCCTCAAAGACAAGGAAATCAAAATGTATTTACACATACGCTTCTCACTGAATTTGCTTGCTGACTCATATATAGACCAGCTCTGTCTTTATGACAGATTTCCAACAAATCAGACACAAGCAATTTATGTGTGACAAGATCCTAACTTGTATTGATCTCCATCCAGGAGCATTAAATAATAAAGTCATATTTAATGTATGTGGAGCGTTTGGAGGGGGGGGATGTGAGTCATCACAATATTAATTGCCATGTTACAGATACATTAAGCATTACATTGTGCTGAGCGCTCTCTAAGGCAGCGCTGCCGTGATTTGTTACATAATTACAAGCAAGATTTATGCTCTGTCATCAAATACTCACCCTTCAAGCGGAGGCTTAGAGAGCTGTGCCAGAGTCACATTGTATCATCGGATATACCTTCATAACGGGGGATCCTGGAAATAATATCCCAATAGGGAAAGGATCCCAATCAATTTGCTGGTGTGTTTAAGGAGTGATGATCAATACCAAGTCTGTGTAGGATTACAAATGGATCACACATCTTCTTAGTTGTGTATCTAAGGATTTTCTACTTGAAGCAGACCAAAACCCTTTAAACCCAACCCTAGACTCTAAAAGCCCCCCATGGGCATCCTGATATGGGATGCCGCAATGTGTTGTAAGAAATAGAGAATTCCCATGAAATATAAAATATTAGAGATATAAGTTTTAATATCTAAACTAGGTCTCCAAGTAGCTGCCCTAGCTAGGTAATTGAGCCTCTTAGATACTAGTTTGGTATCAACCCAGACATCTTGGCTGTGGTTGGGTGGACACAATAGATTTGGGTGTATAAAGGATTCTTAACTATGTAATGTAAATGAAGTCAATACCTGGTCATGAAATCCTTTTGTGAATAGATGTACTGTCTAAAGGGATGGGCTAGTCCTTTCCAACAGGAAGTGAGGTGTCCTAGAAAGAGGTGGAGTAATATTTTGGCAGTGGAGAGGGTACCAAGGGGGAGAAAGGACGCGTGGACATGAGGGCCCTGTATTGGTAACTATCAGCAAGTAACTTTAGGCCTAGTTGGCAATTGTACTTAGTAATAGTACATTTTAGAAATAGTTTTATGTATTTGTTTATTCCCTGTGATACCTATACTGTCTAGTGGTTAATGTAACTGTTTAGGCCCTTATTTTTAGATATATTTTGTATTATTTTTACACATGTACAACTGTCCTGTATCACAGGTCTGTGCACAATACAATCTTTTATACATTCTCATTGGTGTGATTCCTTTCGTCATCCACAACCTAGAACCTACAGTGTACAGTTATTGTTATATTAATCATTGATATGTTTTATAATAATAATTGTTTACAATGTGAAACTCCCCCGTTTGTTCCTTACCAATGATCCCACGGTGCATGTGCTGGCCTCTTCCACATTCCCTTTCGCGCACCCTGCACTGCGTATATTTGAATTGCTGGCCATGGGCATGTGTGCAGCCAAAGAAAATGGCCTTACGAAGTGCATGACAAAGATTATTCATTGCTGTGCATATAAGTGATTGATCATTGGTGGAAGAACCATGATCGGTATTTTGAGGCAAGTAACAGGCAAACCTGAAGGGTGAAGCGGACCAAACCCAGGGGTCTGAAAGCAGACCTACATCCGATACTGAAGCATAAGCTAAAAGAGGCACAACACCCGAGTGTTGTTCCTCTTAGGCAGGCCATCCCAAATGCACTGTTGTGTGTATTCATACAGATTGCAGAAAAACCTCACCTTTCTGGCATTCCCACAGTCCCGGCCTACTCAGCCAATCAGCACGCCTAGCTCCATTCAGCTCCACTAACCACTGTATTGTATTCACAAATGCCTGTTGTGGGTACATGCCTAGCTAAAGGTAAAGTGGGGTTGTTGGAAGGTGGCTACGAGTAGATTCAATGCGGTTACACACAGCGGCGCCTATTCGTGATGCCTAAGGGAGTGGAAATCAGCTGGCCTTGAAGTATTTTAGACCCCAGGGCTGGCCAAGAGGGAAGATATTCGTCTATAAAGTGTGCCTAGACCCTTTCCTGCATCTCTGTGATAAGCATGGTCCTGGTCCATAGGTATACCAAAGAAACATACCTCACCCCCTCACATCATCAGTGAGCCCCGTATTAGAGACATAAGTCACCTTCCTAGCAGAGCTCCATCTGACAGGGGACAGAAAAAAGCTGCACACACATGCAGCAGCCCCACCTCCCCCAATAGGACACACTGCTGTTTCCTGTCCTCATCACGTCCTATGAGGGTGATTGTTACTATCTTACCATGCCGCTGGCTCACGGATCTCTTGTTCCTGCACTGCCATCTTGCTACACCCAGGAGTATGTATCCCACAACCCCCTGGGAGAAGCCTTTTACTTGGCTCTGGGCGCCGGCCCCCTCAAAGAAGGCGTCCGACGTCGCACCCTCCGGCAAGAGGCGGCAACAAGTGGAATGTTAAGTGGGAGACGCAGTACTGACCTCACTGCCTGATAGTCCGCAGCTTACTATTGGCTTATGGAGTGCGGTTTCTGCCCCAGTCGGCTGTGTGCTGCAGGAGCATTCAGACCTGTGCCAGGAAGGTGAAGCTTTTTAAAGCAAATTATACTCCGCACCACTTTCAGAATTAAAAGAATGGGTGCAGGCAAATAGAAGGTATTTACCACAGAATCTGTGGGGAGAACACTATTGTATTGCTTGGGTTAATCCAGCAAAAACCCAAGAAACCTATCTATAAATAGCCGCACTACCAATAGATGAAATGTGGTAACCCTTTATTTCACATCTGGGTATATACACAAGAATAATACTAAGTCACACTTCATTAAAAAACATTAAAAACATCGGACCTCTGGGTATGTCTATACGCTCTAAAAAATGCTGACAATATATATAAGCTGTTCCATAAATAAAATACTGTTAGTGTAATTGTGATCAATTGTGCCCATATATAACTAGAAAGTGCAAATTGTCAGAAACAACAGATCATAAACAATAATTTGGCCAATTATTCCTGTGAAAAACAACCATAAAGTGACAAGTGCTCTAAATGTAAACATGATCTCTATCTGAAGTGCCAAGTGCTAACCATATTAACCGGAACTATGAAATGTCAAAAAATAACATCACCGAATTTGCAGAGCTGTCATCCAGAGGACCGGGCAGGCAAGGACAACGACGCGTTGCGTGGTCGCTCGTGGACCACTTCGTCAGGCTGTCTTCTGAAGGTGAAGCTTTTCTTTTATTTTAGGTCCACTTTAAAATACATTCAATTGTAAGGCACAATGAATTTCAATTTAGAAAAACTTGATGGATTCTCCAGAGCATTTTGCTGGCAATAACGGCTTCTTCATCGTCCATGAGCTTGTTTTTTCATACACCCCGTTTGTCTAAAACTAGAGATTTTGTAGGTTCCTTCTGCTCTGCATAACTTAACAGTCCTTTAGTGCAGGGGTTCCCAACCCTCCTCCTCAAGGCCCACCAACAGGCCAGGTTTTGCAGGTATTCACACAGATGCAGAGATGTAGTTTTTGATACAACAGCAAAGTTATGTGAAGATTAGACTGTATGGATATTTCACCCAGACCTCCGGTATACACAAGAGGCAAGCAGAAGGATTTTGTATTCAAGTTGCTCACCACTATTTATTGCTGTGCCTCCTTGTGCTCAGGTCCTCTATATATTTTTTGTTTCTTCTGGTCTCCTCTTCTTAGGGAATCTGGGAACAGCTGCTAGAAACATGGATCTTACAAGGTGGCAAAGTCTTTTCTTTCCAGTAGATACAAAAGCCGGCCAGTGTTTGCAATAAGATTCCAATCTTTATTGATCCATCGTTAAAATTCAATCAAAGTACAGGTAATCCCAATAAAAAAGGGGGGGCTGGAGGATCCTCTGTCTACGCGTTTCAGACTCGGGGATCCTTAATAATGACATGAGGTCTCCAAAACCCCTATACTGTTTATATATACAAAACCCCGCCCCACATACCCCACTCCTCTCATTTCCAAGTTACATTAACAACAGCTAATAAACAATGACATATGTAGGTATATCTATTATCCTCATCGGCATCTATCAAATTCCATAATAAGCGGTGTACAAATAAAACAAAAACTTTGTAACAGGATTACGGCTTGGTTCCAAAATTAAAAGTACTTTTGTTGGGGTCACCAGACTTTGGAGAATGCTACTTGTTGACTGGGTTTCTTTCTGAAGCAGAAACTGTGTAATTGGCCGAAAGCTCATAAAACATTGTTAGGACATATGTGCTGAATTATTGAAAACTGCCCTCTCAGCAACTATCCCATACAGATGTCATTCCATAGTCTTGGGATGTTCTCCTATATTCCCACAAGAATGTCCGGCACTGGTGAGCACAGCGACCCCCCACCCACCGTACCGAGCTGCTTCTCCAGATCCTGATGACTTGATGAGAAGTAAATAAAGTAGAACTTCTGTCACCACACATGACAGGGCCCCTTTATACAAATTATAATTCACACACACTATTTATGTATTATTATTAGGTATTTATCATGCCCCTTTTCTTCCGTAGCTCTGTACAAGGTAAAATTACAGACAAGGTAAAACATACAGTACATAGACTATTACAAGCAAGATGCTAAGCAGATGCAATACAGCAGAAGATAGAGTGTATGTATTCTGCATATTTGCAGAACATGGAGATTAAAGGGACTATTGAGGCAAAATGTAAAAAACATGATTCAGCCAATTTCCCCCTCATATCTGCCCACTCCCTTACTGTAACCTCACAGTAGCACCAAGAATCAGAAACTTGTCCCTGAATTCTGGCATCCCCCCTAATTATCCTAGCAGTAGATCATCAATCATAGGGCTTAACTGGTGATATAACTCTGCCCCCTGTGGCCGCCTGTGTATTGCCACATCCAGTGGCTAAGAAGGAGCAGGCTCATAGATGAGTATCAGCGAAGAAAGGACTTCACAGAAACCAAAACCAGAACAGCTCTTAAAGCTACAGGTACAAGGACACACAGGAAGGAAGCCAGGGTGTGCTTTAGATGCCATAAACAAGGACACATAAAGAGAGACTGTACCATATGGAAAGCAGAGTAAATGAGACAACGTCCCTCTTATACTAAAAAGAATGTCAAAGCTACAATTTCTGATCAACGTGAAGAGAACTGGAATGCCACATTTAAAAAGACAAGCAACCATACATTTAAGGGCTGGTGCATTGACTTGGGAGCATCGAGTGATAGAAGCTTTTCACAGAACTTGATCTGAATAACAAAGAGACTATTTACCTTGCAGATGGAAGTAAAAATCATGCAGAGGGATATGGGCATGGAACTCTTGTATGCCCCAATGATGGGGACACAATTTAGCCATACCAGTAAAATATGTGCTTTATGTTCCTGATCTAGAAGGAGGACTCCTTTTTAGTTTCCAACAATTTTATTTGTTTTTTTTAAGGTAGTACTATTAACATACATGCAATTGTACTTAAGACAACAGGGAATTTCAGAAGTGTAACAATTCTCAGTTTTCACTTTATACTTTATATAACGTCAGTTAAACCTTTACTGGACCTGATACAGATACTGGCATTATCATATTGCATTTTTTAACATGGTCCGGCATGTTCAATTGGTATAACCTTCATTAAGCCTAATCTAGTGTCAACGTTTTCAACAGATTGTATTGTTGAGCATCCAATAGGTCATAAAGCGTTATGTTAATTATCTCTCAACCGACAATCTCGCCCAATTTCCCAGGCCATGGTCCAAACCGGTTTCGGAATATGTTTCCTTTAGATAGAATGTAAAACCTCCTTCTCACTCCGCCCCCTAATCGCCCCCCTCGAAGTAGACACCTCGACCTGCCTGCCTCTAAGCGCAATGGGGGTTCTCTAGCTGCCAGTCTCGTCAAGTACCAAAAAGTTTGGCCAAAACAGGTTTTAATATTTTTCTTCATTATTTACAGAAGGGTGTCCATGTAGCTTTCCCAAGATTCAAAGAATTCTTCAACACGCTGCTCTCTCTGGAGTTGGGCCTCAATCCATTTCATTTGGAAATATGTTTGTTAGTTCGATCAGAAATAGGGCTAGGGGTGGTGGGTCTGGTGTAATCCATTGTTGGCGGATACACTTTTTCCCTACAGACATGCTAGTTGCTTTCTCCCTCGCGTTATGCGTCGAATGTCCACCTGCCAAATATTCAGTACTGCCCATTCCGGAGTATATGGTACATAATTTATCAAGAATCTTTGACTATATGTTACTACCTGGTGCCAAAAGTTTTTAGAAGGAGGACTCTTATCCATGAAGCGTCTGAGAGCCAAAGGACTCACTGTAAAATTCCAAGGTGACAAGTGTTCTATCCTGGGCGGCAAGCAGACAATAGCAAGTGCCAAGCTGGATGATCAGCTGTATCACCTCAACACAGTAAAGGAAAAGGTGAGACTATGCACCCATCAACGCAATGACTCTATACACATGTAGCACATGCTTTAAGGTCACAGACTGTTAAGAGTAAATGTTGCATCAAATCTAAAGCAACGAGGACAACATTTCCTAAAGTCAGGCAGAATAGAGCTTTAAGACCACTTGACCCAGTTCATAGTGATGTATGTGGTCCCCTAAACCCACCTATACCTGGAGGCAACAGGTACATAGTAACTTTCATAGATGACTATTCAAGATACACAGTCACTTACCTAATGCAACACAAGAGTAAAGTTCTTGACAAATTACAGAATTATGTAAGGTAAGTAACAAGTTTCAGAGTAAGCCTCTCATACCTCAGTGTGATAAAGGCGGTGAATTCACAGGACACAAAGTACAAGAGTACAGAATGGAGTAGAGCATTAAAATACACACAAGAGCAAAATGGGGTAGAAATGAAAGAAAGAACAGAATTCTGACTGAAATGATCAGATGTATGCTGACAGACTCTAGACTACCACAAAAATACTGGGGTGAGGCAGCAATTACAGCCACTTATTTGCAGAACACTCTTTTCTAAAAAAGTGGAGAAAATTCCATATGGACTGTGGCACAGTGAGAAACCAAGTGTAAAACCTCTAAGATCCTCTTTTGGATGCAAAGCATTCATCTACATTCCAGGAAAAAGCACCAAAACAAAACAGAGCATTTGAAGGAATCCTTGTTGCATACAGTGACAATGTTGAGGCTTATAGAAACCTAAATCCCAAAACAGACAACATTACTATTATCAACAGCATAATAGTTGAAGATCTGAGAAACAATGTGCTGACAACTAGGGAAGTAAGAACAAAAGAGAAAATTGATACTGATCAGCCATCATCTGTATCCTCTGAACAAAATATGGTCAACCTATTACTTCCTTATTCACATGTTTGGCAGCAAATCATGTGACCACCAGTAACCATTCAGGTTTGATGTGCAAGCCCACTCGGCAAATCCAATTGGTTACTGGATGAGTCATGTGATTGGCAGCCATACAATGAATGAGGAAGTTGGTTTACTATGGTGTCGCTTTAGCCTAAGGCTGGCCCTGCAGGTGCTGTATACAGGTGCTAGGGCCATTAGATTGTGAGTTCCTGGGGGGAAGTGACTGTAGCCAATGCTTTTCTTTAAAGTGGACCAAAACCCACAAAGATCGGCCCAGGAATCTATAAGATGCTATGGATTCTCCCCCCCTTCCCATCGGGGTGCCCCGCTGTTTGGAACCCCCAAGGTTGTCCATAAACTCACCCTTTCCGGTCCAATGGCGCATGCGCGAGCTGCGGTTGCATCTCCCCGCTTTCCCTCTAGCAAGGCGTGTTCCCGCTCCAGGCATTTGTGAATGGCCGGTGCGTGCATGCTCCCTGTGAGGGTAGCAGGGGACGCGGCCGTCAGTGCAATCGGATCCACTTGCCTTAGACGAGCTGACCTGAGCGGATCCGAGCGCGCTGATTGGACGAGCAGCCATGCATGCGCTGTAGGACCGGAAAGGGGCGAGTTTGTTTCGGCGACCTGGGGGTTTCACATAGCAGGGCACCCCCAATTGTGGTGCCCCCGAGGCAAGGACCAAAACCCAGGATAGTCAAAATCCTGGGTTTTGGTCCACTTTAAAGTACTGGGGAAAAAAGTCGGCACCATAGAAATATACTCGATAAATAAAGAAAAAGTTTCTGTACATTTGGTTTCCTGGTAGTGATGTATTTCATGATACAACGCAATGATGATCCGAGAAAGCGGAATAGGTCTCTGCTTCCCTGAAGCACCTTCCCTTTCCGGATAGTCGCTGCATTTCCTTTGAGGATGACACACACGGAGCGCAGATGATAGTAAAACGCTGCACTTCTCATCAAGCCATCAGCGTAATAAATGGCTTGGTCACTATTGACCGCCTTCAATTTGAACCCCTAACCCATTTTGCGGATGAAACGTTCACAACAAAGCATTAATCTTGCATGGGGCTGAGCGAGAGATGAGCGCTCCACAGTCACACCATCCTCTGCTTCTGTGACATCACAAGCCGGAGGGCTCCCATTGGCCGGCCTCACTGACAGCTCATCTCTGGGGACTTATCATTTTGCACTCAGGTGCTTCAGATTCAGTTTACAAACAATCACATGCCCGGCCGCAGCGATGACTTACAGACTTACTATAAAGCGCCGTACTGATGTCACCGCTTCTCCATCACATGAGCACGGCATCAAAATCTCCCCTTACTGTACGGCCAGATGTTCCGCTGAAAGCCTGCATTAAATTATCTTTAATTACCCATAATGCTTTCCCTCCGCTTAATGTCAAATCAATGTCCAGGGTGAGTTAACTTTTTCATCGCCAGGAAAGAAGGAGGAAAATCTGAAAGGCAAGTCAAAGAAGGAAATGTGAAAATGAATTTTCATGCATGGGAGCAGGGCTGTATTTACTATTAGGCAAACCTAGGCCTGTGCCTAGGGTGGCAACCTGCGGGGGGGGGGGGGGGGGGGCACAGACGTTACTGCTATAGTAAAAAAAAAAAAAAACAAAAGAAAAAAGTTGCTGAGGTGTTACAAAAGCTCCTGTGCCACATTGTGTGTGTAGAGGGGGGAGAGGTTGCAACAGCTTAAAGGCAGGTTCATCCTCTCCTCTTTACTGCTGTGGCCATGTGACTCCTGTGTTGCAGGCTAGCCAGTAATATATAATAAAATGCATTGCTCCTCTGCATTTCTCCCCTTGAAACCTCTCCACCCTACACTCAGGCGGGTGCAGGGGCCGCTTAACATTCATAGGACCCACCTTTGTTTCTTTCCTTTTATGCTTTTTTTTTTTCTTACCATGTATTCTTTGTTTCTTTCTGTCATCTGTTCTTTTTGCCATCTTCACTTCTATTATTTCCATCAGTCATTTTATTCTTTGTTTCTTTCATTCTAGTCCTTTTCTTTCTTTCCATATATTCTTTGTTTTTTTTTTTCTTTCATATGTTATGCCATTCCTTTTCTTTTTTTTCAGTCCCTCTATTCTTTTTCTCCAGCTTTTTGTTTATTTCTCTAGCTGACCCTGCTCAGCGTTACCTAACAAAAGGGGGCACCAGCACAGTGCCTAGGGCAGCATGAACACAAAATACGGCCCTGCATAGGAGTAGCTATCGGAGGGGCAAATCTTGCACTGGGCCCATGAGTTCAGGCTGGCCTGCCTGGATATTTTACCCCTTTTTTTAACGACACAGTCCAGGCAATGGCACTGAGTTTCAAGATGCCCCACTGTGTGAAATCCCCCGAGTCTCCAGTAAAACCGTCCTGATCCCTGTACCAACGGCACATGCGTGGGCCACAGCTGAATTATGTAATACCATTAGCTAGTTGCCCGTCCAAGGTAGGCATTTGTGATTGGCCAGTGCGGGCATTCCTCCTGCTAGAGGCTATCGGGGATGCGACCAGCTCCATTTGGCCTTTAGCCAATTTTTAGCTGAAAGGGCTGAATGGCAACCTCTAGGGCTGGCCCCTGTGTCAGTTCATAGCAAGTAGGTATAGCCTAGCAAATCATGCAGCTTACCTGAAGCCTGTCCCATGTGCCTCTCTTCCCTTTCCCACAGTGCAGGGTAGGAGCCGTAGCAGTGCTCCTTTTCCATACTGTACCTCCAAGACCAAGCAAAAAAGTGTCTAACAGCCTCTCTGTCTCTTAGAGCTCTCAGCGTGAGCTTGGCAGGTCACAGTGGTCCCATAGCAGATCATGCTCTTGACTGATTCCCAACTCAGCCACAAGCCAGAAATCGAAGCAAAGAAAATGGCTTTGCTTAGAATACATAAGGTATTTATGTATAATCTGTGATTTTGAGATGCTTTGAAATGGGTTATTTTATTCAGTTTCCAAAGAGATAAGGAAGTTTAACACAGATAAATGTAAGGTTATGCACATGGGAAGGAGAAATCTGTGTCATGATTATATACTAAATAAAGAAACACTTGGTAAACAACAATGGAAAAGGACCTAGGGGTTTTAGTTAATAAGCTCAGCTGTAGTAATCAATGTCAGGCAGCTGCTGCCAAAGTAAATAGGATCATGGGGTGCATCAGGAGGGGCATAGGTGCTCATGACCAGAGCATCATTTTACCCCTGTACAAGTCACTGGTCAGACCCCATATGGAGTACTGTGTATAGTTTTGGGCACCTGTGCTTAAAAAGGACATATCAGAACTGGAGCGTGTTTAAAGTGGACCATCACCCTCCCGTGATCGGCCCGGTAATCTATAAGATTCCCGGGCCGATCACCTCCCTCCCCGCGGGACATCCCGATCTCGGATGTCCCGCGGGGAGGGAGGTGAAACCCCCCCAAACACCCCAAATCCCCTTACCTTGTTGCCTCCCAGCGCCGGGAGGCGGCGGCGGAGGAGCCGCTTGTCCGCGGCTGTCAAATCGCTTGTCCGTCGGCGCGGGGAGAGGTGAGTTTTTCGGGTGATCGGGGGAGTTTCACACAGCGGGGCACCCCGATCTTGGTCCACCGAAGTGGACCAAGACCCAGGATAGTCAAAATCCTGGGTGTTGGTCCACTTTAAAGAAGGGCAACAAAGTTAATAAAAGGAGTGCGGGGACTAGAGTACCCAGAAAGATTGTCAAAGTTAGGTTTATTTAGTTTAGAAAAATAATGCTTGAGGGGGATCTAATAACTATGTATAAAAATGTATACCCCGGAGTGTAACCATAACCCAAGGGTATTCACTAAGGTTAGAGGAAAGGTGCTTTTTCCACTGACATAGGAGGGGATTCTTCTCTGTAAGAGCAGTGAGACTATGGAACTCGCTGCCAGAGGAGGTAGTAATGAAGGATGCCTTCCTGGCATGTAATAACATTTCCAGCTATGGCTACTAGACCACTGGAAGTAGATAAACAGGCTGAACTGGATGGTTTAAAGTCTTTATTCAGCCTCACATACTATGTTACTATACTATGTTACTATAATGGTTTGAATGTGCAAGGATAGGGGCTTTAATTTCCTGGTTTAAGCGAGATCTGAAAGCCCCTTTTTCAAGTATTGCATACTTTAGGGATAACATTTTGGGGTGGCCTAGAGAGACATAAGGGCTGATTCCGCACTATAAGCCTGATTCTAAGCCTTGCCGTAATTTCTCGGGTTTGCACGGAAGCAAACTCGCAGACCGGGAAGTTGCGAACGCTCTTTTTATTCATAGCCGCAACCAAGACTTCCCGAGCCAAGTGTGCACGAGTTACAACTAGTTTTTAGCCTAGCAATTACGTATTGGGCCAGCAAACTTTTTCCAGGCGTATGTTGTGCGGAGTTGTTCTCGTTGCTCTGTGGCCATCTTGTTCGCATGCTGCCATACGCATACAAGTGTAGTTGTCTTTTTCCTTTGGTGAACACGACCTTTGGGGCATTCCATGATTGTGAACATCCCCACAGTGTGACTCTCTTCTTCTTCCTCCTTGTTATTACCTGCTTCCCCCCGAGTGTTTGCCCCCCTCCAACTTTCCTTTCTGCCACCTGCATCAATCATGTTTGTTTGCTGTAACACACCAGACTTCTTCATGTTAAAGGAGCACTATCACGAAAAATGGCCTAATGATAAAAATCCATACAAATATGTTGGATGGTGGGAGGAGGGGTCACTTATACACCCAGCATCAAGAAATATCCAGCCAGGCTTGTTATTCTTACTTTTAATGAAAGGAAAAGGATATCCAGGGTGACAGGCTCTGTCACCCCTGATAGACTAAACCTGTCAAGGAGAGAAAAACCACAAGCTTGGTGGGAGTTTTATTCAATTTGGGTGTATAAGTGACCCCTCATCTCATTAGCCGATGTGTTTATATGCATTTTCAATATTACACAATTTCGCGATAGTGCTCCTTTAATGTAAAAATGTTTTTATTAATTAGTAAATGTCATATTCATTTTGGGGGCAAGAGAGAGGGTAACTTTTTGTCTGCTCCTGTTTTTTAGCAATGTTTTTCAAAACACTATAATTTGATGGATGGTGCCACATTTTACTGTAAGATAATTCGATCTTACGATAAAATAGGAAATTACAAGTGAAAAAAAGTAATTCTAACTGTTAGAAATGATGCCAGCACGCTCGGCATGATTTTTTACAACTTCGTCCATGCTAAGACTCTCACCAGCTTTTTGCTTGTTAGGAACGGCAGCTCACAAAAATTTGCTTTCGGCCCGTGTTTCCCGAGAAAAACTGGCTCGGAATCACCCTATTAGAAAAATCTGTGCTCAAGGTGAATTGCATCCTTCTGCTACCACCCAGTGCAGCAGCTTGTGCCACAACTTTTTATCCTCCCCTCAAAGGCTGTGTAGCACCAGAGGGAGGCTCGATCAGTGGTACTAGTACCTGCCTTAGAAGATACGGATTTGTATCCAGGGCACATATTCCAAATTATTATTGAGATATCTATTTTAAGCCTATTCAGACCTTTCTTGAACATTCCCAAATGGTCAGCAAAACTCTTTTCTACTGCTTATGTCCCATTGCATTTGGGGAATGTTCCACGAGTACAGGGACTTTTCGAAAATGGTGCTAACCCCCCTCCTCCTTGATTGCCCTGAGTAGGACCTTGATATCGTCTACATGACGCATCAGGAAATTATGTGAGTTGTGTCTACATCAAACACATCTGTTGACCATGCGTGAGATGGGAAAAGCCAAAACCTATGCAGCCGTGTCCAGCCCATACAAAGCACCACACTACACTCACTCCACTCATGGTCACAATTCAGCTCTCTTGAGATGGTTGCAGGGTACGTTCCACAGAGGTGTACTTGTAATGAGGCCAGGTGAGGCATGCGGTTTGCATTTAATGTGGTGATATAGGTTGTTAACTTCACGTGGAGACTGATTCATTACTAACGCCATGTATCGGCAGATGAGCGTCTGTATAGCGGCGCTTGGAGCGACCTCTAGTAGACGCTGTAAGCGGGTATCATAGGCTGTAACAGAGCGCCTCAGAGTGCTGTCATAACCTGGGCCGCATCGATGAATGTGATGTATGTTGGGCACTCTCCAGTACAGTGCTGCAGGGAGTGAGAGGTAGTGCCAGCTCAGTGCGTCCGGCACTCCGCCCGCCACACCATACTTATCAAAAAAGGACACACACACACAGCGTCAGCGTTCTATAAATCTGGTCGCTATAGCATAGAGCGCCAGGCGATTTGTGATTAAAATCTGTTTTTGAACACATATCCACCAGTAACAAAGCAGAAACACATGGAATGACATTGTTTTAACACTTTAGTGCCAGACCTGTAATGACAAATCTGCATAAAAATATAAAAAGTCAAAAAAGTTTCTAAAAGTGTTTGTTTGCAGCCAGGAGAGGTCACACAATGATCTGAGCAAAAAAAATATTGTCAAACACGCTTTTTAAACATAAGCAAATGAACGGCCATTGAAAGGTATGGGAGAGTGACACTGAGCGAAAGGTAATACCTGGCGCTCCTGAGCCTAGAGCGCCGGCGCTATACACTGAGCCACCTGTAATAATACACTGGACGCTACATGGCGCTGTTAGAGTCGCTCACCAGATTTGCTTTCATAAATGTGGTTCACCAGGCGCTGCCTGACGCTATGAGGCACTACCTGGGGCTATCCCTTATTAAATAACCCCCAAAGTATGTTCACGTAAGTTTACATGCAATAGATAAAAAATATTTTACAATGCATTACACAAACCAATCGTAGTTATACACATAATACATTGCTGAAATCACAATTTATATTCATATGTTTTGTTTAAGGCATTGATCAATAAAGTGGTATAGGAGAAGGAAGGTAGATAAGGTTTTTGGAATGGTGCTGCAGGTGATAAATGCAGACTGTAGGTGTTCCAGCCTTAATCCCTGATGCATTTCGCCAGCTTGGGTTTCTTCAGAGGGTTGTTTGTGGTTTGTTCTGTTAGTAGAGTGATGTTTTGGCCTATAGGGCTTAAGAGTATAGCAAAAATAGTAATAAAGAAAAGAGACATACAGTCATCTAGGAGGTAGGTCTCGAGATAGAACGAAGCAGGGTGGGAAAAAGGGGTAAGTACCTTATAGTTGCTTGTATGTCCTGGTTTGTCTGGTGGTGGTTGAAGGTAAGTGTTTGTAAATTGGACCACTTGGTTAAAGTGATGTAGTTTGTAACAAGCTTTGGGCAGTTTAGTAGCAAGCTTGAGTTTCAAATGCAAAATGCATAAACTGACAACTAGTACTCGTATACCCTTCTTTGATTTCTATAAGGCCCAGTTTTATGCATGCATCCTTTTGCTTCTTTCACATATAATTTGGTGTATGCCCCCACTGTTGATATAGGGACAAGAATCCTGCCCATTGAAATCAATGTGCTCATAGATATCTAGTTTGTACTACCACAAACTAAAAACAAGAATTTTGTCCTGAGAAAATAAGGATTTTTCTTGGACCAGAAACCTCCACCAGCAAAGTTTGGCCAACGAGCCAGTGTAATCCTTATGTGCACTGTAAGCTTGCAAGGCCCGGGCTTTCTCTCCTATTGTATCTTGTATTCAGAATTATTATTCTAACACTGCATTTGAAATAGTCTATCTCAGGGGTGTTAAATTAAAATACAGTGAGCCAAAATTAAAAATTTGGACAGAGTCGCGGGCCAACCTTGATATTTACAGAAAAATTGTCTAACCAATGGCGCACACTCAGCTCCATTTGGCATTTTTTCAGCCGTCTTTTCTTAGAACGCTTGCCGGCTAAGGGCGGAATTGAGCCAAGTGTCCCGCTGCCCGCATCCCCAGGTATGCTCGAGCGGGGGAGCGTACCCATGCCGGCCATTCACAAATGCCTGGCCTCCTGACTTCTGATCCTCTTCCAGGTAAAGAAATCTAGCAATGTTGCCATTTAGAAAGGCAGTTTTGATGTCAACATGTCTTACTGTCATCTGTTGAACAGCAGCTACAGTAATTAAAGTTCTGAATGTGGTTTGCTTAGCAACTGGAGAAAATGTAGCATCATAATCTTCACCATATCTTTGCGAGTATCCTTGCACTAAATGGGTACACTTTACCTTCAGAGTCATATTTGTTCTTGAAGACCCAAATTCTTGCCTTGAGGTAGCTCAGTAAGCTTTCATGTCTGAAGTTGGTAAAGAGACTCCATCTCTTCATCTGTGGCTTTAATCCACTACTGCTTCTCATGCCAAGTCTGTGGCTCTGGCTCAGGAAGTGTTCTGACCATATAAGAAAAGCTGGGATTCCTTTGTTTGGCCTCTCTGGAGTCCTGACTGGAGGTTGACTTGGTTCTTCTGTACCTTCCTTGGTGGTTTCAGAGCTTATCCTTCAGTGCTTTTCTTTTCAGCATCCTTTCAAGTTTTCTTTAGATCTTATTTTTAGAGAATTCCTGTGTCTATAAAGCTGCCTCTGCTCTGGATTCATTACTTTTGCTTGAGACTCTGTTTTTCTCTTGTACTCATCAACAAGTATGCCTTTAACCCTTCTAGTGCCAGCTACGTGAGTCTCACGTAGCAGCCTCTACTCCACTTAAGTGCCAGCTACGTGAGACTCACGTAGCTGACTTTAAACCCCCACAGTAAAAAAAATATAAAAGTACTTGA
This sequence comes from Gastrophryne carolinensis, assembly GCA_027917425.1. Taxonomy (NCBI): domain Eukaryota; kingdom Metazoa; phylum Chordata; class Amphibia; order Anura; family Microhylidae; genus Gastrophryne; species Gastrophryne carolinensis. The sequence goes on from CM051237.1 coordinate 452,129,767, forward strand.
CCCCTCGTTGGATCCAGCCAGGTCTCCTCTTTAACTTGGTGCCATCCGATCCCCCGTGGGGGGTCGGATGGCTCCAGGAGAGCCCCCGGAATAGCACCCCCCCGTTTGGCAGCAGCAGCTGCTAACTGTAAAAAAATTAAAAAATAAAAATGACATTTACTTACCTGCAGTCGCGCTGCCTCCCTCCGGTTCTCCTCTTCACTGGGGGGGCCTCCGATTGCCTCCCCAGCCTCTTCAGCTTCAACCTCCTCTCCCGACGGGCGCCGCCATCTTGCTGTTAAGCCCCGCCCCTTTGGGGGCGGGGGGGCCCATTTTTTTTAAAATAACCCTAACCCTTAAAATTCCAAAAAAATGGGCTCCCCCCCCCCCCCCAGGAGGGGGGACCCTGCGTCATATTTTTTTTTTTTAAGTGTTAGGGTTAGGCTAACCCTAACCCTTAAAAATAAAAATGATGTAGGGTCCCCCCTAGACTAACCCTAACCCTTAAAATTCCAAAAAATGACATAGGGTCCCCCCTCCCGGGGTCCCCATTTTTTGGGGGGAATTTTAATTTTTGTATATCTTTTTATTTTTAAGGGTTAGGGTTAGCCTAACCCTAACCCTTAAAATTCCCCAAAAAAAGGGGGGACCCTATGTCATTTTTTGGGGGATTTTTGACCCTTAAAATTACCCCAAAAAATGCCCCCCCTTATGTTTATAGTGTGGATAGTAGTTGTATTTTATTTGTAAATGTAATAAAGTGCTCTTTTCAGTTTGGGGGGTCTCCAGGGCAAGAATGTAATAGGGAGAAATGGGGCTATCACATGCAATATGGTTTTCATTTAAAAAAAAAGGTTTTATTTAAAATAAAGGAGACAATTGTTTAAAAAATATATATTTTTTGTTTTTTTTTTGTTTTTTTAAGCAGAAATATTCAAAAAACAGTAGAAAAATTACAAACAAGACATTTCATGTTAAAGCCTAAACTCTGCTGCAAAAAATGTATATGTAATGTATATAATTTTTCTGGAAATTCCAGCAAAAATCACGGTTAATCATGCCGCAAAATGGGGAAAAACCTGTCAACAGAGGGTGACAAAACTTCAAGTAGGCTGACAATTAAAAGGGTTAATAGTAACTATGCATTTTGGGTATTGTTCTGCTCAGGGGACCTTGCGCTTTCAGATTTAGCTTGTTTTTTCTTGTTTGCATATTGATATTTTTGGAAAACATGGTTTTTATTCTGCTTTTTTATAATTGTTTTTAGGGAAACCCTGTGCAACCTAAGAATTCTTCAATGGATTACTTCCAGAAAGATGAGCCCACTACAACAAGCTCAGTACTCTTAGAAAGCTTAACATGTGTACTTTCAGGGAATATATGGTTTATGGGGATATTCTAAATTTAAAGGGTTGTTTTGGTTGAAAAATCGCAAGGTGCGCACTTTGTCTGCAGAGCTGAAATTTTCAAGAAAAATTACTGTTATGCTCATGCATAACAGTAATTTGGCAACTCTTCCCTTGAAAGTAGCTATGCATGTTGGGTATCGTTCTGTTCGGGGGATGTTGCTTTTTCAGATTATACTTGTTTTTTCTTGTTTGTATATAGTTTTTTTAGGAAAATGTGGCTTTGATTCTGCTTTTTTATCCTTTTTTTAGGGAAACTCTTTGCAACCAAAGAATACATTGAGGGATTACTTCTAGAAAACTGTGGCCACATCAACAAGCCTGGTACAAATAGAAAGCCTGAGGTGTGTACTTCCAGAGAATATATAGTTTGTGGGGGGTATTTCAAATGTAAAGGGTTGTTTTTCTGGAAAAACTGCAAGGTGCGCATAGCGCATATCACAGTTGTATTTTTTCAGAAAATTCCCTAAAGCGCCGTTTCAGTTTGGGGGGAGTCTCCTGGGCAGGAAAGGGTGTCTACCTATACATATGTTGTTTACCGGCGGCCGCAGCCCCCACCGCATTTTCCAACACAGGCAGAGCTGACACGCGAGTGCGCCCATCGGCACCTGGAGGTGCAGGACCAGAGTACACATTACTGATCAATCAAATCCAGGTACTTGTTTGCAATATTATAGAATTACATTCTCACTATGCAATAGGGGTAGGGTATCATCCCATACCTTACTTTCTTGACACTTTATGAGGAGCATGTTGTTTTAGAATAGCTCCCTACAGCCAGCTATCAATAAGAGCACACTATAAGTATTAAAAAAATCTCTGGCACTTGACTGCACTTAGCCCAATTAACAGACTTTCATTCTGAGCAGCACAGGGTGAACCTGGTGAAAGCTATCCTCCACAATGGCCAGTATAGCCATAATGATTTATCTAATTCTATCATTCCTTAGTACATGCGCTTTCAACTTTCCCTGTAAGGGTTGACACCTTGGTTTGCCTCAGCCCTTCATTTCAAAATCCTGCTATTAAGGTTGCTACACATGAGAGGCTCCTAAACCCGTCTATTGATCTGAAGCGGTTGCCCTGCACTTACAGGTACTACTTTTATGTCCATATTAATATGTTTCTTCAAACAATGTTTACAGATGAATACAGTTGTCTATAATATGTCTTTTGCATGTCATGCTGTATTGTTACAGATGCAGGAGCATTGAAACTGATTGAGTCCCTGGCAGGCACTGATGAAGCTTAAAAATAGCGAAACTAGTTTGCCGTGCAGGACAAGGTTTAATTAGTCTGTGTTTTTCATACACTATTCAATCTATGACCGAAACAGTGTTTTTAATGTATAACAAAAGAAGGAAACTATTCCATGAGGTGTAACCTTGTACGGATTGTAACAATGTTTTTACGTCATTAATCAAAATAAAAAGTCATTTTATTGTATTGACCTGAAACTAATGGTTTATCGAGATTTTCAATGAGCCCCATTTTTCCTTTTTATACTAGGGAGATGGTCTGCTATACCCTAGCATAATTCTACAATAAAAATATACATATGTGGTACCGGGAGAAATTGGGATTTCACACGCAATAAGATTTTATTGACAAACTTACATTTTTTATTACAAAAAAACACTACAAATTGGAAAAAATAGATTTTTTTTTATTTTTTTGCACATATTTCACCAAAAAATATTGAGAATACACCTAAAAATTACAAACAAGACATTTCATGTTAAAACCCAGACTCTGCTGAAAAAAACATATCATTTCCTGGGAAATCCCTGGAAATCCCTTCAAAAATCACATTTGAACATGGGGAGCGCAAAATAGTGCAAAATGGTATGGCAACAAAGGGTGACAAAAACTCCAGGTAGGCTGGCTCTTAAAGGGTTAACATACTCTAGTTTGAGCTCATCATCTGGCAGGGCATCTAGTGCAGTGTTATAACTTTCTGGAAGACCACTTAGTAGACGTGCAGCAACATGAAAATCTTTAATTTCTTTCCAATTGCCTGAGGCCGCTGAATCACTTTAATTTACCAATTTTACCCCCAAAAAGCATCCTATAGACCTGTAGGTAGCCTGCAAAGAGGAAGCACTGCTGTGCATTTTTGGTTAAATCCAGGCGGCAGCACAGCTTGGATCCCGGGAAAGAAAAAAGCTTCCCAGGTGCTTCAAGATGAACGCTACCAGGAGAAAGCCAGTGGTGTTTCAGCTTTGAGTGGACACAGTCGCAAATGTGCTGACAATGAATCTGCATCATGCATGCATATGGGCCAGGTGAGTTTTTGGGAGCATTTTTTTTTCAACTGTGCAAGGATGTTGGTCCAGTTTAAGTTTTTAAGTAGGGAGGGTTAAACTTATAAAAGGGGACAAAAGGAAGAGATAAATTTAATGAAAAAAAGAAAGAAAAAAGGCTAGAACACCCATTGCTGCCAGACAGAGGTGGTCATGTGAAGAACTCCAGACTGCAGATAACAATTAATGGATCCATGCTGGATACCACAACAAAGTCCTCGCTTTGGAATTCTGTATTGTTTGAAGACCATATGGCTCGGGGTTGGAATTCCCCTACGAGCTATAGGAGTTCCAGCTACAAAGGTTACCTGACTCATACAAACAATAAGTTAAATGTGAATGCTACTGTATGCTGCAAACACATAAAAGTGAAGAGGGCTGGTGACTTCTGGCCTGGGAGAGAAACTCAACCAGACGGCCTTTTCACATGTTAGTAACATGTATGACATCCACAAACCTGTATTATGCAGTCACACACATGTGCACATGGCGGTGGGTGCTGACAAAGTTACTACATACTACAACTTACAAAAAAAAACAAAAAACAACTATTGTTAAAATTATATGAAAATTAAATGCAATTTTATGATAGGCTACACAAAAATAAATATTGTAACTGGCCAGCATTGGACATACCATGGCAAGTATCGGGGCTCTTGGCCTCCTTAGGTGCTGACTCAGGTTTGGACTGGGCTGTGGCATGGATCTCCGGTTGGCCTCACTGACCAGATTAGTGAGCCGGTTGTTACAGGTGCAGATCCACTTATGGCTGGCTTCAGGGTTGACGGAAGATCAGTGGCAATGGAGAAGGCGTTGAACGATAGGGGAGGATGGGCCACAGCTCAAAAGTTGATGAGGATCAAAAAATGATTGGCAGCATTGATGGACTCTTCAGTGGCAGCACAGAAGGTAGCGAGGACTGAAGGACAATTTGTGGCAGAGCTGAAGCCAGTGAGGACTGAAGGACAATTACATTATTAGCAACAGAAGAGGACCCTTTATTGGCATTGGAGCCATGAATATTCATGCCCAGTGCAGTGTAGAAAAAACACAGACACACTGCCAAGGTTGCTAAGCAGTGGGGTTTATTTAGGAGAGTGAGGGAAGATGGAGAGAGCAAATGGGGCCCCACAGGGATTCAGGTGTCCGATGTCCCTGGGATGTTCCTCCTTGCGTCCCAGGGACGTTTTCCAAGCGGGCAGAGGGATCCTATAGAGAAGAAACAGAAAATGGGAACTATTAGGGTGGGTGAGAGCTTAGACCCTAAGGTAAGTGCTTAACCCCTCCTGGCCTTTTCCCTCTAGAGTAGGTATATGAACAACTCACTAGACTGGTGCCCGCATGGGCTGGTATCCCCATGTGATGAACACTGGGGTACCCCAGGGTAATGGTTGGTTCCCTCATTCTGGTCCTCTCCCTCGCCAGCTGGGGGCTCCGTGGGGTGGTCTGGGGCGTCTCCAATGGGCCCTGGCCATGGTGTTTCCTCCCCTTAAAGACAAAAGGGCAAGAAATGGTAAGTTCAGGGTTGGCCCGGGAGACCAATTGCTGGTCCCATCGTCCACCCATCTCCATTTTCGCTTACCTGGGGTTAGGGATTTCCTCTTCTGGTCTGCCTCCTCCCGGAGCAGGCTGCCAGGTTGGTGCTGAACGGGGGTAACTAGGCTGCCAGGTCCTCTGGCTGAGCAACCCCCTAAGGGAGCGTCTTCACAATTGGCATCCCATGACGCATGCACCCCACAATCTGTGCAGGTACAGATCCATATGCAGGGGGGGAGGTCCAGGGATAGTTGGTCCCCACTCCTCTGGGATGGGTTCCAGCGGTGGGTGGGTCTGCAGGGTCAGTAGTGCCCCTGTCCCACTCCATAGTGGAGTCACTGGGATTACAGAAGGGAATAGGCAGGGTGCGGTGGCTGTCCCTGCCTCAAGATGCCATGACAACACGGGACTGGAGAGCAGGTGGAGCGGAGACAGCTCTTTTTAGGGAGGGGTGGAGCCTATTCAAAGTGTAGCTGTTATAACGCAATCTCCTATGCATCCCTCAATGTGGGGATGTGGCTTAATTTAAAAAAAATGTCCCTCTTTCCCACCCTAAAAAATTGGAAGGTATGGATGAAGGTAGGGGAACCTGCACACCCCGGAGTTGATCTGTCCTGGGGCCGAGAGTAAGAGAGTAACGTTAGCCCTGTGAAGCCTGGTGAACCAACCGGTAAGTCATTGGCTCCTATCCCGTGATGCTGCTGCCTCTTTAATCCTGGAGTCATCGCTCCCTAAAACCCCTTAGGCTGTGGAGAAATCCTGGGATACTGCCAAGGTAAAAACTGAACCCCGTGCTTGGTGGAAATGTTTGTCTGGATCACCCTGAACTCCATAAGGTTCTCCCCCCCCCCTGTGGGCTCTGTGGTTCTTTTGGAACATAGCAGTGTGCCTCCATTAGGCATTGGCCCTTACACTTCACTGAACTGTCTAGCCCAGACCTTTCCCTGTCCTCTGGGGCTGTACAGTGCAACATCCCGGGCAGGGGCGTAGCTAAAGTCTTGTGGGCCCCGATGCGAGGAGTCAAACTGGGCCCCCCCCCCCCATCATCAGTGACAGCGACCTACCTTATAATGAGCAGCGCCGGGCCGCCGGCTCTCCATGCTCCAGTCTGGCAGTCCCCTTCAGAGTGAATCCGCGGGCGCAGGCGCTCCCACGTGTAGCTGCACGTGCTCACTGTGCGCCGGCGCGCCGCCTGGGAGGCGCCACCGACAGCCTCCTGCCAGTGAGCCCGTGACGTGACCTGACCTTCTCATTCCTCCAGCCCCGCCCCACCAGACCTTCTGTCTCTCCTCCGGGCGGCGGTGCTGTCAGGGAACAGTGGGCGGGGGGGGGGGCCTGCCACCAGAGTTGGTCCCCCTGACTTTCTGGGTCCCAGTGCAGTCACACCCCTTTAAGTTACGCCTCTGTGTCTGACTAATCTAGAGCACTTGCTACAGCAGACATCTTTTGTATGGGCATAAGTGGTCTTTACACTTCACCTAAGAAATAGCAAACTTTAGGGGCCCCTGGGCATTTGCCCAATTTGTCACCCCCTAATGCTGCCCCTGCATATGCTGTAATCTTGATGAATGGACTTCCTGTTTGCAAGGGCCAAACAGGAAGTGAGGTCAGGTGTCACAGAAAGCATAAAGGGGCACTCTACTCTCTCAGCATGGCGGTTGGCGGGAGGGAAACAATCCCAGGATGGTGCTAATAAGCAGGGATAATAAACAGTGAGGGGCTTTGGCGGCCTCCATGTCGCCACGGGCGGTGACAAGGAAGGTGAGCAGACCCCGCTGGCCGGTTCTATACTGCTGCAGGCCCGGGAGACAGGAGCGCCAGGTCCTCCACACACAGGCGGCATATGGGAGGAGAATAACCAGGATGCGGCTGCCCGGGGGCGCAATAGAAGGGTACAGGGAAAACCCGGTCGGGAAGAGGAGGGGGGGTGAGGCGGAAACGGGGGACGCAGACGCATCGCCGGTCCGCTCACTTACCAGGGCTGGATTGGCTGATGACTGGCCACTGCACCCCACCAATGGCAGCGCTCCGTCGCCAACTCCCGACGCGCACTCATTGGCCGATTCCTCTCTTCTGGATCGCTGACGTAGCGCGTGACGACAGGCGCATGCTCAGACCGACGCGACAGCTAGGCAGGGCTGTCTGTGGCGCTGTCTGGTCTTCGCCATGTCGGTGACGAGCGGGGAACGGACAGACTGTCTCTCCTCCGGGCCCCGCCCAACCCGTGGCGGCAGTTACAGTGGGCAGGGGCCCTGCGGGCCCCCCCTGGCTTAGGGGCCCAGTCGCAATGGCGACCCTTGTGACCCCTATAGCTACGCCCCTGATCCCGGGACAAGTCTGCTTGAAGTGGGGAGGCACCCTCCACCCCAATCTGTAGAAGTGTGCCTAAGATCTGATCTGTTTATTGATTTGAACTGTGACCAAGAGAGGGCACGGGAGAGAGCTGCCCTGATTCTGAGACCTGTCTGCTTGTTACCTGTGTTACATGAAAGTTGAACTTCCATCCCATTTGGATTGTGAACTAATGAAGAAACCCAAGAATGTACTTGGTCCCCCCATTTCTTGTGTATCCTCCATCCACCACACCCCTAAAGACTGAACTGCCAGACGCCTCCCGGTGGCTGCTTCACCCTGCTGCATTCAGCTGCAACCAAACAGTCATATATGCTGGCGGCAGGTGCACGCATCAGTTAGAGGATGCACCTGGAAGTCCATGTGTGCCCTTTGGAATCGATTCCCGAGTTAAGTGTAAGGCCAATCCCAGGCGTTTTACAGCAGCAGGATGCTCTGGGGCAAAGCTGGAACATGGCCCTAGAGTCTAGAGCCGGGTTACCTAGGGTTTTGGTCCACTTTAAGACTAAATATAAACTTAAAGGAGCACTATCTTGAAATTATGTAATATTAAAGACCCATAAACACGTTGGCTAATGAGAGGAAGGGTCACTTATACACCCGAACTGAATAAAACTCCTTTTTTTGGTTGTCACGGGTACAATTTGTGTTTTCCTGAAAAAAACTCTCCTGCCAAACTTGTGGTTTTCTTCTCCTGGTAGGAATAAAATCCAGGGGTGACAGGTTTAGTGTATCAGGGGGGCAGAACCTGTCACCCAATTTCCTCTTCCTTCCATTAATAAAAATAAAATAATACCATTTTGTGAGTACTCACCTGAAAAATGGATATTGTTGGTGTGCCACACACCCCGCTTCACCTTTAATATTCTTCACGATTGGGTTACTCACCGCCAGGTGATGCTGTTGCAGAGAGGAAGTCTTGTAACGAGCCCCCTTCCGGCCTATATATACCTGGTACCTCCCATTTATCACCAGTGTATTAAAAAGCAGAAAGACAAGGTACCAGTAAATTAACCTCAAAATAAATCAATATAAATAAAAGCTTCACCATATAAAGAATTCGGAAAACCGAAAAGGGTGGGAGTGAAGCGGGGTGTGTGGCACACCAACAATAGCCATTTTTCAGGCGAGTACTCACAAAATGGTATTATTCTTGGTGTGCCACACACCCCGCTTCACCTTTAATATTCTTCACGATTGGGACATCCAAAAGCAGTGTCCACAAGGGATGGGCATCTCAAGGCCAGGTGAAGCATAACTTAAATGACTGCAGTCTGCAGAACTTTGCGGCCAAAAACAGCATTCGCTGAGGCTCGCACATCAACTTTGTAAAACTTAGAAAAAGTATGAACAGAAGATCAAGTGGCGGCCTTACAAACTTGTTCAACAGAAGCTTGGTGCTGAAAAGCCCAAGACGCTCCAACGGCGCGAGTAGAATGAGCAGTGATACGAAAAGGGGGAACTTTCCCCTTAGCAGAATAGGCCGCAGTAACGGCCTGACGTATCCATTTGCTAATGGCAGATTTGGCTGGTGCCAAACCCTTCTTAGGCCCACAGGGCATAACAAAAAAGGCATCCGTCTTACGAAAAGGAGACGTGATAATCAAGTAGTACTTAACACAGCGTACTACATCCAAACAATGCAAAACCCTCTCTTTGTCATTCTTAGGATTAAGACACAAGCAGGGAAGAACAATATCCTGATTCAAATGAAAAGCAGAAACAACCTTAGGAAGAAAGCCTGGCTTGAACCGAAAGACCACTTTATCCTGATGCCTCTCAAAGTAGGGCGCCTGGATAGACAAGGCCGCCAACTCTGAGACACGCCGGACCGAAGTGATAGCTACCAAGAAGACAATCTTCTGAGTCAGGGTAGACAAAGCAATATCTTGCAGAGGCTCAAAAGGAGGAGCCTGCAGAACAGAAAGAACCAAATTCAAATCCCAAACCGGGAGTAATGGTTTCCTGGGAGGCCGCACATGCGTAACCCCCTGGAAAAAAGTTTTAACTAAAGAATGAAGCGCAAAACGCTTCTGAAAAAAGATAGATAAGGCAGAAACTTGCCCTTTCAAAGTACTTAGCTGAAGACCAGAGTCCAGCCCAAATTGTAAAAACTCCAGAATCTTGGAGACCGAGAAGACCCTACAAGGAAAGGATCTAATCTCACACCAAGCGATATAGGCCTTCCAAGTCCTATAATAGATGATAGAAGAAGACCTCTTCCGGGCACTGATCAAAGTCTTAACGACTGAGTCAGAAAGACCCTCCCCCTGGTAAATTGGGGTAACACAACCGACCCTGAGTGAGCAGATCGGGCCAAAGAGGCAGAACGAACTGGTCCACTGCCAGCCGAACGATGTCTGCGAACCACACTCGCCTTGGCCACCTTGGGGCCACGAGAACGGCGGACACCCTTTCCAGAGCCAACTTCCGAACCACCCTGCCCAGCATGGGTATCGGAGGAAACAGGTATAGAAATCCCAGATCCCCCCAGCTCAGGGACATGGCGTCTACTGCCAGAGCCAGGGGATCCCGGGAGAGCGACACGAAGTTCAGGAGCCTGTGATTGTGACGAGAGGCAAACAGGTCCACCTCCGGTGTCCCCCATCGGAGACACAGTGAGCGAAAAACCTGAGGATGGAGAGCCCATTCTCCAAGACGGGGAGAGCTCCTGCTCAACCGGTCCGCTTCCTGGTTCTCCACTCCTGGAATGTATACCGCCGAGAGACAAGGAACATGGGCCTCTGCCCAGGTCAGGATCAGGGACACCTCTCTGAGAGCACTCAGACTGCGAGTCCCTCCCTGATGATTGATGTAAGCAACCGCTGTTCGATTGTCTGAACGCACCTGGACCGGAAGGCCCAGAACGTGTTGAGTCAGGAGAGCAAGAACCCGACGGATGGCTCTCAGTTCCAGAATATTGATGGGTAAGTCGGCCTCTTGCGGCCCCCACTGCCCCTAGAACTGCAGCTCCTTCCAGAATCCGCCCCATCCCGACAGACTGGCGTCCGTGGTGACAATTTCCCAAAGAGGGGTCAGGAAAGACCTGCCCTTCACGAGATTGGTCGAGACCAACCACCACTGGAGGGACTGCCGGACCTGGGAGGACAACTGGAAGGGCTGATCCAGCAACCGAGGCTGCCGGTCCCAAGACGCCAACAGATAAAGCTGAAGCGTCCTTGTGTGAAATTGAGCAAAAGGAACTGCCTCGAAGGAGGCAACCATCAACCCTACCAGCCTCATCCCCAGACGGATGGACGGCCGAGGATTGGAAAGTAGGACCCGAGCCAACTCCTGAATCAGATGAATTTTGGACTGGGGGAGGAACACTCTGTGTTGATGAGAGTCCAACTGCATCCCCAGAAAGGACACCAACCTGGCCGGAGCGAGGGAGGACTTGGAGAAGTTGATCACCCAACCAAAGCTTTCCAGCGTGGAGACCACCATCCTGGTGTCTGTCTCCGATTGATTGAGTGACGGAGCCATGATGAGAAGGTCGTCCAAATAGGGCACGACACGAATGCCCCGAGATCTGAAAATGGCCATCACCCCTGCCAGCACCTTGGTGAACACTCTTGGAGCCGAGGTAAGGCCAAACGGAAGTGCCACGAACTGAAAATGCTGATCTTCCAACACGAATCGAAGAAAACGTTGATGAGCATGGCAGATGGGAACATGAAGATAAGCATCCTTGATGTCTATGGACGTCATGAAGTCCCCCTGCCGAAGGGAACCGACGGCCGTACGCAAAGTTTCCATGCGAAACTTCCGAAAACGGATGTTGAGTAATTTCAGGTCCAGGATGGGACGAACAGACCCGTCCTTCTTGGGGACTGCGAAAAGATTGGAGTAGAAACCGAGGCCCATCTCTAAGCGCGGTACCGGCCGGATGACCGCCATCTCTAACAGATTCTTTACCGACGCCAGGAGCCCCTGTGCGGCCAAAGGATCGATGGGCACCCGAGACCGAAAGAACCGTGAAGGAGGGCGAGACTCGAATTCCAGTTTGTAACCGGACGACACTATCTCCCGGATCCATCTGTCCGGAACCCCGGAGCCGGGGGTAAGACCCCGGCTACCTGCAAACAGGAGACTTCAATCTTCTGTCTTGTCGTCATGCAGAGAGAAAAACACTGGTGATAAATGGGAGGTACCAGGTATATATAGGCCGGAAGGGGGCTCGTTACAAGACTTCCTCTCTGCACAGCGTCACCTGGCGGTGAGTAACCCAATCGTGAAGAATATTAAAGGTGGGGTGTGTGGCACACCAAGAATACAAGCCTGGTCGGATATTTCTTGATGCCGGGTATATAAGTGACCCCTCCTCCCGCCATCCAGCATATTTATATGGATTTTTATTATTGGCCCATTTTAAAAGAAAATTACCCAACCTCTGCATGTGAGGCAAAATTTAAATTAGCCCCTTATCTTAAAGTGATACTGCAGGCAAAAATAATTGTTACACCATTGTGTCGGGCTACATTTGGCACTGACCTAAACTTTGATTTTAATTGAAGCTGAAATGGCCAAAATATTGAGCTTTACAGGTTCCACCAGTGACATTCTTTTTTTCGTCCTGTCCCCCAATCAGCTCAGCAGAGTGGGACAGGATTGCTGGTCCCTCCCTCCTCCCGCCCCTCCCTCCGCCTCCTCCACCACATTGCTAATTATTATGCAGCATCATAAATCCAAGGGCCACTTTTTTCAGAAAAGAAATCATGAGGTGAAAATGTAAACCCCGATATCTCGGCCAATTCTTCTTCAATTTAAAATCGGAAAACAGTTTAGGACAACGCCAAATGTAGCCCGACGCATGGTGGTAACAATTACCTTTGTATGCAGTAGCACTTTAACCCTACATCTACTGGAGCCAAAACATCTAATAAAGTCCCTAAACTCCCCTAAAGGCAGGGGCGTTACTATAGGGGGTGCAACCATGCTAGGTCCCAGGAGGTCACATCATCGTTGCTTCTCCACCTTACTTATCTTGTGCTCACTTAGCATCACTGACAGAAAAGAAGCACCATTGTCTCTGCTTTTTCAGCTTTTAGCTGTCTAGCTGCATCCAAATGAGTTAAAAGACAGCCCTGACAGGGCCCCATTAATATTGGCACCAGGACCCTGTCACAATTTGTTACGCCCCTGCCCTAAGATCTAAACTATTCCTGTGACATGAATTGTCTGCATGTGTACTTGGAATCACTGTTCTGAAATGAGTGCAAACCTCATCCCCAGTTCCTGGATTTGATGATGTAATTTAAAGATGTGTCCAAAACTGTGGCTTCTATATAGACGCACATATGCCTGGTTATCCAAAGCAGCCTATAAACAGCCACATATGTCACCAGGGGCTCACCCAGGATAAAGGGCAGCTTGTCTTGAGAAGCCTCCCTCTAATAATACACACATTCAGAGCATGAATGCAAAGCTGCCACAAACAATTGTTAAACCGGACCTTCAGCAGCATTTAATGAAAAGCCCCAAACTTTTAAAAAACTATTCCCCAGCATCTAAAATTATTATATTTTAAATTTTTACTGGCTTACTTATTAACCTTTCACCCTGATGGGCTGCAACTCTGTTCAGGACTCTAGGAAACGGGCACTGCCATCTTGCCTCAGAAGCTTCACATACTGAGGACAGGGGTAAAAAGCAGGTGCGCATGCGCGTGTGATGCGGTCGGACAGGCTCTAATACCGCTCCGCGCCCGCTCTACAGAAACAGAGGTGAACGGCGGATAAGGAGCGCGGGAGAGAGGTAGACACGCCTGGCTCGTCCTGTGTGGGGATGTCTGGAGTGTGGGGAAGGCGAAAGCAGTGTCCCTACCTTGTTGTGTGGAGGTGACTGGCTGGATTGCGGAGACGCACTGGGCATGCAAGATGGCGACGGCCGGGTCTGGAGCGGATGCAACAGAAGGTGACGCACTAATGGATTCGGCATTAACAGTGAGTCCGTTAAGTGAGGCTGGTGCGGGCATGGAAGCGCTGGTTAACCCAGCTTTGTTGGAGCAAATAGATTCCCTATTTACTAGGGCCTTGGGCCTCAATACAAAAAAAAAATAACTGAGCATTTTACGAAGGAGTTGTTTAAAGTTTCCTTGATGTCTTTCCCCCATGGATGAAAGATTGGGTGATGTTGTTACTATGATTGAGGCGCATGAGGAGGACATTGCTAAGTTGAAGGAAGATTATCTTTTGCTTAATAAGCTGGAGGACGCGGAGAATAGGGATCGCAGACAACATTTAAGATTTAGAGGTCTGCCTGAGCACCTTGAAGATCCCCAATCCACAGTGCTTGCTATATGCCAGGAGCTCTTGCCTGGTGAACCGGGGGATCGCTTGGAAATAGATAGAGCCCATAGGGCATTAACGTGGCGCAGGAATCCTGAGGATCCTCCTCGTGACATTATTGTAAGATTTCATTATTTTAAAACAAAGGAAAAAGTTTTGCAAGATGCACGTGCTAGTTCTTACCTATCATTCCAAGGCAATAACTTTCAAATTTTTTCAGATCTCTCCCCTACTACAATCAACAAGAGAAAAGAGCTATGTCTACTCCTTAAAGTTTTACAAGATCACGGCATTAAATATAAATGGGGTTTTCCATTTAGAGTTCAATTTTCGTATAGGAATAAGGACTGGTCAGCTTCAACCAGTGATGAGTTTCAGAATATCTTATCCGATTTGGGCCTGTTAACCGCCAAGCAATCTGGTTCTGCCGCCAGGAGATTTCTGAGTTTGGATGATTCCCCAAAAGTACAGAGGGCCGGCAAGAGGCAAAGAAGACATGTGTCTTTTGAATCTGTTACCCCTATTATTGCAGAAGGGGATGCTTAATGTTTATTAGCTTTGATATGTTTTTTTTCTCTCCTTAGGTTCTCTGGTTCGGGCCCGGTATTCAAAATAATTGGGTTGAAACTATATGTTGTTGTGGGATTGGAAAGGGGGGGTTTGTGGGTTTGGAATATGGTTATAATTTAGGTGGGTTTTATAGGAGGGTGGGGATTGAGTTCTATACATAGTAGGGTAACTATATAAGTAGTTTTATCTAAGGAAGGATTTTTAGTTGCATACGGGTTATATTTTCTTCTAAGTGAACTATTGGGGTTCATGGTTGTTATATTAGTTACATAACTTTATTTTTTAGGTGGTAAAGGCCTACGTGGCTTTTGGATGTCCTTTTCCTTGATGGTTAAAGAGATGGGGAGGGGATTGGGTATATCGGTTGAATGTTCATAGGGGGGCACTTAGGCCTCCTTATATAATATAGAAGGGCAAGTGCTTTACTGATATGGGGCATATACATTCTTCTCCTACTACCCTCTGGAAAACGTGTCGGGGAGGTCGAGACTTTAGCAATATAATGTTTGTATGTGGCATGACTCTGCAATTATAATGAGGAACGCCTTTTTATGTAGAGTGGCCTTGTTTTGCTGCACTCTAGTACTACCTTTATTGGCAGTTTGTCAGTGGGGTCAGTAAATTTTTTGGCTTTGCCTGTTATTCCCTTATCCTTATTCTGTATTGTTGTTTGTCTTTTTTTTCTTTTTATTTATTTGAATTCTCTTTAGGGAAGCAGTTGTTGCTGGCCGGGACCTACTGCTGGGGGGGGGGGGGTTCTTTTTTTTTTTTTCTCCCTTTTTCTCTTTATTTCTTGCATTTTCTGTTTTTTCTGCCCTGCCCTTCATAGCACCCTTAATTGTAATATATAGGTACGACATGCTCTTTTTTTCCCTAATATGATCCTTCAACCACATATTGATAGACAATCTCCTAAAGTTGTAATCCCAACTCCTTCAACAATTGCTACTGCACAGAAAAGCATACCTTGGTTGATGTTTGGAGGGAGGGTCACCCGGGCACACAGTTTTTACTCATTATTCACATCCACATGACCTTTATACAAGGATAGACCATATCTTCATTCCTTTTCAAAATCTTCCCAATGTGGGTAGCACTCAAATTGTACCAATCTCATGGTCAGACCATGATGGGATTTTTCTAAAATGTAATACACTCTTGATCAAGCGGGCAGGTAGTATGTGGGTTTTAAATGAATCTCTCTTATCCGATGAGAATTTAGTCGAGGAAGTTCAAAAAGAAATTTCAAGTTATTTTACAACTAATGATGTACCTGAAGTTTCTTCAATTGTTCAATGGGAGGCCCATAAGCCTGTTATACGGGGGAAATTAATACAATTAGCAGCTAGGAAAAAGAGGGAGAGGAACGCTCGTATAGAAGAGTTAGAAAAAAAGTATGCAGATCTAGTGGAACAAGCCTCGGGAGCCATGACACCTTCGGTAAGGGCTAACCTTACGAGAGCGGCCGAGGCTCTTAACTTAGCTTTAGTAGCAAAAGCTGAAAATTGTTTAAAGTAGATAAATATTATGTTAAAGCCAATAAGCCAGATTCCCTGTTGGCTCGGAAATTGAGAACTCCAGATCAGAGTTTTAAACCTATTAAGCTAACAGATTCCAGGGGAGCGCCTACAAGCAATCCTAAAAAAATTGTGGAAATTTTTAATACACATCTTAAAACGCTTTATTCTGCCCCGCTAGGGAGACATAAAGATGAGTTCAGTCATTTTTTGCAGGGGATAGATTTGCCGCATATATCTGATGAGATGAGGGAGAAGCTGGGTCTTTCAGAAATCATTAAAGCTATTGAAGGGCTGAAGTTGAACAAAGCCCCCGGTCCGGATGGATTTTCTGCTGGTTATTATAAGAAATTAAGTGCCCTTTTGGCTCCGAGGATGGTGGTAGCCTTCAATGGGGTTAAGTGTGGTGGGTCCTTCTCAAAAGAAACTTTGACTGCAGCTGTTAGTATGATACAGAAGCCTGATACCGATCATTTAGTTTGGTCTAACTATATGCCAATATGTCTGCTAAATTTGGATATTAAAATTAATGCCAAAGTCCTAGCGGAAAGACTTTCTAGTTTTTTACCATATTTAGTCTCATGAGACCAAGTGGGCTTCGTTCCAGGGCGGCAAGCAGGGGATAATGTAAGGAGGATTGCACAGGTGATTCATGCAGCCGGACAGGGAGGGCCGGGCACGATGCTTCTTTCGCTTGACGTGAGGAAAGCGTTTGATTCAGTCTCTTGGGATTATTTGTTTCAACTTTTGGAATACTGGGGGTTAGGAGATGGTTTTATTGCAAGCTTACAAGTGTTATACGATGATCCATGTGCTTTTGTTAAATACTGTAGTTTTAAATCCCAAACACTGCAGTTAGGGAGGGGAACTAGACAGGGTTGTCCTTTGTCTCCCCTGCTTTTCGCCCCGGTGATGGAGCCCCTGGCTTATGCTATCAAAGGGGCAAGGGATATTTCAGGGTATAGTTTAGATGGACTATCTCATAAGATCTGCCTTTTTGCGGATGATGTGATTCTGTTTATTACCAATCCTTTAATAACACTCCCTAACTTAACAAAACTCCTACGGGAGTTTGCTGTGGTCTCAGGTTTGGAGGTTAATACCTCCAAGTCTCGGGCCTTAAATATCAGTCTATCAAAGGAGGTTTGGGGGAGACTATCATCTCTGTTTGATTTTAAGTGGGAGAAGGAATGTTTGAAATACCTTGGGATTTATCTTACAGGAAAGTTTCCTGGTTTATATGCGGCAAACTATCCACCTTTGTTTAGAACACTTTCGGAAATGTTAGGGCGTTGGAGGGGTCTGGGCTATCATGGCTGGGCAGAGTAAATGCGGTGAGAATGACTCTACTCTCTACTCCCAAAATGTTTATATTATGCCAGGGTTTTACCCATTAAAATTTATTTAGCACATTTAGTGAATTTTGAAAGGAAGGTACAGGACTTTATATGGGAAGGGAAAAAATCTAGGGTTGCGAGGAGTACTCTTCTGAGGCCTAAGGAGCGGGGAGGTTTAGGGCTTCCAGACTTTTATAAATATTATCAGGCCGCACAAATAGCACAGATAGCACAGATATGTGGTTATCACGAGAAATTGGATATTCCTCTATGGGTGGAATTAGAGGGAAGGCTTATCCCAGGCTTAGAGATAGGAAATCTTTTATGGGTAATACCAACTGCAAGGCCAAAATGTGATAATCCAATTGTCCTGCACTCCCTTTCAGTTTGGGATGCAGTCAAGTATTCAGGGGGATTATTATCTCCATATTTACCTCTCTTGTCCTTTTAGAATAACCCTATGTTTGAGCCAGCTGTAGCCTGTCCACAATATTTTCTGGGATGGAAAGAAAAAGGAGTAGGGAGGATTTTAGATTGGTTACAGGATGGTAGGGTCCTCACTTTCCAACAGTTCAAGGATAAATTTGGCCTGAGTGACAGGGCACTGTTTGGCTATATGCAAATGCAGCATTTTGTGAAGCACTTGGTTCAGGGTAAGGTAGGTTTAGAAACTTTAACATGCTTTGAGAAGCGCTGCTTCAAAGATCCTAGAGGGAGAGCCATATTATCAGATGTGTATACAGCCCTATCCCTTCTTCTGCTGCTGGGGAGCCGAAGTACGTTTCTTTCTGGCAGAAAGACCTGGGTGGTACCATTGTTTGGGAGGAATGGAAGAGTATGTGGAATACAGCTTTATATGGTAATGTTTCGGTGTTAGCAGTGGAGGTGAATGTCAAAATCATGTTGAGATGGTACCTGGTCTCGGAAAGGTTAGCTCGAAGTAGGAACTCAGCTCACTCTGAGAAATGTTTTAGGGTGTGTCAGGAGGTAGGGACATTTAGACATATGTGGTGGGATTGCAGAGTGGTGGTTAGGTTTTGGAAGAGAGTTTTTTGGGTTATATCTAACGTAGTAGGGAGTTATGTACCAGTAGACCCTTGGGTTGCTTTGTTGAATAAACCATTGGGCCAGGGGGGGAGGCGATACGGAAAATTGGTGCATCATTTATTAACTGCAGCAAAGTTAGTTATAGCTAAGGCCTGGAAATCTGACAAACTTAGTTTCGTTGAATTTCGAAACAGAGTTAATGCATGAATGGCGATGGCAAAACTCGCTGCTGTACAACTTACCTGAGCCTCGCAATTGCGGTCTCGTCAGCATTGGTGTTCCTTTTAAATGGTCCTCGGGTTGGGGCCAAAGAAAGATGGCAGCCGATCCCATGAGTGAGGACACTCATAGTGTCAGCACTGCCAGCTGGCACAATGACTGCCCTCACTCATAGGAGTGGAAGCCATTTTTCGGTGCCACTTCCATGGACCATTTGAACGGTACGCCCCTGCAGATGGGACAGGGTTTGTGAGGCTCGGGTAAGTTGCACAGCAGCGTTTCCTGCTGCAAACTCTGCGCCCGACCCCACCACACCTGCCATCAGAATTTGTTTTTTTTACATCCTGGGTTCTGCCTCTGGGGGGCCCAATGACAGGTGGCCCCCCATCCGTCCAGGTGAGTGAGGAGTGGAGGGGGCAGAATCGCTGCAAAGTTCAGGCCGCCTGTCATGTCTAGAGTTCCTCCTTAGCTTTCAGCTGCTCCTTTCTGGGACTCTTCCCTATTGTATGCAGCTTGACCAGCAGATGGCGCTGTTCTGCAGAGCTCCTTGAAATCAGTTTGCACCTGTGACATTGCCTGGCCTATATAAGCTAATCCACACATAGCCTCAGTGGATCAGCGTTGAATCTTCTTCTGAACCCGGATTCTGGAACTCTGAAACCTGAACTCTGAACCCAGGACTCCTTTCACAGCCGTTTTTTGTTCCTTCCTGTTTTGCCTTGTTTCTGTCTTGGACTTTTGGACTTCCACTGGATTTTATGCATGTATGTTTCCTCACTCCACCTTGTTTGTGTATAGCAACTTGAGTGTGTTTATGTTTGTTTGCTTATCACAATTAAACACAGTTTGCTGCATATTCATAGTCTCTCTGTCTTGCAGTTCTCGAATTTCTGGTCACTCTTTAATAGAGGATTTCTCCACTGAGAAATCCGTGACTGGGTTTGGGTCCCAAACCCAAACTTTTTTTTCAACCTTTGGCTAAACTTTCCGAACCCGAACTTTGGGGGGGTTCGCTTATCCCTAGTTTTGGTAGTGGCCGGTTTTCTCCAAAAGCCCCCCATTTCCACTCTGCATTGTCATTTCTTTAAACCCTCTCACTCAGCTATGTCCCTATTTTCTATTTCTCAGTTCTAGGTTTCACTACAGACTTTTTGCCGAAACCCGTCCTGCTTTTACTTACACAACACAGTCCTGCTTAACTTCTTGTTTCTGCCAAACTGTCATAAACTTCCTTCAATGCATTTCCCTAAAAGTAAAGTAAGTCCGCAAAAAGCTGCCATGCTGACAGGTAACATTCCCCTGCTGGCCTACCGTGCTCCACTAGATGGTGCTCATCATGATGGTGCAATGTACAACTCATAGTCATCAGTGCATAACTCCCACCTATCCCAGTAGTGACCAGCAACCAGTGACATGACAAAATGTGGCAGGGCACTGGTGCAAACATTAAAGTGGACCAAAACCCAGGATTTTGACTATCCTAGGTTTTGCCCCTGTGTGAACCCACCAGGCCACCCAGTCACCCCAACTCACCTTTCCCCGGTCCTACAGCGCATGTGCGGCCACCCGTCGAATCCAGCCAAGTCTAGCTAAGCGGGCCCGAGCTAACAGGAAGCGTGTCCACTCCGGCCACTCACAAATGCCTGCCATGGGCGTGCGCCCTGCTAAAGGTGTAGCAGGGAGAGGCCCCTGCTCACACATGCGCCGTTGGAATGGGGAGAAGGTGAGTTTACTGGGGGGGGATTCACACAGCAGGGCGTCCCGAATCTGGATGCCCCGGGGGAGGGAATCAAGCGGCCGTGAGTTTTGGTCCACTTTAAATGAGGCCCTTTCACAGCTCATACAGTAAACTTTTTTCTGTCTTTTAACTCAATAGAGGGGGCCCCAATGCGTGAAACCACCCAGATCGCCAAAGGTAACTCACCTCATCCTGGTTCTAGGGTGCATGCACGCCCGCTTATCCAATCAGTGCCTCGGAGCTGCTGATGTCACATCATCTAAGCTTCATCTAAGGTCAGCGGCTCAAAGTGCGCTGACAGCTGCATCCCCTGCTTCCCTCTAACAGGGAGCGTGCCTGCAATGGCCATTCACAAATGCTTGGCACAAGCACACTCCCTGTTACAGGGATAGCGGGGATGCAGCCGCGAATTCACCATTGGACCGGGAAACAAGGTAAGTGTATTGCCTTGGGGTTTTTTCACACAGCGGGGCATCCCGATTTTGGATGCCTCCCGGGGGGAAGGAAACGATTCCTGTGCTGATCACGGTGGGTTTTGGTCCACTTTAATGATGCCAAGTGAGTACAAATATGATAAATAAGGTGAAAGAAAAAAGGTCAGGTCACCCTACTACCTGGAAATGCACTAGCAAGGGAAGACCACGGCAGGTCTTGATCAGGATAAAATGTTCAATATACCAGCTACAGTGCAGATCCTTTAAAACCTAACATTTAATAGCTCCTTTAATGACTGCCCCTTAGTCATTCCTATAAAAAAGGTGGAGAAACAACAATGATGGGGCCCCCGTGAACTGCTGGGCCACAGTGCAGTTGCACCCCCTCAAGTTACCCCCACCAATATGTGCCGGGTAGCTACATCAACAAGCTGCAGGAAGGGAGCATCTTAGGATGACCGCGTTTTCCGTCAGAAGAGCTTGCATTGCTAGTCCAGTATAGGACCTTCACCCTCCCAGGGAAGCAGGGGCGTAGCTAGGGGGGACCATGGGGTCACTTTCCCTGGGGTTTCCCCGGGTCAAAGGGGAGCCTGAGAACAGATGGGGGGAGCCATTACAAATCTTTGCCCCGAGTGCCAGAAAGCCTAGCTACTCCTCTGCAGGAAAGTGTATTAATGGTGGTAGGGGTGGTCCCAAGGCTGAACCTTGCCTGGGGCAAACTATACAGAGACTTAAAAACATGATAGCAGTAAAGAAAAATCATTTAAATATACATTTAAAGTGGACCAACACCCTGAGGTGATCGGCCCAGGAATCTATAAGATTCCCGGGCCGATCACCTCACACACCGCGGG
The DNA here is from genome assembly GCA_027917425.1 of Gastrophryne carolinensis. NCBI lineage: Eukaryota > Metazoa > Chordata > Amphibia > Anura > Microhylidae > Gastrophryne > Gastrophryne carolinensis. The sequence goes on from CM051237.1 coordinate 452,151,349, forward strand.
ACATCCGAGATCGGGATGTCCCGCGGGGTGAACCCCCCCCGAACACCCCAAATCCACCTACCTGGTCTTCGGCGGCGGCCGGCCGCCGCCGCCTCCCTCGCGCCCCTCTAGGCGTGCGCGTGCCCGCGCCGGCCGTCTCTGAATGGCCGGCGCGGGCGCGCACACGTCAAGAGTGACGCGCGGGAGGCGCCGACGGGCAAGCTGCTTGTACGTTGCTGTCGATCAGCTTGTCCGTCGGCGCCGATTGGACGGCGCGGCCACGTGGAAGCGGGGAGAGGTGAGTTTTGGGGGCTTTCTGGGGGGTTTCACACAGCGATCGGGGTGCCCCGGGGAAGTGGACCAATACCCAGGATAGTCAAAATCCTGGGTGTTGGTCCACTTTAAATAGAAAAGAAATTAAAAAGTAGGTCAATTGCTGCTCCCTCTACAGTGCTACCTGAGGTGCCCACCTCACATGGCCTCATTACAGATGCCCCTCTGGGTGGTACTTGAGATATTTGCAAATTGGGAAGTGGTACTCCATGAAAAATAGTTGGGAAACCCTGACTTATAATACATCATATAATAACATATCATCATAACCCACCCATGATGGATAATGATTAAAAGCAGGCACACAACGACCTGCTGAATGTGGCTTCACATCCAGGCTAGGGCCAGGGGGGCGTCCACCACACTTACATAATCCTGCCTGGAAGCTACTAAGGGCTTTATTCATCAAGGGATAGCGGCAGGTAGCGCCTTGTAAGCGGCAGGCAGCGTCTGGTGAATGACGGGCGCTGTATGCAATACCACATTTATGACGGCGATTCTGGTGAGCGACTCTAACAGCGCCATGTAGCGTCCGATTCAACATTACAGGCGGCTCAGTGTATAGCGCCAGCGCTCTAGCTTCCAGAGCACCAGGTATTACCTGTCGCTCTCCCATACATTTCAATGGAGGTTCCATTTCTTCTGTTTAAACAGGGTTTTTTGTGTGATTGTGTGACCCCTCCTGGCCTAGAAAGAGTCATTTTTAAAAACGTTTTAGATTTTTTTATATTTTTATGCAGAATTGTCATTACAGGTCTGGCATTAAAGTGTTAATGTTACAATGTTACAACAATGTCATTCCATGTGTTTTCGCTTTGTTACAGGTGGATATGTGCTCAAAAAACTTTAATCACACAGACTTTAATCATACAGCGTCTGGCGCTCTATGCTATAGCGACCAGATCCAGAGCGCCGACACTGTGTGTGTCTGTTTTTTTGTTGAATATGGCGTGAGTCGCTGAGAGTCGGTCGCACTGAGCTGGCGCTACCTTTCGCTCACTGCAACGCTGTACTGGTGTTAGAACGCCCAACATAGATCACATTCATCAATGCCGGCCAGCTCTTTTACAGCGCCGGATAGCCAATCACAGCGTATACTAGCGGCAGCTGTTATACAGGCGCTCATTTGCTGATACCTGGCGCTAGTAATAAATCAGCCTCCCCATAAGATTTTTTTTTTACTAAGAGGCCGATTCATTAATAGCGCCAGGTAGCGACAGATGAGCGGCAGTAGCGTTATTTTCACAGCGCCCGCTAGTATTCGCTGTGCTTGGCCGTTGTTCGGTTGTTGACAGTGACTCAGTCGGTGTGCGGTAATGTTGAATACGGGGTTAGGAGTCGCTGTTTGACAGGTTCCGCGCTGTATGGGAGCGCATGACAGCGAATGGCCACAGCGAACGGCTCCCACCATATTCATTAACAAATCACGCTCAAAAAATTCTCGCGCTGTGAAATGCTTGTTTAAACCCCAGAGCGCTGGCGGCGATGTGTTAAAAGTAGTTTTTTAACCCACAAACAACCATATTTTTGGAAACAAAAATAAACAAGTTTTTATAAACATTTTGTAATATGAATACATTAATATCAGACCTGTAATATCAATTCTGCACAAATTTTTTTTTTATACCTTTAAAAAAATATCTAACATTGCAGAAGTGGTCACAGAATTTTTGACATTAAAAAAAAACAAAACAAAAAAAAACATTAATATCAATTAATTAGGAATATTTAAAGATTGCTCCATTGAAATGCATTGGAGAGCGCCAGGTAGCGAGAGGTCATACCTGTCGCTGTTCAAGGTCGCTCGCTGGCGCTGTGGGGTGAGGCTGGAATAATGATGAATGCTTCGCTATCAGTGGCTAAGCAGGATCGGCTTGATAAATGTGTGATTGCGGAGGGGAGCCGGCGTTCTCGTGGCGGTGACCGTCATTAACGTTCGCTCACCATTCGCTACCTGGCGCTATCCCTTGTTAAATAAGGCCCTAGAGGTCCCCTTTAAGAGATTGCATAAATATTGCATAAGCCTCCACTCTAAAACATGTCCAAGCGAGTCCCCTGGTCCCGTTACAGGTATTGTCACTGTATTGCATATTCATGATGAGACACCTTGCTTTATTTATTTAGCTCTGACTCATCGACTTGAAATGACAGGATAAACTCACATGCACCTTGCCCCGGGGTAGGCGACGTGTACACCATCCCGTCACTAAATAAAGCCAGCATTAAAAATGCATCACCTTAATTGACACTGATAGCTTCCAACTGAATAGCACATCGCATGATATCAGCTCAGCGCTCAACTTTGTCCCTCTGCAAAGATAAATATGGATCATGATATAACTCCGATAACAAAAGAAGTTTGCGTCAGTAAAAGGAGAACAAAAAAAAACCTTAAAGTGGACATCTTGCCATCACTGTCATTGGAGCCGGTTATGAAATAACTGGTAATTATATTTTTCCATGAGAAAATAAAGAAGAAATTAACAAATGATGGAGGGAACATGGTAAAGAGAGAATGATGGAGGGAACATGGTAAAGAGAGAATGATGGAGGGAACATGGTAAAGAGAGAATGATGGAGGGAACATGGTAAAGAGAGAATGATGGAGGGAACATTGTAAAGAGAGAATGATGGAGGGAACATGGTAAAGAGAGAATGATGGAGGGAACATGGTAAAGAGAGAATGATGGAGGGAACATGGTAAGGAAAGAATGACGGAGGGAACATGGTAAAGAGAGAATGATGGAGGGAACATGGTAAAGAGAGAATGATGGAGGGAACATGGTAAAGAGAGAATGATGGAGGGGACATGATAAAGAGAGAATGATGGAGGGAACATGGTAAAGAGAAAATGATGGAGGGAACATGGTAAAGAGAGAATGATGGAGGGAACATTGTAAAGAGAGAATGATGGAGGGAACATGGTAAAGAGAGAATGATGGAGGGAACATGGTAAAGAGAGAATGATGGAGGGAACATGGTAAGGAAAGAATGACGGAGGGAACATGGTAAAGAGAGAATGATGGAGGAAACATGGTAAAGAGAGAATGATGGAGGGAACATGATAAAGAGAGAATGATGGAGGGAACATGGTAAAGAGAGAATGATGGAGGGAACATGGTAAAGAGAGAATGATGGAGGGAACATGGTAAAGAGAGAATGATGGAGGGAACATGGTAAAGAGAGAATGATGGAGGGAACATGGTAAAGAGAGAATGATGGAGGGAACATGGTAAAGAGAGAATGATGGAGGGGACATGGTAAAGAGAGAATGATGGAGGGAACATGGTAAAGAGAGAATGATGGAGGGAACATGGTAAAGAGAGAATGATGGAGGAAACATGGTAAAGAGAGAATGATGGAGGAAACATGGTAAAGAGAGAATAATGGAGGGAACATGATAAAGAGAGAATGATGGAAGGAACATGGTAAAGAGAGAATGATGGAGGGAACATGGTAAAGAGAGAATGATGGAGGGAACATGGTAAAGAGAGAATGATGGAGGGAACATGGTAAAGAGAGAATGATGGAGGGAACATGGTAAAGAGAGAATGATGGAGGGAACATGGTAAAGAGAGAATGATGGAGGGAACATGATAAAGAGAGAATGATGGAGGGAACATGGTAAAGACAGAAAGATGGAGGGAACATGGTAAAGAGAGAATAATGGAGGGAACATGATAAAGAGAGAATGATAGAGGGAACATGGTAAAGAGAGAATGATAGAGGGAACATGGTAAAGAGAGAATGATGGAGGGAACATGGTAAAGAGAGAATGATGGAGGGAACATGGTAAAGAGAGAATGATGGAGGGGACATGGTAAAGAGAGAATGATAGAGGAAACATGGTAAAGAGAGAATGATGGAGGGAACATGGTAAAGAGAGAATGATGGAGGGAACATGGTAAAGAGAGAATGATGGAGGGAACATGGTAAAGAGAGAATGATGGAGGGAACATGGTAAAGAGAGAATGATGGAGGGAACATGGTAAAGAGAGAATGATGGAGGGAACATGGTAAAGAGAGAATGATAGAGGGAACATGGTAAAGAGAGAATGATGGAGGGAACATGGTAAAGAGAGAATAATGGAGGGAACATGATAAAGAGAGAATGATGGAGGGAACATGGTAAAGAGAGAATGATAGAGGGAACATGGTAAAGAGAATGATGGAGGGAACATGGTAAAGAGAGAATGATGGAGGGAACATGGCAAAGAGAGAATGATGGAGGGAACATGGTAAAGAGAGAATGATGGAGGGAACATGGTAAAGAGAGAATGATGGAGGGAACATGGTAAAGAGAATGATGGAGGGAACATGGTAAAGAGAGAATGATGGAGGGAACATGGTAAAGAGAGAATGATGGAGGGAACATGGTAAAGAGAGAATGATGGAGGGAACATGGTAAAGAGAGAATGATGGAGGGAACATGGTAAAGAGAGAATGATGGAGGGAACATGGTAAAGAGAGAATGATAGAGGGAACATGATAAAGAGAAAATGATGGAGGGAACATGGTAAAGAGAGAATGATGGAGGGAACATGGTAAAGAGAGAATGATGGAGGGAACATGGTAAAGAGAGAATGATGGAGGGAACATGATAAAGAGAAAATGATGGAGGGAACATGGTAAAGAGAGAATGATGGAGGGAACATTGTAAAGAGAATGATGGAGGGAACATGGTAAAGAGAGAATGATGGAGGGAACATGGTAAAGAGAGAATGATGGAGGGAACATGGTAAAGAGAGAATGATGGAGGGAACATGGTAAAGAGAGAATGATGGAGGGAACATGATAAAGAGAGAATGATGGAGGGAACATGGTAAAGAGAGAATGATGGAGGAAACATGGTAAAGAGACAATGATGGAGGGAACATGGTAAAGAGAGAATGATGGAGGGAACATGGTAAAGAGAGAATGATGGAGGGAACATGGTAAAGAGAGAATGATGCAGGGAACATGATAAAGAGAGAATGATGGAGGGAACATGGTAAAGAGAGAATGATGGAGGAAACATGGTAAAGAGAGAATGATGGAGGGAACATGGTAAAGAGAGAATGATGGAGGGAACATGATAAAGAGAGAATGATGGAGGGAACATGATAAAGAGAGAATGATGGAGGGAACATGGTAAAGAGAGAATGATGGAGGAAACATGGTAAAGAGAGAATGATGGAGGGAACATGGTAAAGAGAGAATGATGGAGGGAACATGGTAAAGAGAGAATGATGGAGGGAACATGATAAAGAGAGAATGATGGAGGAAACATTGTAAAGAGAGAATGATGGAGGGAACATTGTAAAGAGAGAATGATGGAGAGAACATGGTAATGAGAGAATGATGGAGGGAACATGGTAAAGAGAGAATGATGCAGGGAACATGATAAAGAGAGAATGATGGAGGGAACATGGTAAAGAGAGAATGATGGAGGGAACATGGTAAAGAGAGAATGATGGAGGGAACATGATAAAGAGAGAATGATGGAGGAAACATTGTAAAGAGAGAATGATGGAGGGAACATTGTAAAGAGAGAATAATGGAGGAAACATGGGAAAGAGAGAATGATGGAGGAAACATGGTAAAGAGAGAATGATGGAGAGAACATGGTAATGAGAGAATGATGGAGTAAACATGGTAAAGAGAGAATGATGGAGGGAACATGGTAAAGAGAGAATGATGCAGGGAACATGATAAAGAGAGAATGATGGAGGGAACATGGTAAAGAGAGAATGATGGAGGGAACATGGTAAAGAGAGAATGATGGAGGGAACATGGTAAAGAGAGAATGATGGAGGGAACAGGGTAAAGAGAGAATGATGGAGGGAACATGATAAAGAGAGAATGATGGAGGAAACATTGTAAAGAGAGAATGATGGAGGGAACATTGTAAAGAGAGAATGATGGAGAGAACATGGTAATGAGAGAATGATGGAGGGAACATGGTAAAGAGAGAATGATGCAGGGAACATGATAAAGAGAGAATGATGGAGGGAACATGGTAAAGAGAGAATGATGGAGGGAACATGGTAAAGAGAGAATGATGGAGGGAACATGGTAAAGAGAGAATGATGCAGGGAACATGATAAAGAGAGAATGATGGAGGGAACATGGTAAAGAGAGAATGATGGAGGGAACAGGGTAAAGAGAGAATGATGGAGGGAACAGGGTAAAGAGAGAATGATGGAGGGAACATGGTAATAAGAGAATGATGGAGAGAACATGGTAATGAGAGAATGATGGAGGGAACATGGTAAAGAGAGAATGATGCAGGGAACATGATAAAGAGAGAATGATGGAGGGAACATGGTAAAGAGAGAATGATGGAGGAAACATGGTAAAGAGAGAATGATGGAGGGAACATGGTAAAGAGAGAATGATGGAGGGAACATGGTAATAAGAGAATGATGGAGAGAACATGGTAATGAGAGAATGATGGAGGGAACATGGTAAAGAGAGAATGATGCAGGGAACATGATAAAGAGAGAATGATGGAGGGAACATGGTAAAGAGAGAATGATGGAGGGAACATGGTAAAGAGAAAATGATGGAGGGAACATGGTAAAGAGAGAATGATGGAGGGAACATGGTAAAGAGAGAATGATGGAGGGAACATGGTAAACAGAGAATGATGGAGGGAACATGGTAAAGAGAGAATGATGGAGGGAACATGGTAAAGAGAGAAAGATGGAGGGAACATGGTAAAGAGAGAATGATGGAGGGAACATGGTAAAGAGAGAAAGATGGAGGGAACATGGTAAAGAGAGAATGATGGAGGGAACATGGTAAAGAGAGAATGATGGAGGGAACATGGTAAAGAGAGAATGATGGAGGGAACATGGTAAAGAGAGAATGATGGAGGGAACATGGTAAAGAGAGAATGATGGAGAGAACATGGTGAAGAGAGAATGATGGAGGGAGCATGGTAAAGAGAGAATGATGGAGGGAACATGGTAAAGAGAGAATGATGGAGGGAACATGGTAATGAGAGAATGATGGAGGGAACATGGTAAAGAGAGAATGATGGAGGGAACATGGTAAAGAGAGAATGATGGAGGGAACATGATAAAGAGAGAATGATGGAGGAAACATGGTAATAAGAGAATGATGGAGGAAACATGGTAATAAGAGAATGATGGAGGGAACATGGTAAAGAGAGAATGATGGAGGGAACATGGTAAAGAGAGAATGATGGAGGGAACATGGTAAAGAGAGAATGATGGAGGGAACATGATAAAGAGAGAATGATGGAGGAAACATGATAAAGAGAGAATGATGGAGGGAACATGGTAAAGAGAGAATGATGGAGGGAACATGGTAAAGAGAGAATGATGGAGGGAACATGGCAAAGAGAGAATGATGGAGGGAACATGGTAAAGAGAGAATGATGGAGGGAACATGTTAAAGAGAGAATGATGGAGGGAACATGGTAAAGAGAGAATGATGGAGGGAACATGGTAAAGAGAGAATGATGGAGGGAACATGGTAAAGAGAGAATGATGGAGGGAACATGGTAAAGAGAGAATGATGGAGGAAACATGGTAAAGAGAGAATGATGGAGGGAACATGGCAAAGAGAGAATGATGGTGGGATCATGGTAAAGAGAGAATGATGGAGGGAACATGGTAAAGAGAGAATGATGGAGGGAACATGGTAAAGAGAGAAAGATGGAGGGAACATGGCAAAGAGAGAATGATGGTGGGATCATGGTAAAGAGAGAATGATGGAGAGAACATGGTAAAGAGAGAATGATGGAGGGAACATGGTAAAGAGAGAATGATGGAGGGAACATGGTAAAGAGAGAATGATGGAGGGAACATGGTAATAAGAGAATGATGGAGGGAACATGATAAAGAGAGAATGATGGAGGGGACATGGTAAAGAGAGAATGATGGAGGGAACATGGTAAAGAGAGAATGATGGAGGGAACATGGTAAAGAGAGAATGATGGAGGGAACATGGTAAAGAGAGAATGATGGAGGGAACATGGTAAAGAGAGAATGATGGAGGGAACATGGTAAAGAGAGAATGATGGAGGGAACATGGTAAAGAGAGAATGATGGAGGGAACATGGTAAAGAGAGAATGATGGAGGGAACATGGTAAAGAGAGAATGATGGAGGGAACATGGTAAAGAGAGAATGATGGAGGGAACATGGTAAAGAGAGAATGATGGAGGGAACATGGTAAAGAGAGAATGATGGAGGGAACATGGTAAAGAGAGAATGATGGAGGGAACATGGTAAAGAGAGAATGATGGAGGGAACATGGTAAAGAGAGAATGATGGAGGGAACATGGTAAAGAGAGAATGATGGAGGGAACATGGTAAAGAGAGAATGATGGAGGGAACATGGTAAAGAGAGAATGATGGAGGGAACATGGTAAAGAGAGAATGATGGAGGGAACATGGTAAAGAGAGAATGATGGAGGGAACATGGTAAAGAGAGAATGATGGAGGGAACATGGTAAAGAGAGAAAGATGGAGGGAACATGGCAAAGAGAGAATGATGGTGGGATCATGGTAAAGAGAGAATGATGGTGGGATCATGGTAAAGAGAGAATGATGGAGGGAACATGGTAAAGAGAGAATGATGGAGGGAACATGGTAAAGAGAGAAAGATGGAGGGAACATGGCAAAGAGAGAATGATGGAGGGAACATGGTAAAGAGAGAATGATGGAGGGAACATGGTAAAGAGAGAATGATGGAGGGAATATGGTAAAGAGAGAAAGATGGAGGGAACATGGCAAAGAGAGAATGATGGAGGAAACATGGTAAAGAGAGAATGATGGAGGAAACATGGTAAAGAGAGAATGATGGAGGGAACATGGTAAAGAGAGAATGATGGAGGGAACATGGTAAAGAGAGAATGATGGAGGGAACATGGTAAAGAGAGAATGATGGAGGGAACATGGTAAAGAGAGAATGATGGAGGGAACATGGTAAAGAGAGAATGATGGAGGGAACATGGTAAAGAGAGAATGATGGAGGGAACATGGTAAAGAGAGAATGATGGAGGGAACATGGTAAAGAGAGAATGATGGAGGGAACATGGTAAAGAGAGAATGATGGAGGGAACATGGTAAAGAGAGAAAGATGGAGGGAACATGGCAAAGAGAGAATGATGGTGGGATCATGGTAAAGAGAGAATGATGGAGGGAACATGGTAAAGAGAGAATGATGGAGGGAACATGGTAAAGAGAGAATGATGAAGGGAATATGGTAAAGAGAGAAAGATGGAGGGAACATGGCAAAGAGAGAATGATGGAGGAAACATGGTAAAGAGAGAATGATGGAGGAAACATGGTAAAGAGAGAATGATGGAGGGAACATGGTAAAGAGAGAATGATGGAGGGAACATGGTAAAGAGAGAATGATGGAGGGAACATGGTAAGGAACGAATGATGGAGGGAACATGGTAAAGAGAAAATGATGGAGGGAACATGGTAAAGAGACAATGATGGAGGGAGCATGGTAAAGAGAGAATGATGGAGGGAACATGGTAAAGAGAGAATGATGGAGGGAACATGGTAAAGAGAAAATGATGGAGGGGACATGGTAAAGAGAGAATTATGGAGGGAACATGGTAAAGAGAGAATGATGGAGGGAACATGGTAAAGAGAAAATGATGGAGGGGACATGGTAAAGAGAGAATTATGGAGGGGACATGGTAAAGAGAGAATGATGGAGGGGACATGGTAAAGAGAGAATGATGGAGGGAACATGGTAAAGAGAGAATGATGGAGGGAACATGGTAAAGAGAGAATGGTGCCTTAGGGGCAAGGATCAATACCCAGGACAGTTAAAATTCTGGGTTTTGTTCCACTTTAAACATGTTTAGACTTTTTTTTAAAGTGTTGTTTATTAGAGATGATTGAACTTTGATTCTGACAATTCACTGAATTTCTAAGAAATTCAGACTCAAAACAGAATTCACCTTCTCCTGTGCTGTCTTCCGGCATCGGTGTCCTCCTGCTGCTCTCATATCTGCAGCTGGGCAATGGAAACAGATTCTCTGCCAACTTGCCCACCAGCACTCGCTCCCCATTGTAGGTAGCACCTTCCTGCAGAGGAGAGCAAGGTGGTGGAAGCCCAGTGTCAGGTAGAGGATCTGTGTCCTCCGTCCGGCTGCAGAGAGGCGTGGATCCCGAGTGAGAAAATCACTCACCTGCATGCCGCCTCCCCGTCTCCCTGGTCTGGCAGTGTGGTGGTGATGGACAGGCTGGGGGGGGGGGGGGGAACTGCGAGCTAGCTTTCGCCCCACTAGGAGTGCTCACCATCAGGCAGGACTGGTAGGGGACCTGGCGTGAAGGTACATGAGAGTGAGTTTTTTAAAAAGAATTTCAGGGAAAATTCGATTGTAATGAAACCCAAAGAAATTCAGATTTGGAAGAATCAATTTGTTCATCTCTATTGTTTATCTATAGATTTCCCACTAGTTCTGCAGTTTGCATCAGCCATGCTGACCTGGGATTACTGAAAGGAAACATATTCTATAGAAGGTTATGTCTGGTTAGTTCCAACAAACATCACAAGACTCGCAAGATGGGTCCAATGTAAAGCTGTGAAAGATTTCATTATGACAGCATGAGAAATCAACCTGCAACACTGAAACACAACACACCCTCCGGCCTAATGACACCACAGAGGCTGTGCAGCCAACAGCAATGGAAGCCGGCAGAGGGTGTCTGTCATTTAAAGTGTGTGAAACTCCCCCAGGTCACCAAATCTAACTAACCTTTCCCTAATCCAACAGTGCATGCGCAGCTTCTCGTCCAATCAGTGCGATTGGATCCGCTCCCGCCCATTCGTCGGGGAGGCTGATTTATTAATAGCGACATGTAGCGACAGTTGAGCGACTGCAGCGGTATTTTCACAGTGCCCGCTAGTAGTCGCTGTGCTTGCCCGTTGTTCGGTTGTTGACAATGACTCAGTCGGTGTGCCTAAATGTTCAATACAAGGTTACGAGTCGCTATTTGACAGGTTCCGCGATGTATGGGTGCGCATGATAGCGACTGGTCAGAGCGACCGGCTTCCACCATATTCATCAAAAAATCACGCTCAAAAAATTCAAGTGCTGTGAAATACATGTTTAAACCCCAGAGCGCTGGCGGCGATGTGTTAAAAGTCGTTTTTTAACCCCGGAACCATCATATTTTTGGAAACCAAAAAAAAAAGGATTTTAATTAATTTAGTAATATGAATACATTAATATCAGACCTGTAATATCAATTCTGTACAATTTTTTGTACCTTAAAAAAATTATCTAAAATGGCAGAAGTGGTCACAGAATTTAAAAAAAAAACAAAAAAAAACATTAATATCAATTATGAATATTTAAAGATTGTTCCATTGAAATGCATTGGAGAGCGCCAGGTAGCGAGAGGTCATACCTGTCGCTGTTCAAGGTCGGACGCTGGCGCTGTGGGCTGAGGCTGGAATAATGATGAATGAGTCGCTATATGGCGCTATCTCAGTCGCTAAGCAGGATTGGCTTGATAAATGTTTGATTGTAGCGGGGCCCGTCATTACCGGCCGCTCACCAGTCGCTATTCCTTCATAAATAAGGGCCTAAGAATCATCTGAGTCTAGTGGTTTTGAGTGTGCCGGTGGCCGCATCCCCGCTGCCCTCTAACAGGGAGTGTGCCCACCCCGGCCATTCATAAATGCTCAAATGCCTGGCGCCGGTGCAGGTATAGCAGGGAGCGGGCGCTGCTTGCACATTGCCATTGGAGCGGGGGAGAAGGTGAGTTTACCAGGCCACCGGGGGGGGGGGGGGGTGTCACACATAAGCTTTCCAGGGCCAGATTCGGGATACCCCAGGGGAAGGGAATCCTAGGCTCAGGTTTTGGTCCACTTTAATTGACTAGATTGTTAGTAAGGAGTTCGGATTCACAGAATTAAAGCTATTCTACAGTATCTAAATCATCTGTTAGACATACTTAGACTTGAACAACACCCAAAATGGTTGTTGTTTCGTGCACAGGGGGAATCCCGATCGCCTGTGTGGCCTGGTAAAAGACAAAATCAAATGGCTACCCAGGCTAAATCAAGCTTTCTGATTGGCCACAGCGGTCACCCGGTAGCCGGATACCCAGGGGGGATCTATGGACTACATAACCCCGGTGGTCAATCACAGAGCTTGATTTCTCCTGGGTGGGGGGGATTAGCAATCGGGATGCCCCTCGCACAAAACATGGATTTTGTTTTCTCAACATCTATCCTCCCCAGTGGTGCAGAAGGGTTGCTGCTTGTCTCTTACCTGTTCCTAGTTTGTGACCCTGCCTACTTGTTCCCCATCTGTGCCTACCTGCTTCTAGTTCAAGCCTGCCTGCCTGTGTCCAACATTTCCCAGCCCATGACCCGGATTGCCCGTACCCAGCCTGTGACTCCAACTGCCCAACCCTAGTCTGCTCTGCTGTTCCAGGTCTGTGACTCAAACCTTATAAGCGTTTTCTGTGTCCCAAACCCAAACGTCCCTGAGTGCCTGGCCATCTTGTTCACCTGAGCCGGACCCTCAGCAGGGTGCAAGGTGAGACTATAATGCTTTGACTTTTCACTCAGCCTAAGAGGGTCTTTACATAGGCAAGAGCCTGTCCAAACTGCCCATGCAGCGTGCTCTTATCTCTATATGCACTGGCACCCATGAATCCCATGCTGCATGTGCAGACTCCCCTTTGATAAGCATTCTATGATGTGCATATAAATAGACGGCATAGAATGTTTAATGTAGTCTATGCCGTACACCCCCCACTGGCCGCTTCCTCCAGCCAGATATGACTGGTGCAAGCACTCATAGATGGAGGGATGCCACCAGCAGTGTTGTGGGATCAGGGAATTAGGTAAGGTCCTTATTCATGAAGGGATAGCGACACGTAGTGGCTATTTAGCGGCAGGTATCGGCATGAGAACGCCGGCCACAGTATGAAGCAGATTCTGTTGAGTGACTGGGATAACGCCATGTAGCATCCGATTCATCATTATCCCATCCTCAGCGTACAGCGCCGGCGTTCAGCCTTGCAGAGCGCCACATATTACCTCTCGCTACCTGTCGCTCTCCCATACATTTCAATGTCATTCCATATGTTTTCGCTTTGTTACTAGTAAATACATGTTCAAAAACAGCATTTAGTCACAAAGCCTCCGGCTGTTTTTTTGATGACTATGAGGCTCGATTCAGAGACACATTCGTCTGGACTTTCGTAGCTGTCTGTGTGTTTTTGTGTGTGTTTGTAATTTTTTTTGGTTTTTACGTTCCATTTTCCATTCGTACGTTTGTTCGCGCTAATGCGTATATACGCTTTCGATGGACGAATCTAAATCTGATCATTTGCGTTAGTTCGGCTCATTTTCGGATCTAAATCTGATCATTTTCGTTCGTTCAGATAACTTGTTATTGGGATGGGTTTCCGTGTGATTCAGAGACCTGATTGCCGATGGACCTCCGCCCTATAAAACGGATTCTTTTCCGCTTCACTTACGGGTCCTTTGAGGGCTCGGATTGCTATTGTCGAACATGTTTTGCGGCTATGTGGAGGAGTCTGAGCGCCTTCAGCTCCAAGGCATTGCATGTATCAGCATGGCCGAGGCCATAAATTGTATGGCAATGAATACCTAAATCAATACATTTCATGTATGCCTTATAGATGCATTTTAATGCTGACCTTAATTAGTCCTTAGTATGTAAACCTTTATTTTCCCACACATCCATATAATTGGTACATTTTTTTAGACTTATGTCCTTTGTTATTTATATTGGATTGTTGAACTTGAATCTTAATTTGTTGTTGGAGTTATTGTTTTAGTTGTTTACCTTGGCTTTGTGTAATTATTTTATATTTGGTTGCAGGAACCGCAAGATGTGCCACTCACACAACATACAAGCATTGTTTGGTCCGGATATGCGATTCCTCAGTGTTCTTGCAGGGCATCCAGGGTCGTCCCATGATGCTTATATATTGCAGAGCTCTGGCTTATTTCGTCAGTTTGAGTCAGGAGAATTATCTGGTGGATGGCTCCTGGGTAAGTTTGCTCACATTCCATCAATCCATTTTCACTGTATGGCAATGAATATAGTTGATGACTCATGTCTTAACCTATGGCTGTTTTTAGCCCTTGATGACATGTTAAACAATATTGTTGCTTAGAATGTGTATTTTATGTTAGTATTTTTAAATTCTTTCAGGGGATTCTGGATATCCACTCCTGCCCTTGCTCCTGACGCCCGTTCCTCGCCCGCAGAATGCGGACCAGGAGTTCTCTAATCGGGCACTCTGCAAAACCCGGCCGTAGTGGAGAGGGCCTTCGGGCTTTTGAAGTCCAGATTTAGGTGTTTGGACCATACGGGGGGGCACTGCAGTATGACCCCAACAAGGTTATACAAAAAATTTATTTTACGTTTTTTAACAGGGACCACACGTGCCAGAGTGGCACAACTAAGTGTCAGGGTCCTTCAGTTGGTGGGCGAGATGCAGGAGCTGCGCGACTCGGGGGAATAATAATGTTATGTGGCCTGCCATTGCTATGTATATATTTTACTACGTATTATATGTTATTTAAAAAATTTTAAATATGTTAAAAGTTTTATATTTTTTTAAATAAAAAAAAATATATAAACAAAGTTGTACATGAAACTATTTTACTTTAAAAAAAGGCACTTGAAAAATGCCATTTAAGATTATTAAAAAAAAAAAAAAAAAATGTCTCTGTGTCATTTCCTTTTCTAAATACATTCATTAAGGGTTGGTTACCAGAAAACGAATGCAAAACACAAAATTTAGATATGAAGATTCGCCAGACAGCGAAGTGATTTAGGTAAGCTTTAGGTGTGAGAAATGGAAGAAGAATGAGACCGCGAAGTGATTTAGGTAAGTTTTAGGGGTGGGAAATGGAAGAAGAATGAGACCGCGAAGTGATTTAGGTAAGCATTGTAGCAGAAGTGAGTGAACCAAATATGTAGGCAAGCACATTAATGAGTTAAGTTTGTAGTGCGTAGGCGTAAGGTCGTAACGATTTTCGTCTGGAATTCAGATTCTAACGGGAAACGTAAAGGATTAGTTCGAGGAGACGATGGAAAAAGGGCAAAAACGAAAGCCTACGTTGTAACATAGAGTAACGTAAACGGAAAACGAAAGCTCGAAAATTACATTCTCTCTTCGCATATGAACGGACGGAAACTTTACTGAAGGCTTGCGATGCATGCTTTGAATCACTCGTACACTCATACGCGAGCGGGAACAAAACGAAAAAAAAAAAAACAGATCGGCACAAAAGTCTTTTTTTGTCTCTCTGAATCAACCCTATGGTGTGAGTCGGTCGCACTGACCAGTCGCTACCATTCGCTCCTATACAGCGCTGTACTGCGCAAATAGCGACTCCCCACAACGTATTCATCAATGCTGCACAGCGACTGAAGCGCTCTGAACTAGCGAACCACGGCCGAGCACAGCAACTACTAGTGGGCGCTCAGAAATGCCTGCTACAGATGCTCATCTGTCGCTACCAGCCGCTAGTAATGAATCAGCCTGCTATTTACTTCATACGATTTGTGATGCCCCCGGGGGCGGTGCGACAAAAGACAGGATAGTGAAAATCCCATATTTTGTTGCCCCTGTGGAACAAAGTGTTGTGTTGCCCAGCACAACTCACTTCTTCCCAGTCCAACGGTACCTGGGGGTTCTCGCCCAATCAGAGCCGTTGGCCGTGACTGTTATTCGGCAAATGGCTCTAATAGGTTTCAATAGGAAGCAAGACTTGCCTCATTTCCAGCGGTGCACACACCCCCGCCACAGCCGCACAATGGCTTGGGCAGGAGTACGCACAGTCCAAGGATGTAGGGGACAAAGCCGCTCTCGCTGTTTCTTGTAAACAGTGCTAGCCATTTGCCGGATTGTATAGCAAATTGCTCTGATTGGATGAGAGTCAGTGCATGCACCGTTCGACCTGGAAAGGTACAGTGGGGCATCCAGGCACGAAGGCCTGCAGCCGCCCCTGGAATCTTTTGGATTGCAGAGCGGGCCGTCCTGGGTTTTGTTCTGCTTTAGTATAAAGTATAAATGTAATTGGTGGCTTCCTGTTTTCCGACACAATGATGGAGTCGGGCCCAATATTGGTCACATCTGTTTTGGAAGAGCAGAGGAGTGATGATGAGATGTTTGTCACACTGGCTGATTTTTGGGAAATGGTTCCAAATATATCACACTCAGTAGTAACCGCACGCTGGGGTAATCACATTCGGGTCCTTCTCGTGGAGTAATGGTGACATTTTACAATAAAGTCGCACTGTCACTCCAGTGGGGGATGGGAAGATGATCTGTTCCCATGTGCACAATGCCGGTATTGAGGCGCTGTCATGCTGCTATCAGGAAGAAACCCAGTAGAAAAACAGCTTATTCATCGTACGAGATCACAACACGAGGTTCCTTGTTCACCTACAGCCTGGCTGTCAATAAATGATGTCATCCTTCGCATGCAGCCCTTAAAGGGGCACTCTGCCTAATTGGTATTAGTCGACCTCACCCCTGTGATTAAATCTTATCGAAGATCTTTTGGTCACATTATACAGTAACATCACCATACAAGCATACAGTTACATATTCTAATACAAATGTTGAAGGAAATATAACAAGACTGCACAAACTGTAAAACCAAAGTAACGTTTAAAAACATTGTATATAGAATGAAAAAAAATAATAAAGGAGTATATTCTATATTCACATCCACTTTGGGGTTGAATCAGCACCAGGTGAGAAAAGTCACTACTTTTTTTAGGAGAGAAAATTGCCATTTACTTTCATTGTCTAGGGGCGGGCGAGCAAGGCGATTGTCCTGGGCACGGGCAGGCTGATTCATTACTAGCACCAGGTACCGGCGAAGCACTGAAATGACCGCTAGTAGTCGCTGTGATCGGCTATGGTTCTCTGTTACCGGCATTGATGAATTTGATGTGTGAGTCGCTTTAACACCAGTACAGCACTATATGGGAGCGAACGGTAGCGACTGGTCAGTGTGAGCGACTCAAACCATATTCATCAAAAAAACAGCCTCACACAGCGCCGCCGCTCAAAATTGGGTCGCTGTAGCCCAGAGCGCCAGAAGCTGTGATTAAAGTCCGTTTTTGAACACATATCCTCTAGTAACAAAGCAAAAACATATGGAATGACATTGTTATTTCATTGTGACATTAACACTTTAGTGCCAGACCTGTAATGACAATTCTGCACAAAAATATAAAAAATCTAAAAAGTTTTCAAAAATGACTTTAAACAGGCCAGGAGAGGTCACACAATGATTTTATAAAAAAACAAAACAAAAAAAAAAAAATTAAAAGAAAACCCTCTTTAAAGAGAAGAAAAGGAACGTCCATTGAAATGTATGGGGGAGTGACAGGTAGCAACAGGTAATACTAGGCGCTCTGGAAGCCAGAGCGCCAGCGGTATACGCTGAGCTGTCTGTGATGATGAATCGGACGCTACATGCTGCTGTGGCGCTCACCAGAATCACTTTGATAAATGTGGTATTGCGTACAGCGCCCGGCGTTCATCGTTCGCTACCTGTCTCTACGAGGCACTACCTGCCACTAGCCATTGATGAATAAACCCCCAAGACTATTGGGGTCAGCTTTATGCCATCAATCCTGTTTTCTGGAGATGTTTCAGGGCTGTTGGTGCAGGCTATAAGACGGACACCACATCCCCCATACTGGGCTCAGTCATAGGTACGGTTACCAACTTACCTATACCAGCCTGTATTATTTTTTTTAATTTACTGCCCACTGGCCTGGCTATTCCGGTATTTGGTTTTTACTGGCAATTGAGGAAGGGAAATGTTTACCCGCAATTACAATTGCTACTTTTTTGCCTTAGCGGCACTCACTGTGCAGTGTATCAAACAAAAAACAGGCTTCACCAATGCGACCACTATCGGCATGCGATTCCAGGGCTGTTTGGAATAGTTTTTGTATGTATTTTTTTGCTCTTTTGGGATTTGGCCCTGCAAAACCTGTGTCATGTCATTCGACTGTCCCCAATTTTAAATTTAAAGCTAATCCTTGGCATTGCACCCTTAGCGGTTCTAAGGGCCTTGGATGGCACAGAGATGTAAAGAGATGATTTGCATAGCTCCACCTACTGCAAGGGTAGATGGGTAATGCTATCTGTCCTTGGACTGGGTACTGTGCAAATACTTTCCGTTCTAGGAAAGCTAATCTTTTCTGAGTGTCCCCGCATTGAAATTGTGCTGCCATCCCCCCAAAAATAAAAAATGTGGATTGCATAAGACGCTGTATGCTTGTTTTCCCCTTTTTACAAAGCCCGTGCATTTGCAGTATTGAATATACTGCAATTTCGGCACTCCCAGCCGGCGTTAGGGGTTGCTAGCGCATAGGCTTATACCACCCCTGCACAGTGCCTCCCGGCCAGGAAAGCTCAAGCATAGAGCACTGGTTTTGGTCCACTTTAATGAGTTGGAGAGTGGCAAATTATATGAGGAAGGACATTCCAGAAGAATGTAGTGGCACATGTGACGTACTGAAGACAAGAGTGGGAGGACATGATCAGGGTTAAGGACAGGAAAAGGTTGTGGACAGAGCGAAGGTTGCATCTGGGCTGCACTGGAGAAGTGGATGAGGCGAGCAGCAGTTAATAGATTTGGAGGGTTGCCAATGTGTTTGCCATAGTTGTGCTAGTTTAGTAGGGATATGGTTAGGGTATGCACTAGAATTTTAGAAGTTAAAATTAGGGGCCTTAGTGCGCCTTTTAGCATCATTTTTGCCTATAGCGCCAGCATTCCCGTCTTATATGGTGCTATGCACTTCCGCTAGCAGTCGCTGCACCGAACATTAGTAATTAGCTTTGATTGTTGCACTGAGTTATTGGGCGGCCTATGTCAGCACCTGTTGGACCCCCCCCCCCCCCCGTCCGATTAGCCCAGAGCCACGGACCTCCACTTTGTACTGAGTTTTTTCCGGCGCTCCCCAGCATGTTTATGATTTTTTTGCCACCTTGAAATCTTTGGGCTGTATTTTTACGGCGCCGGTCAGGGTTTTTTCATTACAGTTACAAGAAATCACTGCTGAAGACAAACTTTACAGTGCGTTTAGGCTGCATTTTAGTTGTTGGTGCCCAAATTACACGTTGTTATGTGTAATTTAGTAATATTAAAATCAATTTGAATAACACCCAAAAATACAATTCTGTGAGTACTCAAGAAGTCCTTACGTATGGGATATTCCACCACTAGGTGGCGCAGTGTACTGCAGAAGGGTTGTGGCTCCTCCCGGCACCATATAAAAACAGGATCACCAATAGACCTCCCCAGTGTTGACAAGCAGTTATACAAGAAGCCGGGAGGTAATAAAGGTAAAAAAGGTAACAACCCCAACTAACTTGGAACAATCACCATAAAGAGGCAACCAAAAATAACAATAACAAGGGTGGGGTGAAGCAGGCCATGCCATGCATAGTAAAAACAATTCTACAGGTGAGTACTCACAGAATTGTATTTTTCCTATTGCATGGCACGGCCTGCTTCAAGAAGTCCTTACGTATGAGACATCCCATAGCAGCGCTCGTAAGGTAGGGTGGGATCCCCAAAAAGTAACAGCAGGCAGTTCAAACCACCACCACCTGAAGTACCTTGCGACCAAAGGCAGCATCAGCTAAGGCCTTAACATCAACCTTGTAAAACTTGGAAAAGGTATGAACAGAAGACCAAGTCGCGGCCTTACAAACTTGTTCAACAGAAGCTTGGTGCTGAAAAGCCCAAGAAGCACCAATAGCACGAGTGGAATGAGCAGTAATCCGGAAAGGAGGAACATTCCCTTTAGCAGAATAGGCCTGAACCACCGCCTGACGAATCCACTTGCTGATAGTAGATTTAGCCAGAGGCAAGCCCTTCCTAGGTCCCGCAGGAAGAACAAAAAGAGCATCAGATTTCCTGAAAGACTCAGTAGCAACCAAGTAAAATTTTAGAGCCCTGACAACATCCAGAGAATGCAGGGTCCGTTCCTTGGAATTAGCAGGGTTAGGACACAAGGAAGGTAAGACAATGTCCTGATTGAGATGAAAAGCAGACACAACCTTGGGCAAGAAATCCGGCTTAAGCCTAAACACCACCTTATCCTGATGCCGCTCAAAACAAGGAGGTTTAATAGAAAGCGCTGCCAGCTCAGAGACTCGCCTGACTGAAGTGATAGCCACCAAAAAGGCCACCTTAAGAGTCAGAATGGGTATTGCCGCCCCATGGATAGGCTCACAGGGAGGACCCTATAGAGCAGACAACACCAGATTCAAGTCCCAAACCGGTAGCATAGGTTTACGTGGCGGACGCACATGAGAAAAAAAGTCTTAACCAGCCGGTGATTGGCAAAGGATCTTTGGAAAAAAATTGGCAGAGCTGACACCTGTCCCTTGAGGGTACTAAGTTGAAGGCCCGAATCCAAACCATGTTGTAAAAATTCCAGAATCCTGGGGATAGAAAGTAGATAAAGGACGAGGACTCCTTCCTAGCCCGAATCATAGTATCAACAACAGAGGACGGCAACCCCTTATCCATCAAGATGGAGGCTTCAGCAGCCAAGCCGCCAAAGCCTGCGTTTGTAAATTGGGATGGCACAGTCGTCCCTGAGTGAGAAGATCCTTGGGCAAAACACACCGATCTACTGCCAATTGCACGACGTCTGCGAACCACACCCTCCTTGGCCAACAGGGGGCCACCAGAATGGCTGGTACCCCTTCCTGGGCTATCTTGGGCAGCACCCTGCCCAGCAAAGGAAAGGGAGGGAACACATAGAGGAGCTGAACTCCGTCCAAGGAATCGCTAGTGCATCCGTGGCGAAGGCCAGAGGATCCTGCGACAGGAAGACAAATCTTGGAAGCTTGTGATTGTGTCGGGACGCAAACAGGTCCACATTCGGCTGACTCCAGCGGTGACACAGAGTGAAATATCTTGTTGCTGAGGGACCATTCCCCCAGCTGAGACGTCCCCCTGCTCAGGGAGTCTGCCTCCTGGTTCTCCACCCCCGGAATGTAGACCGCCAAGATGCAAGGGACATTCTCTTCCTCCCAAGACAGTATCAGGGGCACTTCCTTGAGAGCTCGCTTGCTTGAGTCCCTCCCTGATGATTGATGTAGACAACCGCCGTCTGGTTGTCCGAGTGGATCTGAACAGCCCGAACCCAAAGATGCGTGGTCAGCTCAGAAAGAACCAACCTGATCGCCCTCAGTTCCAGGACATTGATGGGAGCATGGGCCTCCTGGGGGCCCCACCGACCATGGAACTACAGAGACTTCCAAAAGCCCCCCCAACCGGTCAGACTGGCATCTGTGGTGACAGTTTTCCAGCACAGAGGCAGAAAGGTCCTGCCCACTAGAAGGTTCCTTGAGTCCAGCCACCACGAGAGGGATTGTCTGGCCAGTTGGGACAGAGCAAAATCCTGATCCAGGGACACAGGGTCCCGATCCCAAACTGACAAGAGGTGCAACTGAAGAGGTCTCATGCGAAACTGAGCAAAGGGGACCGCCTCGAAGCAGGACACCATCAGGCCCAATAACTGCATCCCCTGCCGGATGGAGGGATGGGGACACAAGAGCAGAGCCCGTGCCTGCTCCTGAAGGGCCTCTACTTTCTGCTGAGGCAGGAATACCTTGACCTGAGAGGTATCCAGTGTAATGCCCAGAAAGGACCTCACCAAAGACGGAGACAGTGAAGAAAGTTGATCACCCAGCCGAAGGACTCAAATGTGGAGGTCACCACCTGAGTATCCTTCTCGGCCTGAGGAAGAGACTGAGCCGCAATCAGAATGTCGTCCAGGTAAGGGAGGATGCGAATGCCCTGGTTCCGCAACAGAGCCATCATGCCCGCCAGCACCTTGGTGAACACCCGAGGTGCCGAGGTGATACCGAACGGTAAAGCCACAAACTGGTAATGCTGATCCTCAGGAATCTCTGGTGACCTGGAAAGATTGGCACGTGAAGATAGGCATCCTTGAAGTTAGCCACCTTAGGGGGGGCAATGTGCAAGGTTTCAAAAATGTCAGACAGCAGTCTACCAGTGTCATCGGGGAGCCATGAATCCTCCCCGGACGCAGACCCAGGGTCACTGTCGTACCCCTCCTGCTGGTCCCCAGAGGAGTCAGAGTCCTGGAAAAGCTCCCCCTCCTCTAGGGAGTAACGGCCACCAAGGGCATCAATTCCCTCATCCTCCTCAGCAAAGAGGGAGGGCGTGGGAGCCAGGTGCCACTTCTTGCCAGAGGCCTTACCTGGAACAGGCCTGGCAAGCTGCCTTTCAATGCTGGCCACACAAAGTGCCAGATCAGATTGTGACCCCCTGCTAGTATCCCCCTCACTTGGGGCTAAATGCAGGCGCGGGGGGGGGGTTGCCGATGCCGAAGGGAGCGCAGAACTGTGAAGGGAAGCGCTCAGCCCAGCCTGGGCCGCAATGATACCTTGGGCTGCACGGCACACACACCGCGGCACTATCACACAAAGGGGATGCACCGCACATGGCACACAGCCGGGATTGCCCCGAAGGACCCCCAAGCACGCTATCCCCAGAAGCCTCCATATGGTGATTAACACAGGCGCAATAGGCCAGCACAGAGTAAGGGCTAATAAAAAGCCACCCGGGATGCCCCCCCAAGGGATGCCCCCAGAAGAGCCAGTAAGGGGGAGATGATGGGGGGGTAAGGAGCAGAACCGGGAGAAGCCACAACCTACAGTTGTCCCGCATGAAAGACATAAGTAAAAAGCACCTAAACATCCCGCAGCCCATGCCCCAAGGAAACAAAACCCCCAAAGGGGACTCACGGACCAAGGAGACCGCCAAACCACAGGAGGAAGCGACACAGGAATCGATGACCGCCGCAGCTCAGGAAGGAAGAGGGGCCCCAGACACGCAGCAGGCTTAAAATGACGCCGGCTGAAGAATCTCGAGGGGCAAGCTGCGGGGGGACTCACCCCCTCAGAAGCTAGGACAGGAACTCCGCATCCCTAGTAGGCTCACCATAAAGCCTATGGCCGGCTACCCTTTGTGGTACAGGGTCTGCGGCTTGGAGCAGTGCTCCTTGAGCACCTGACCCTAGTGCTCCTCTACCTTCACCCGATCCGTCAGCCGAGGCTGGGAGGCACAGAGGGTCCGGAAGCGGGTGGAAATAGACTTGCAGGGCAGCAGGCTTGGTTGCCCCGCTCACCTGCGCAATATAGAGAGCCATCTTCTATATTCGCAGTATCACTGCAGAGGAAAAACTGGGGAGGTCTATTGGTGGTGATCCTGTTTTTATACGGTGCCGGGAGGAGCCACAACTCTTCTGCAGTACACTGCGCCACCTTGTGGTGGAATAACTCATACGTAAGGACTTCTTGAAGCAGGCCGTGCCATGCAATAGGAAAAAAACTTTTTGGACCATTTAGGTTCTGTATTTTAATTATTGACAAGTCCCAATGTAAGTTCTGTTCAAATAAATGTGTTTAATATTATCATACGCATTAAACACTACAATCCAGTTCTGCCCATTGTGCTCTATGGGATCTTGTGCTACAGCATCAGGTTTCATCTGGCGCTGCTTCAACTAAAGAGCGTGGCGCTGCAGCATTTTCAACGCTAGTGTTAAGTAAGATGCTAGCCAGGGGCAGCAATGGCTCTGCCATTTTTTACTTTCTTGATTGGCAAGCTGACTGTCTCTCAGTCCAGACCCTGACCTGCCTTTCAGGAATTGTGCCACAAATGTGCCTTTAGGAAATGCTCTTGCATTTTTGCTTACATCCGACTGCTGTCAGTATAGTAATTATCTCCTGCACGGCCTGTGGCAACGAACCATTATTTCACCATTGTAGTCTCTTTCTAGTCAATACACTGAATGTTTGCTCCTTGCAACTCACTATGAACAGTTTGGGTCATTTAGAACACAAAACAGATATCTCCAGGATGTGGCTGGGTATTGTTCATTGTATTAGTTATTATTATTAGAACTAATTCAGAGCCACTTTGGCTGATAACAAAAGGTGCTGACAGAGTCCTAACTGGAACGCTGCAGACAGGCCAATGGCGCATTTGCCGTTTGGCTAAGTGTCGTAGCGTTTTGCAGTCCGACTTAAATTAAATTACTTATGCCCTTATTCATCAAGCGATAGCGCCAGGTAGTGTCTGACGAGCGCCAGGTCCCGCCAGCTAACGGCGGCTACCGACTCAAGTACGCCCGGCGTCGGCCACAATGACGCATTTATCAAGCTAAATGAGGCTAGTGCCGGCAAGAGCGACAGCTAGCGCGGGATTCATCATGTAGCCGACTGCAACGAACAGCGCCGCTGCTAATCCCATCACAGCGCCAGGTATGACCTGTCGCTCCCTGGCGATGTTCAATGTATTTCAATGGAGCAATCTTTAATTATTCATAATTAATTGCTATTTTTTTTTTTTTTTTTTTTTTTTTTTTTTTTAATGTCAAAAATTCTGTGACCACTTCTGCAATGTTAGGATTTTTTTTTAAGGTAAAAAAAAAAAAATGATTTTGTGCAGAATTGATATTACAGGTCTGATATTAATGTATTCATATTACAAAATGTTTATAAAAACTTGTATAATTTTAAAATCAAAAAATATGGTTGTTTGGGGGTTAAAAACTATTTTAAATCCATCGCCGCCAGCGCTCTGGGGTTTAAACAAGGAATTCACAGTGCGAAAAAATTCGGAGCGTGATTTGTTAATGAATCTGCAGCAAGCCGTTCGCTCTGGCCATTCGTTGTCAGGCGCACCCATACAACGCTGAACCTGTGAAACAGCGACCCCTAAGCCCGTATTCAACATTACCGCACACCGACTGAGTCGCTGTCAACAAGCAAACCCCGGCCAAGCACAGCGAATACTAGCCGGCGCTGTGAAAATCACGCTACTGGCGCTCATCTGTCGCTACCTGGCGCTATTAATGAATCGGCCTCTTAGTAATGTCCAATGGGCGCTAATGAAGTGAACTCCCTGTATTAAATAGTGCCTGTGCTTTTCAATGCTGCTAGATGTATATAGGCATTTCATAGCAATGTTCTCTACTACAACCACACACTATACAGCTCAGAGCCATGCTTTTTTTGTATTATTGTTATGTTGTTTAACATATTTTTTAAACCAAAAGAAAATATCAAAGAAGTGAGAGAAAATAAGTGTTAGATTAGATTTTGAAATCAGTTTCCTTTTTGCTTCTTTTCCCTGCCTATGGCTTGCCTAACTCTAATGGGGTTAATGGGGTTACCAAGTGCTGTTGGACACTTATTAATTGGGGTTAGTAGGTAATTTTCTAAATGTCTATAGGCAACTTTATAGGTATGCTTTAATTGGGTGCCACCTGAATGGCAAGCAAAAAAAGGCTAGTTTATACCTCTAATGAAATAAAAATACATTCCGAGCAGGCCAAGGATCCCCTGTCAGTTGATTGTGGGCAAGAATATTGAAAAACGCTAAGCAGAAGTTGTACAGATAATAAAAAAAAACTAAAAAAATCAATGGAAGTGTATGGAAGAATGACACTGAGCGTCTGATATGATGTGGCACTGCAGGACAAACAGCGCCGGCGCTCTACAGTCGCTTTTGACATACATGGAATGCTAACTGATGCCATGAGAGGCACTAACCATTTTCGCCATCATACATGTGGCTTTCTGGAGGAGCACCAGAAATACACCTGACGCTACATGGTCCTACATGTCGCTAGCGTTTCTTAAATAAACCCCTTAGGCAGCAATTTGAATGACTCAATATTCTGAACCTTTTTCTCTAAGCGTGGGGTAACTGAAGCAGCATGTTTGTCTTCCTGATCTGAAAATGTATTACTAATCTCCACAATAGTCTCCCCAGACAACTACAACTCAACCAAAGTCGCATGTTAAAAGATCTTGAAGAATTAGATCTTGGAAGATATGAGGGATCTTAGCAAGTAAAAGCCTTGGTTTCACCATTCACAGATGTATGTCTGTACAACTGTGTGCTCAGAAGTAATTGACCCTTTCGGGGATTAGGGGTAGGAGCTGATACAACTAAGAATTGCTAGAGAGAGAGAGCTGCAGGAACAAACCTTCAGAACATACGGATTGCATAACAACAAATGAATAGCAACATCAAATTAAATAAAATGAATATGGAAACATTTTCTAAAATATGTACCAACATAATCTAAAGTTGAATCATGTTTTCCGATCTGGAGGAGCCACAGAGACCTGCACACAAGGAAAACAAGGAACACTATGTGCTGGGAACATTATAGGAGACACCACTATCGCAGACCCTAACTAATCCTTCAATGGCCTATTCTCTGATACTCAGCTATAAAAGATTAAATCTTAAGCTGTTTAATGACTGGGATAGTGTGCTTACCGACAACTAAAAAACTTGCTCAAATATTATCTAAAGGGACCAGCATCGACCAGCACATATTCCAAAACTCTACAACCTTTAAAGTGGATGGAAACCCATTTTTCCACCTCTGCTCCTCCTTACTGCCCCCCACCTCCGTCCTAGTACCTCAGGCCCTGCTGTTGGCCTGGCGGTGGCACGGTTTAAAAAAAAAACTTTCTTTCCACCAAGTCAAGTCACGCGACGCATTTGAGATCGCGATTGGCTCTCAAGGGTGCTGCCATGATGAAGGTTGCATCCTTGGAACTCAGTTCGGGTGCGCTCATGCTCCCACACCCAGCCATTCAGAAAGGCTGGGTACAGGAGCGCGAACAGCTACAGGGAAGCCAGGGATGCAGCACCAGTGATCGCAGTGTCATGGGAGCTGCCACATTAAAGATGTGTTTACCAGTGAACCAGGGGATTTCACACAGCAGGGCATCCTGCAATAGGATTCCATGTGGGCAAGCTAGCAGCCAGCCCTGAAATCTAACAGATTCCTGACTGCATGGGTTTTGATCCGCTTTAAAGTGGAACAAAATGCAGGTTTTTGACTATCCTGGGCTTTGCTCCATGCCCTAGGGGCATCCCAGAACGCCCAGAACAAATACCCTCTTCCTGGTCCAGCGGTGCATGCGCGGGCTCTCTCACTGACTATGTCATCTGGCAAATGGCTCTGATGTCTTTAATAGAGAGTGAGAGCGGGGCACAGCCTGAGGATGCATGGGATGCAGTCGCTCTCGCTCCCCATTGTAAGCAGTCAGAGCCATTTTACATAGGCCTGGCAAATGGCTCAGACTGGATGACAGCCCATGCATGCGCCGTTGGACCAGGGAAAGGTGAGTGAATTTTCCTAGTGCACAGCACGGCCTGTTTTTATGTAGTCCTTACGTATGGGTTATTCCTCCACATAGTGGCGCAGTGTACTGCAGAAGAATTGTGGCTCCTCCCGGCCCCATATAAAAAACGGAATCACCCATAGACCGCCAGTGTTTTCTCTGCAGTAATACTGCGAAGATAGAAGATGGCTCTCTATGTTTCGCAGGTGAGCGGGGCAACCAAGCCTGCGGCCCTGCAAGTCTATTTCCACCCGTTTCCGGACCCTATTTGCCTCCCAGCCTCGGCTGTCGGATCGGTTGAGGGTAGAGGAGCACTAGGGTCAGGTGCTCGGGGAGCGCTGCTCCAAGCCGCAGACCCTGTAGCACAGGGTAGCCGGCCATAGGCTTTTATGGTGAGCCTGCTGCAGGATGAAGAAGCACTGCTGTCGCTATGGTGTAGGGGGTGAGTTGTGCTTGGGGACTTGTGCTCCTAGCCAGTCTTCCCCCTTGTCTTTCTTCCCTGTGGGGTTTGTCTCCTGCCCCCCTGCCTTCCCTCCGGGCCCCCTTTTAGTCGGCCCCCGCCGCTGCCTGCCCTCTCCTCTGCTCCCCCCTCTCCCCGATGGGTTTTTTGTCAGGGGGGTAGCGGCGGGGGGTGATTTGGAGTGATGTCCCGCTGTTGTTTTTCTCACCGCCGCCGCAGGTGTACTGCGCTCCGCGGCGGGCGGCGCTATTACTGTGTGTCTGTCTGAGGACGCATGTCATGGCGCCGGCGCGCGGTTTCGCGTTCTGGGGGATGAGGCGTATCGCATCATACCTCCGCGGCCCGCCCCTCAAGGTTCTCAATCTCGGCGCCATTTTGCTCAAGCTGCGTGCTTGTGACCGGAGGCCCAATTTCAGCATGGGCTGTGGCAGTGACCTGCTTGTCTGATCTCCCATCCGCGGTTCTTCCGGCTGTACTGTGATCGCCTGTGTGTGCTGCGCGCGCTGTGCCATTTGGTCCGTGAGTCCCCTATGGGGGTATTTTCTTCTTGGGGCATTAACTGCGGGATGCTTATGTGTCTTTTTGCTTATGTCTTTCAGGCGGGATAACAGTGTATTGTGGTTTCTCCCGGTCCTATACCTCCCCCCTTTCCCCTCCTGGCCCTCTCTGTGGGCATCCCTTGTGGGGCATCCCGGGTGGCTTGTTTATTAGCCCTTACCCTATTCTGGCCTATTGTGCCTGTCTAAATCACCATATGGAGGCTTCTGGGGATAGCGTGCTCGGGGGTCCTTTGGGGCAATCCCGGCTGTGTGTCATGTGCGGGGCATCCCGTTTGAGTGGTGGTGGCACGGTTTGTGTGCCGTGCACCCAAAGTATTATTGCGGACCAGGCTGGGATGACCGCTGGTGGCCGTGACTCTCTAGAGGAGGGGGAGCTTTTCCATGATTCAGACTCATCTGGGGACCATCAGGAAGGGTACGACAGTGACCCGGGGTCCGTCTCTGATGAGGGTACCTGGCTCCCTGATGACACTGATAGACTGTTGTTGGACATTTTTGAGGCTTTGCACATCGCCCCCCCTAAGGTGGTGAAGAGGAAGCAGGGTGAGCTCTATCGCCCTGACAAGCAACGAGTTCCCGGAGCAGGGTCATTTCTCCAATATGGTGCTCAAGAAGTGGGAACGTCCTAACAAATTTCCCACGGTGCCCAAGGGATTGGACAGAAGGTATCCCTTTTCTGCTGACCTGGTCAAGTGCTGGTTGTGCCCCCTGAGGTGGACGCTCCCGTTCTAGGGCTGTCTAACACTTCGGTCATGCTGTCCCCTAACACTACTACACTGCGTGACAGCGCGGACCGTCGTATGGATCAGCTGGCCTGTCATGCTTTCACCTTTGTAGGGGCAGGCCTTCGTCCGGTTTGTGCCGCAGCCGTTACGGCCATTGCCCTTAAGAAGAAGCTCAAGCGTCTCGCTGATGGCGCCATGGCTGGTAGGAGAAGGGAGGATTATAGGGCCCTCTTGTTTTGCTCTGATTTTGTTGCCTTTGTGCAGGCTGCCATGGATGATGCCGTCCGGCTGGGCGGTAGGGCTTCGGCCCTCTTGGTGGCTATGCGCCAGTCTGTTTGGTTGCGCCAGTGGGCAGCTGACACTGCAGCTAAGAAGTCCATCATCGGGCTTCCCTTCACTGAGCTTTGTCTCTTTGGTGAGCGTCTGGATGTTCTGGCCAAGGATGGCAGACTATCTCAGCGTAGGAAGCAGTCTCGGCCCTTTCGGGGGTCTTCCTCCCCCTCCTTCCGTGGTTACAGGGGAGGGCATGGCACACACTTTTTTGGTAGCTGCAGAGACTCCTGGGGCCGCGGCAGACCCCGTGGTCTTCCCGGTCCTTCATGGGGCTCCAAGCCTGAGCCCCCTCCCAAGGCCCCTCAGGCATGAGGAGGTGTCCTCACCCGTCTGGGTGGGGGGACGACTTTGGCTCTTTGCTCACTGGAAACTTCGCTGGAGACTTCGCGTCTCAGACCGGTGGATTCAGGAGGTGATATTCTCTGGTTACAAGATAGAGTTTGCAGCCTGGCCGCCCCCAAGGTTTCTCAGATCCCGGATACTTCAGAATCCTCAGCTCAAGGGCTGCGCCTAGCAGTGCAACGCCTCTTGGAGTCTGGAGTCATCTGTCCGGTACCTCACCAGAAACAGGGTCAGGATTACTATTCCAATCTATTCATGGTGCCCAAGAAGGACGGTGTTCTGAGGCCCGGCCTGGACTTGAAGGGTCTCAACAGGTTTGTCCGGTTCAGGCATTTTCGCATGGAGACGCTACGCTCGGCTGTCAGTTCCCTTCGGTCGGGCGACTTCATGACCACTGTGGACATCAAGGATGCCTATCTTCACATATCAATCTTTCCAGGTCATCAGAGATTTTTGAGGTTCACTCTGGAGGATCAGCATTACCAATTTGTGGCCTTACCGTTCGGTATCACCTCGGCCCCTCGGGTGTTCACCAAGGTGCTGGCGGGCATCATGACCCTTCTGAGGAACCAGGGCATTCGCATCCTCCCTTACCTGGACGACATTCTGATTGTTGCTCAGTCTCTTCATCAGGCCAAGAAGGATACTAAGGTGGTGACCTCTACTATCGAGTCCTTCGGCTGGGTGATCAACTATCCTAAGTCTTCACTGTCTCCGTCTTTGGCGAGATCCTTTCTGGGCATGACTCTGTATACCTCTCAGGTCAAGGTGTTTCTCCCTCAGCAGAAAGTGGAGAGCCTTCAGATGCAGGCACGGGCCCTGCTCTTGTGTCCTCATCCCTCCATTCGGCAGGGGATGCAGTTAGTGGGTCTGATGGTGTCCTGCTTCGAGGCGGTTCCCTTTGCTCAGTTCCACATGAGATCCCTTCAGCTGCACCTTCTGTCAGTTTGGGATTGGGACCCTGTGTCACTGGATCAGGAATTTGTTCTGTTCCCTCTGGCCAGGAAGTCCCTCTCGTGGTGGGAGGCGGAACCCTACGTCATTTTTTTTTTATTTTAAGGGTTAGGGTTAGCCTAACCCTAACCCTTAAAATTCCCCCCTAAAAATGGGAGGGGGGACCCTGTCATTTTCTTTTTAAATGAACCCCTTATGTTTATAGTGTGGATAGTAGTATTTTATTTGTAAATGTTATAAAGTGCTCTTTTCAGTTTGGGGGGTCTCCTGGGCACGAATGGGGGAGCTATCGATACATATGTAGTACCGTTGTAATCGGGAGAAATGGTGCTTTCACATGCAATATGGTTTTCATTAATAAAACAAATGTTTTATTTAAAATAAAGGAGACAATTGTCTAAAAAATATTATTTTTTTACGCAAAAATATTTAAAAAAACTGTAGAAAAATTACAAACAAGACATTTCATGTTAAAGCCTAAACTCTTCTGCAAAATATATATATATATATATATATTTTCCTGGAAATTCCGGCAAAAATCACGGTTAAACATGGCGCAAAATGGGGAAAAATGACCTGTCAACAGAGGGTAACAAAACTTCAAGTAGGCTGGCAATTAAAAGGGTTAAATGCCTATGCATGTTGGGTATTGTTCTGCTCGGGGGACCTTGCGCTTTCAGATTTAGCTTGTTTTTTCTTATTTGCATATTGATATTTTAGGAAAAGGTGTTTTTTATTCTGCTTTTTTATAAATTTTTTTGTGAAACCCTGTGCAACCTAAGAATTCTTCAAGGGATTACTCCCAGAAAGATGAGCCCACTACAACAAGCTGGGTATGCATAGAAAGCTTAAAATGAGTACTTTCAGGGAATATATGGTTTATGGGGGATATTCCAAATGTAAAGGGTTGTTTTGGTAGAAAAAGCACAAGGTGCGCACTTTGTCTGCAGAGCTGAAATTTTGAAGTAAAATTACCGTTACGCACATGCTTTACTTTGGTGTGTTTGGCAACTCTTTCATTGACAGTAGTTATGCATGCTGGGTATTGTTCTGTTCGGGGCATGTTGCTTTTTCAGATTTTCAGTTTTTTTCTTGTTTGTATATAGTTTTTTTTAGGAAAACGTGGTTTCGATTCTGCTTTTTTAATCTTTTCTAGGGAAACCCTGTGCACCCAAAGAACACATTGAGGGACTACTTCCAGAAAACTGCACCCATGTCAACAAGCCTGGTACGCCTAGAAAGCTTGAGGTGTGTACTTCCAGAGAATATATAGTTTGTCGGGGGTATTTCAAATGTAAAGGGTTGTTTTTCTTGAAAAACTGCAAGGTGCGCATATTGCATAGCGCAGTTGTATTTTATCTGAAAATCCCCTAAAGCGCTGTTTCAGTTTGGGGGAGTCTTCTGGGCAGGAAAGAGTGTCTACCAATACATATGTGGTATCGCTGTAACCGGAAGAAATTCAGGTTTCACACGAAATAAGATTTTATTGACAAACTTACATTTTTTTATTACAAAAAACACTACAAATTGTAAAAAAAAGTTTTTCTTTTTTTTTTTTGCACATATTTCATCCATAAATATTGAGAATACACCTAAAAAATGACAAACAGATATTTCATGTTAAAGCCCAGACTCTGCTTAAAAAAACAATACATCACTTTCCTGGGAAATCCCTGGAAATCCTTTCAAAAATCACAGTTGAACATGTGGAGCGCAAAATAGTGCAAAATGGTCTGGCAACAAAGGGTGACAAAATCTCGAGGTAGGCTGGCAGTTAAAGGGTTAAACTGCCCGCTGTCACTCTTTGGGGATCCCATCCTACCTTACGGACACTGCTTTTGGATGTCCCAGACGTAAGGATTACATGAAACAGGCCGTGCTGTGCACTAGGGAAAATACAATTCTGTGAGTACGCACCTGTAGAATTGTTTTAACTATGCCTGTTTCATCCCTCCCTTGTTATCGTTATCTTTGGTTGCCTTTGTATGGTGATTTGTTCCAAAGTTAGTTGTGAAGGTTCTTTTTACCTTTTTTACCTTTATTACCTCCTGGCTTCTTGTATAACTGCTTTTCAACACTGGAGGTCTATGGGTGATTCCGGTTTTTATATGGGAGCCACAATTCTTCTGCAGTACACTGCGCCAACTTGTGGCGGAATACCCCAGACGTAAGGACTACATGAAACAGGCCGTGCTGTGCATAGCAAAAACAATTCTACAGGTGAGTACTCACAGAATTGTATTATCATCAACCTTGGGGGTTTCACAAAGCAGTGCATTCCAATCTGGGATGCCCTGGAGGAGAAGGCCAGTGGATGGCCCTAGAATCTTTTAGGTACCAGGGCTGGCCGCCCTTGGTTTTGTTCTACTTTTAGCCAAACTTACTACTAACAAGAAGAATTCACACAAGGGTCCATTCACTGCCTACTACTATCCATTTGTGAAACATATTTTACCTGCATTGCTATGGGCACCCTGAAAGAGCACTGATGTGTACAGATTAAAAAAAAAAAAAGAGTCACACAGGCAACTCCACATGCGCGGCCTCTCGCCCGATTGGCGGCTGCATCCCTGCTACTCTCTAACAGGCCTCGTGCCCGCCACGGCCATTCACAAATGCTATGCTAGAAAGTTATAGCAGACAGTGGACGCAGCTTGTGCATGTGCTGCTGGATTGCGGAGGTCAGTTTACTGGGCGACCTGGGTGTTTTTACACAGTGGGGCATCCCAAATCTGAATGCCCTGGGAAGAGGGAGTCAGGCTTTTGGTCCACTTTAACCAAAATTATGCTACTGAATCAATTACAAAAGGGAAAATGTTTTTTTTTCTATATGGGCATGTTGAGGGCAGGTGCACAGCGTTGCTTTTTATGATAAGGTTGTGCTCTTGATATCCGTAAATAAATAGTTCCAGATGATATGAATAAGAGCGGCTGCATTCAGTTCGTGTGTATAAGTGTTTGTATGGATTTTTAATATTACATGATTTTCCTTTAAGGCACATCTCCAGGGTCCTGCCTTGTGGGGGATAAGAAAAAAAACGAGAGCTGTCCAAGGAGTTAAATGGTAAGTGATCTTAAACTGGACCAACACCCGTTTTTACTTTAAAGTGGGCCGCAGTCGAGTCCTCTGTGCTGGCCACCGACAGGACCTACCCATGTGACCATCCCCCGGGTACTCCTTTCCCGGTGTTGGCTCGTAATGAAGGTGAGTTTTGCGAGCGTTCTGCTAGGTTATCTGCGAGGGGGCTCCAGCAATCTGGATGCCCCCCCCCCCCCCCCCGAGGTTATTGTGAAGCACAGACAGTGGGACCAACACCCGTTTAAAAAAAAAAACATTTTGTTCCCAAATTTCTGAGCTTTCAGGCAGGATCATCATATATGCAACATGCTACCCACCTTCCCCACAGCCTCTATAACATTTACGCAATAAACATACCTACCAACTTTTCAGGGCGGGAAAGAGGGACATTTGTTAATTAGCCCCTGCCCCCTCATTGAGGGATCAATAGGCGATAGGTTATAACAGTTACAACAATATAAACACTTTAAAGTGGACCAAAACCCATGATTTTTACACCCAGGATGTTTTTACACAGCGGGGCATCCCAAATCTGAATGCCCCGGGAGTCAGGCTTTTGGTCCACTTTAACCGAAATTATCCTACTGAATCAATTACAAAAGGGAAAAGGTTTTTTTTTCTATGGGCATGTTGAGGGCAGGTGCACGCCGTTGCTTTATATGATAAGGTTGTGCTCTTGATATCCGTAAATAAATTGTTCCAGATGATATGAATAAGAGCGGCTACGTTAAATAAATTCTTTTCTAACCTGGAAAGTCATACTGTTAGTATGGAATGAACCTATCCCACCGGCAAATTAGATATGGATCTCTTTGATGAAGTTAACTTTACTGCTGTTTATAGTGACTTGAGAAGCAAATGTTCTGAAATTTTAAAAGAAATTGTACTGAGCTGAAACATTTTACATCTGACCCACAATAACTGCATAGTATGGGGTAGGGCAGTGAATCGGCAAGAATCTGGCGATACGATACGTATCGCGATACACGTGTGACGATACCATATATCCCGTTATATCCCGATTCTGTCTCAAAGATGATATATTGCGTTTTTTTTATTACATTTTTTTTTTTATTTTAAAAAAATAACATAGGGTCCCTCCTATAAGAGGGGGGCATTTTAAAGGTTAAAAACCCTTAAAAATCCCCCTAAAAAATGGCGTGAGGTCCCCCTTACCCAGCATAACCAGCCCAGGACCAGCTATGGGGGCTTGTAGAACACGGCACAGGGGCCAGCTTTAGTGGCCCCTGGCCCAGCAGGCTACAAGCTGGCATAGCCTAATGGCCACGGGCTCTTCTGCCCCCCCCTCGGCCTTTGGGGAGGCAGGTAATGGGGGGGCTCGGGGTTAATGGCAAGTCACCCGCTAGCCGCAGGTGACTTGCCAGACCCAGAGCCTTGTGAACTAGTATAGAGGTCACATAGATCTCTTACCAGTTCACAAAGGGTTAACAGTAAAAAAGCACCACACATAGAGAAAATGTCTTTTTAAAAAAAAAAATGTTTTTCTTTACTCAGCTCCTGTGTCCCTCGCCGATCCGATGACAGATGCATAGATCGCTGGCCAGAGGAGGGGGGAGGCAGGAGATCACCTTCCCCGTCTTCCTCTGGCCGGCGATCATCGCATCTAACAGCTGAACTGCTGGGAGCCAGGATGACTCCCACGGGGGTGATGTCATCCTTCACGCCCCCGAAAGGGTTGGGGCTAGTCGCGAAGATGGCGGCGCTCATTGGGAAAGCAGGGGGAGAGGGCCTGTCGGGCTCTCTCCTGAAGACTGAGGAGCCCCGGGGGGGGGGGGGCAGAGGCCGTTAGCTAGCCTCTTATTTAACCCTAGTGCCCAAAAGGTTGCAACACCAGGAGCTGTGGTTGAAGCAGCATCAGATGAAACCTGGCGCTGTAGCTCAAGATCCCATAGAGCACAATGGGCAGAAGTGGAGTTTAATGTTTAATGCTTATGATTAATATTAAACACATTTATTTGTACAGAACTTGCATTGGGACTTGTCAATAATGGAAACGCAGGTCACAAAATGTATGTATGTTTTTGGGGGGTTATTAAAATGTATTTTAATGGCTTCTTTTGCTTAACAATGTATAATTTGGACACCAACAATTAAAACGCAGCCAAAACGCACTATAAAGTTTGTCCCCAGCAGTGATTTCTTGTAACTGTAATGATGAAACGCCGACCAGCGCTGGAAAAATACAGCGCCAAAGATTTCAAGGTGGAAAAAAAAGCATAGATATGCTGGGGAGCGCCAGAAAAACGTCAGTACAAAGTAGCGCTCACTGGCGCTGGGATAACCGGCAGCCTGGTCCAAGAGGTGCTGACATAGGCCAGCCAATACCTACAGGCTGATTCATTAATAGCGCCAGGTAGCGACAGATGAGCGACAGTAGCGTTATTTTCACAGCACCCGCTAGTATTCGCTGTGCTTGGCCGTTGTTCGGCTGTTGACAGCGACTCAGTCGGTGTGCGGTAATGTTGAATACGGGGTTAGGAGTCGCTGTTTGACAGGTTCCGCGCTGTATGGGAGTGCATGACAGCGAACAGCCATAGCGAACGGCTCCCAGCATATTCATTAACAAATCACGCTCCAAAAATTCTCGCGCTGTGAAATGCTTGTTTAAACCCCAGAGCGCTGGCGGCGATGGGTTAAAAGTAGTTTTTTAACCCCCAAACAACCATATTTTTAGAAAAAAAAAAAAAGAAGTTTTTCCAAACATTTTGTAATATGAATACATTAATATCAGACCTGTAATATCAATTCTGCACAAATTTATTTATTTATTTATTTTTTTACCTTAAAAAAATATCTAACATTGCAGAAGTGGTCACAGAATTTTTGACATTTCAAAAAAAAAAAAAAAAAATTAATAGCAATTAATTATTAATATTTAAAGATTGCTCCATTGAAATGCATTGGAGAGCGCCAGGTAGCGAGAGGTCATACCTGTCGCTGTTCAAGGTCGCTCGCTGGCGCTGTGGGGTGAGGCTGGAATAATGATGAATAATTCGCTATCTGGCGCTCTGTCAGTCGCTAAGCAGGATCGGCTTGATAAATGTGTGATTGCGGAGGGGAGCCGGCGTTCTCGTGGCGGTGAGCGTCATTACCGTTCGCTCACCATTCGCTACCTGGCGCTATCCCTTGTTAAATAAGGGCCCTAGTGCAACAATCAAAGCTAATTAGTAGCATTCTGTGCAGCAACTGCTATGTGGTCCACAGCACAGCGCCAGATAAGATCAAAATGCTGCTCCGGAACTGGCGCTATAGTCACACAAAAAAGATGCTAAATAGTGCACATCATAAATAGGGACCTAAGAATTCATGAAGTATTTACACATAATTGGAGATTTTGCAATGGTTTATTTTACCCTGTTCCCAGAGGGGATAAGGTGGAAGCAAGTTACTTTGTGCCTTGACAGAGACTTTAAGAGAGCACTGTTGCGAAAAAATGGCCCAGTGATAACAATCCATATAAATATGCTGGATGGCAGGAGGATGGGCGACTTATACACCCGGCATCAATAAATATCCAGCCAGCCTTGTTGCTTTCTGTTAATAGAGGGAAGAGGAATCAAGGGTGACAGGTTGTGCCACCAGGAGAGGAAACCACAAGCTTGTTGGGAGTTTTATTCAGTTCGCGTGTATAAGTGATCCCTCATCTCATTAGCCAATGTGTTTATATGGATTTTTAATATTACACGATTTTCCTTTAAGGCAGATCTCCAGGGTAATGTCTTGTGGGATAAGAAAAAAAAAGCTGTCCAAGGAGTTAAATGGTAAGTGATGTCCCAAATCAAATTCAGTTTTTTTCCAAATTTCTGAGCTTTCAGGCAGGACCACCATACATGCAACATGCTACCCACCTTTCCCACATCCTCTAAAACATTTAGGCAATAAACATACCTACCAACTTTTCAGGGTGGGAAAGAAGGACATTTGTTAAATTAGGCCAGGCCCCGTCATTGAGGGATGAATAGGTGATAGGTTATAACAGTTACAACAATATAAACACTTTAAAGCGGGGGGGGGGGGGTGCCCCACTGTGTGAAACCCCCCAGGTCACCCAAACAAATTCACTGCTTCCCGGTCCTACGGCGCATGCACGTTCGCTTTTCCAATCAGTGCTCTCTGACCTGCATGAGCCCCTTCATCCAGGAGCTCGTCTAATGAGAGTAGATCTGAGTGCACTGGCGCCGCATCCCCCGCTGCCCTCTAACAGGGAGCATGCCCGCATCGGCCATTCACAAATGCCTGGCACGCGTCTTGCTAGAGGCATAGCGGTAATGCGGCCGCGGCTCACGTATGCGCCGTTGGACCGAAAAAAAGATGCGTTTATGGGCAACCTGGGGGGGGGGGGGTTTACACAGGGCATCCCAAAATCGGGGCATCCCGATTTTGGATGCCCCGGGGGGAGGAAATCAATTGGCCCAGGAATCTTATAGATTCCTGGGACGATCTCCGTAGGTCCACTTAAAATAAGCAAATGGATCATTTGTTGATGCAGATCTGCATGTTACACCTCACAGAGGGACAAATGAGAACAAATTGGGACAGAGGGACATGGACTCAAAAGAGGGACAGTCCATCCAAATCAGGGACACTTGGAAGGTATAAAAAATAGGAGTCTCTTGGTGGTAGAATACCAAAGAAGGTACATTTCGTAAGCCATGCCTTTCATGTGTACCACCCTAAAGATCCTTTTGATCGGCTGTAAAATTGAAACCCAGGGGTGAACCTAATGATTGTCACTGCTGCATTGCATAAGTCGGCACAGGGTTAGTAGGGCTGTGCATTAGGACATACAAATTAGATATAAAGGCAATCATCCTAGGGCAATCCCTACAGCACAACTCAAGTAGAGAAAATGGGGAGGCCGATTCATTAATAGCGCCAGGTAGCGACAGATGAGCGACAGTAGCGGTATTTTCACAGCGCACGCTAGTATTCGCTGTGCTTGGCCGTTGTTCGGCTGTTGACAGCGACTCAGTCGGTGTGCGGTAATGTTGAATACGGGGTTAGGAGTCGCAGTTTGACAGCATGAAAGCGAATGGCCATAGCGAACGGCTCCCAGCATATTCATTAACAAATCACGCTCAAAAAATTCTCGCGCTGTGAAATGCTTGTTTAAACCCCAGAGCGCTGGCGGCGATGGGTTAAAAGTAGTTTTTTAACCCCCAAACAACCATATTTTTGGAAAAAAAAAAACAAGTTTTTCAAAACATTTTGTAATATGAATACATTAATATCAGACCTGTAATATCAATTCTGCACAATTTTTTTTTTTTTTTTTTTTTTTACCTTAAAAAAAATATCTAACATTGCAGAAGTGGTCACAGAATTTTTGACATTTAAAAAAAAAAAAAAAAAATAGCAATTAATTAAGAATATTTAAAGATTGCTCCATTGAAATGCATTGGAGAGCGCCAGGTAGTGAGAGGTCATACCTGTCGCTGTTCAAGGTCGCTCCCTGGCGCTGTGGGGTGAGGCTGGAATAATGATGAATGATTCGCTATCTGGCGCTCTGTCAGTCGCTAAGCAGGATCGGCTTGATAAATGTGTGATTGCGGAGGGGAGCCGGCGTTCTCGTGGCGGTGACCGTCATTACCGTTCGCTCACCATTCGCTACCTGGCGCTATCCCTTGTTAAATAAGGGCCTGAGTCCAAACGTACACCTCTTACTATGGGGGAAATGTGCCTTGCTGAGGGCTGTGTCAAACAGATCTTTAATTGCATTCTTGGATTCTATTTTCAAATTTGGAGCTTGAAGTTACACGGCTGCCTCTAGCTGCATTAACTTGTGTTGCTGATGAATAGACCCAATGGGTGTTGAATACATGGCAATAGATAAATAGGCAACAACAGCTACTGGCAGGCCGATTCATTACTAACGCCAGGTAGTGACAGATGAGCGTCTGTAAAGCGGATTTCAGAGCGACCGCTATTAGTCGCTGTGCTTGGCCATGGATCATTGTTTCAGAGCGCCTCAGTTGCTGCCCGGCATTGATGAAAATGATGTGTGAGTCGCAGTACTACGCTGTATGGGAGCGAACGGTAGCGCCGCTCAGTGCGACCAACTCACACCACATTCATAAAAAAAAACAGCCTCAAACAGCACCGGCACTCAAAATCATGTAGTTGTAGCCCAGAGCACCAGAAGCTGTATGATTAAAGGCTTTTTTTGAACATGTAGCCACTAGTAACAAAGCAAAAACATATGGAATGACATTGTTATCACATTGTAACATGAACACTTTAATACCAGACATGTAAGGACAATTCTGCATAAAAATATTAATAATCCAAAAAGTTTTCAAAAATGTCATTTTCTAGGCCAGGATACATGTCAGAAAGTTTGAGATTTTTAAATAAAAAAAAAAACAAAATTGGGATCAGGAAAGAGATTTAAGGATCTTCCATAGAAATGTATGGGAGAACGCCAGGTAGCGACAGGACGTGACACTCTGCAAGGCTGAACGCCGGCACTGTACTCTGAGCCTGGGATAATGATGAATCGTACGCTACATGGCGTTGTTCCAGTCGCTCTACAGATTCGGATTCATAAATGTGTAATTGTGCGCCGTCTACGGCGTTCACCTGACGCTACCTGCCGCTTTACAGGCACTACCCCTTTGTTGGGATTGGGATCAGGAAAGGGATTTAAGGATCTTCCATAGAAATGTATGGGAAAGCGCCAGGTAGTGACAGGTAAGACGTGACACTCTGCAAGGCTGAACGCCGGCGCTGTACGCTGAGCCTGGGATAATGATGAATCGTACGCTACATGGCGTTGTTCCAGTCACTCACCAGATTCGGCTTCATAAATGTGTAATACGTCTACGGCGTTCACCTGACGCTACCTGCCGCTTACGAATCACTACCTGCCGCTATCCCTTCATAAATAAGGCCCTAAACATATACAGTACTGTGTGGGCCAGCCGTAATTTTAGGGGCCTACTCTTTCTAATAGGCTGACCATCACTGCGTTATTGGATAAATCCAGTAGACTTTTCACTATCAGGACACATTTCCTCTTTGTGCATTCAGAAAGCAAAAGTAAAGTCCTATATTTGGTTATTTATAACAGCAGCATAAATCTGGCGACTTTGCACCATGTTTCCCAATAAGGTAAAGGAAAAAAAGTTAAGGAACGGCCGGGGGAGGTGAGGTCAAGAGTTGAAAAAATATACTGTGTAATGATTATGAATGTGGCCATTTCACTTTCATTTTGGCTCAGTGACACTAAACACGTTCATTTACGGGAAAATACTCGCACTTATAACACGTACACATTCACCATAAATTGCACAGACA
The DNA here is from genome assembly GCA_027917425.1 of Gastrophryne carolinensis. NCBI lineage: Eukaryota > Metazoa > Chordata > Amphibia > Anura > Microhylidae > Gastrophryne > Gastrophryne carolinensis. The sequence continues at coordinate 452,192,642 of CM051237.1, forward strand.
AGTTACACAACAAATATTTATTTCAGACCAATAAAAATCCCTAGAACCTGCAGTTACAGACATACAGTATCAGGTACAGCAAGACACATCCTGGAGACTTGTGTCGGGGTTAAATTTGAATGTGGCCGACCCCCCCCCCCCCCCCTTCGGGCCCTGCTTACCTTTTGGGTGTCGCCACCGTCTGATGTGGCGTGCATCCGGCTGCTTCAGGGAGCAATTCTGTCCCCGATGCCACCTTAGCCTCTGCTTGTCAAAAGTCTGCTCCGTGAAGACACAATTAAAAACCATTAAAATACATATAGCACATGGCTGACACCATAAATTCTCTAGGGCAGTGGTCCCCAACCCCCGGGCCGTGGACCGCTACCGGTCCGTGGCTCAAATGGTACCAGGCCCTGAGGCGGGATCCCCCCCCATGTCCCGAAGTCCCGCCCCTTTAAGAGATGTCCCGGCTGCCCCGGCTGTGGAGTGGTGTGCCCAGGGCCAGGGTAATAACGCGCTGTGCGGCGCCATCAGCAGAACTGGAGGAGGTGCTTTGTAGAGGCTGAGGGAGGCCCAATCACGGCTGGGCCAATGATGGAGGAGTGGGCGGGGCACAACTGCGGTGTGCCCGGGCTCTGCGGAACACAGGGAAGATAAGGTAAAAATAAAAAGCTTGAGAGCTCCCACCAGCCGTCTGAGACTTTTGTTTAAAGTGGACCAACACCCAGGATTTTGACTATCCGATTGGGGGTGCCCCGCTGTGTGAAACCCCCCAGAAAGCCCCAAAAACTCACCTCACCACGCTCCCACGTCACTGCGCCGTCCAATCCCCACAGACGGACAAGCGGGTGACAGCGACGGACAAGACAGCGCGTCCGCCGCCACCTCCCGCACGTCACTCTTACAGGCCATTCACAAACGGCCGGCGCGGGCACGCGCACGTCTAGAGGGGCGCGCGGGGGGCGGCGGTGGCTGCCACCGCCGCCAATAAGGTAAGGTTTTTTTGGGGGGTTTCACCCCGCTGGACGTCCCGATCTCGGATGTCCCGCGGTGAGGGAGGTGATCGGCCCGGGAATCTTATAGATTCCCGGGCCGATCACCCCTGGGTGTTGGTCCACTTTAATCATCTCTGGCTGGCCGGGAGCTGATTGACCTCTACCTGCCCCCCCCCCCCCCCTGCCCCTGACTGTCAGTTCCACAAGACTGCACAGGAGAGGGGGCTTGCCGAGTGAGGCTGTCCCCCCCCCCCCCCCCCGACCCCCCTCTCTGCGATCATCAGTGTCCTGGAGGTGTCAGACTGGCAGGACACAACAATAAAGGAGAGAAAAGGCAAGTCCCACCCATGATGTATTAGTTGTGGCCAGTCTGCCTCATTCTCTTCTATTCTGTTTTTCCTTTCCATTCTCTGTCTTTTTCTCCCTCTCTCACTTTATCACTGTCCTTTTTTCTCCCTTCCTTCCCCATCTCTCTCTCTCTCTCTCTCTGCTTTAATTTTTTGTCCTCTCTTGCTTCTTTTATTTGTCCCTTCCTTCCCTTTTAATCTTCCCCTATCTTTCTCCCTGTGTCCTTCTCTATTTCTTTTTTTTTCTCCCTTCTTCCCTGCCTCTCTTTCTCTCCACCACACTTTATTCTATCTCTTTCTCAACTTTCCTTCTCTCTTTCTCTTGTTCTCTTTCCTTCATCCTTTCCCTCACTCCTTCCTTTCATCCTTCCCTCTCTCCCATCCTTTCTGCATTTCCTCTCTTTTTTCTTCTCCCACTCCTTCCTTCCATCTTCTCTTTTTCTCACCTTTTCTTTCTTCCTTAAATTCTTCCCTTTCTGCCTTTCACTCTCTTTCTCCCTCACTCACACACTGCCTTCTTCCTTCCTTTTGCTCTTTCACTCCCCCTTCCTCTTTCTTATTCTCTGTCCTTGCTCTTCTCTCTCTCCCTTTCTTCAGTTCTCACTTCCTTCTCTCCCTCCTTCCCTTCCCTCCCTGTTTCTCTTACTCAATTCCTCCTCTCCTCTTTCCATCCTGTCTTCTTCCTGTCTCTTTACTCTCTTTTTTATTTATTTATTTCTCACTCCCCCTCTTTTTTCCTTTCTTCTTCCCTTTCTCTTTTCTTTCTCTCTTTTTTTCATTACCCCCCCCCCCCCACTTCTGTTTTCCCTCTTTCTTGCTTCACTCACTTCCTTCTTTTTATTTTCCCTTCTCTCTATTTCTCACCATTTTTTCTCTCCTTTTCTTTCTTTACTTTTTCCCAACCTCCTAACTTTCTCCTTTTTTTCTCTTACTTTCTTTTTTTCTGTTCCCCACCCTATGTTCCCTCTCTTTTTTTCTTCCTCCATTTTCTCCTGCTGTAGGACCAGGGAAAAGTTTTACTAGTAGACCCGATAGCAGCTTACAGGGTCTACTAGCGGTCGCTCTAAGCGCCGCTATACAGATGCTCATCTGCCGATACCTGGCATTAGCAATGATGACAGGTTTTGGTCCTTGCCCTGATTTAGCACGTCCTGCTGTGTGCAACACCCCCAGATTGCCAGTATCCTAACCTCACCCCCTTCCTCACTCCCTGTAAAGTTTCATTTCCCCCGATCCAACAGCACACGCACAAACTGCTGTCAGCTATACCTATAGCCGAGTCCACGCCTGCGGCAGCCATCTGTACGCAGTCGGCACGTACCGTTAGAGGGTGGAGGAGATGCGAAAATTAGCAACTTTGGATCAATTTCGAGGAAGCCCAGCGCATTGATTGGACGAGAACCTGCGCATCTGCTGTAGGACAAGGTAAAGGTTTTACCGGGTTACCTGGGGGGGGGGGGGGGGGGTTGCACAGCAGGGCATCCCAATTCGGGGTGCTGCAGGGGCAAAGACCAAAAACCCGGGCTAGCCATAATCCTAAGTTTTGGGCCACTTTAAAGTGGACCAACACCCAGGGGTGATCGGTCCGGAAATCTATAAGATTCCCGGGCCGATCACCTCCCACCCCTCGGGACATCCGAGATCGGGATGTCCCGCGGGGTGAAACCCCCCAGAAACCCCAAAAAGACCTTACCTGATCCGCCGCCGCCTCCCGCGCGCCCCACCAGACGTGCGCGCGCCCGCGCCGGCCCTCTGTGAATGGCCGGCGCGGGCGCTGAGAGTGACGCGCGGGAGGCGGCGGAAGAGGCTTGTACGTTCCTGTCCCCCGTCTAGACGTTGGCGGGGATTGGCTGCGGCGTTCACGTGGGAGAGGTGAGTTTTTTGGGGGGTTTCACACAGCGATCACACCGATCGGGGGTGCCCCACCGAAGTGGACCAAAACCCAGGATAGTCAAAATCCTGGGTGTTGGTCCACTTTAAAGGTTGAAAGTGGAGCAAAACCTGGGATTTTAACTATGACAGGTTTTGGTCCTTGCCCTGATTTAGCATGTCCTGCTGTGTGCAACCACCCAGATTGCTGGTATTCTTGCCTTACCGTGCATACATATGAATAGTCTAATAGACTCTAGGGCCCGTTTGGGTCCACTTTAAAGTGGATCAACACCCGATGCTGATCGGCCCGGGAATCTATGTGTGAAACCCCCCAGAAATCCCTACCTGCTCCTCGCACCCCGCGCCGGTTTGTGAATGGCTGGCGCGGGCGCGCTCCCTGTAAGAGCGACGCGCGGGAGGCGCCGGGCGCGCTCACTTGTCCGGCGGCAGCAATTGGATGAGCGAGTCACGTGGGAGCGGGGTCAGGTGAGTTTTTGGGGCTTTCTGGGGGGTTTCACACAGTGGGGCACCCCCGATCGGGGTGCCCCACCGAAGTGGACCAAAATCCAGGATAGTCAAAATCCTGGGTGTTGGTCCACTTTAATCATTCCTTTTTTGTAAGGTGCCGGTGTCTCTATAAAGCCCACAGCACCTGCTCCCCCTCCTCAGTGTTAAATGTATGCACACCCCCTTCTATGGCTGCCAGCGTATATTTATTTCCTGTAAGAAAATTCTCTGAGCCGGAAAATTCCTGAGCTGCCGCTTCCAGTAAAGCCTCCCGCCATCCTTTCTCCTTATTATCATCCAACACGTGAGGAGCGGGAGGCGTTTCCCGGGCAACCAGCACATCATCATCACTACCCGGAAACCGCCTGAGCTCAGTATCTAGCACATGAAATAACCCCCAGCCAATCAGTGGCTAGGCTTTCCCTTAGGTCACGTGACGTTCTCTCGGCACACCTCTCGGGGAGGGGAGCGATACCAATGGCTGCATGCAAAAAGCTTCTGGCCTGTGTGACGTCACAAAGACTGGAGAGGGTTTCAGAGGAAGCTCCTTTCTGCGCCTGCGCGCTACTGCTTCCTCAGTTTACACCGTCCTAAGCTGGGTGACGTGTGCGCTTCCCGGAAAGTGACGTGTCCTGCGAGAACTTTCTGCGGGCGGCTCACACGATGTTTAACCCTTTAATGTTCAGTTTGCAGAAACAGACTCGGACTTTTTTTTTAATTTTTACCTTTTTAAAGAGCATATATATCTACCATATGTAATAATTGTGTCACACAACGTAATAAAAATAAAAGTGGAACTGCTGCCAGAATATTTGGTTCTCAGTTTTGGAGAGAGCAGAGAAGGGTTGAAACATCTGTCAGGTGTTTATCCCCATTTATATCTGCTCTGTGAGCTATAGCAGTACATAGTAAAAAGTTCTATACTATAGGGGACCCCCTGTCAAAAATGTCCCCTGCATCCCAGGGGCATGTGAATTTGGGATTCCCCAATGTTCAAGCATTAAGAGGCAGGGGCGCGCCTGCAAAGAGGCCTGATGAGGCTTCATGTAAGTGGACTGAAACCAAGCTGGATTGGCCCAGGAATCTTCCCCCCCCCCCCCCCCCGGGGCATCTAAAATCAGGATGCCCCACTGTGTGAAACTCCCCAGGTCGCCCCATACACTTACCTTACTTCCCGGTCCAACGATGCATGCACAGGCCGCGGCCGCTTCCCCACTATCCCTCTAGCAGGGCGCGTGCCCGCACTGGCCATTTGTGATTGGCTGGCGTGGGCACGCTTCCTGTTAGAGGGAAGCGTGTGATGCGGCCACCAGCGCGCTCGGAGCCGCTGTGCTAAGACGTCGGTTTTGACGTCCATAACTCAGCGGCTCCGAGCACACTGATTGGATGAGCGGCCGCGCATGCGCCGTAGGACCGCAGTTAGGTGAGTTGATGTGGGAGATCTGGGGGGTTTCACATAGCGGGGGCACCATTGATCGGGGTGCCCTGGGGGGAGTGGACCAAAACCCAGGGTAGTCAAAACTGGGTTTTGGTCCACTTTAAGAGAGGAGGACAAAAATAAGAAAAAAATATTCTGCATCAAATGGTGTGCCTAAATTCCCCTCCTAGTCACCCCATTACAAACAGTATGCAGAATCTCCCCATTACAGCCAGTTAGTGGCATCCCTCATTAACAGCAGTGTGTAGCATCACCCATTACAGCCAGTGAGCATCATCCCTCATTACCAGCAGTGTGCGGCATCCCCCATTACCGGCAGTGTGCAGCATCCCCCATTACCGGCAGTGTGCAGCATCCCCCATTACCGGCAGTGTGCAGCATCCCCCATTACCGGCAGTGTGCAGCATCCCCCATTACCGGCAGTGTGCACCATCCCACATTACTGGCAGTGTGCAGCATCCCACATTAGAGGCAGTGTGTGGCATCTCCTATTCCAGGCAGTGAGGGGCATCCCTTATGAAAATGACTATTTCTAGGCCAGGAGAGGTCACACAATTATTTGAGAGAAAAAAAAATATTAAAAACAAAAAACCCTGTTTAAACAGAAGAAAGTTTTATAGTAAAAGGGGACCCCCTGCATCCTGGGGGCATGTGAATTTGGGATTCTCCACTGTGTACAAGCATTAAGAGGCAGGGGCGCACCTGCAAAGAGGTTTAGAGGACAAAAATGAGAAAAAAATATTCTGCATCAAATAGTGTGCCTAAATCCCTCTCCTAGTCACCCCGTTACAGACAGTGTGCAGAATCTCCCCATTACAGCCAGTTAGTGGCATCCCTCATTACTGGCAGTGTGCGGCATCCCCCATTACCAGCAGTGTGCAGCATCCCCCATTACTGGCAGTGTGCAGCATCCCATATTAGAGGCAGTGTGTGGCATCTCCTATTCCAGGCAGTGAGGGGCATCCCTTATTACAGGCAGTGTGCAGCATCCTCCCCCCTGGAAACTGGACAATAATAAGGCAGCGGGTAGGCAGGGTAATCACTTCCTGCCTGCCCGCTGCTGTTGCCGCCACCCGACTCTCACACTCATTCACACAAACACACACACATTCAAGCTTACCGACGATCCCCAATTGCCTAGGTGGTAGTTCCCGGTGGCTGGCAGCTGAAACTTCTGTCTTAGCAACTGGGAGTGCCAGTAAGCTTGAATGTGTGTGCGCCAACACCAGCGGCAGTGGAGCGTCCAGCGTTCGCCGGCTCACGTTTACCAGCCATAACCTGCCCTCCCACATGCACCGCCACCCACACCTCCCGCATCCTCCACAGCTGTTCCAGGTGCCGGCCTACCGGGATACCGTCCCGATGGCTCATGCCAGCCTTGCGAGACCCCGGGACAGCCGCTACAACCCGTGACGGCCACGGAGGAATTGGGACAGTTTGGAGGTATGGAATTGGGATGTCCCACTGTGTAAAACCCCCCGAGAAAGCCCAGAACTACTCACCTCTTCCTTGTTCCTACAGCGCAGAGCCAGTTGGCGTGTTTATTTCATTCAGCAAACGACTCTCATTGACTTCAACCTGGAGCGCACACTGTCGCAACCCCCACGGCATGCACGCTCCTGTCTCAGGCTATCTGAATGGCTGGGGTGGGCGCACACGGGCACCGCTGCTGGACCCACTTTTTTATTTACTAGTTTTTACTCGTTCATTGGTGGATCAATATGGATCAGGACACTGCTGCACACTGTCATGTTGGTTTGTTATTGACCCGAAGCCCCCAGTGATGTTTGATATACAGGTAGCTTACATTTTGATAGGGGGGATTCTCTAGTTTGCCTCAAGCAGCATGGAGGCTATGTTCACCGCTGTAAAGCGGAAGCCCAAGATTGGCAAAACTACCTACCCGCACATAGTTCCATGTCTGGCAGTAGCTAGGTGAGCACCAGCGACCAACTGGCCTTGCGATGCATGCGCTTTATGCCCATGTGAATGGCTGGGGCAGGAGCGCACGCCACCAGGAATGCAGGGGATGCGGCAGCGCACACTCCCCATTGAAAACAATCAGAGCCGTTTGGCAAATGACGTAGTCATGGCAGATGGCTCTGATTGGACGAGAGCCCGCACATGCACTGTTGGACAGGGAAAAGGTGAGTTATTACTGGCACCCTGGGGGGTTTCACACAACAGGGCATCCTGATTCTGTATGCCCCAGGAGAAAGCCAGCAGTCGGGCCTGGCCAGGCGCGTGCACTCTCTCTGTTAAAGGGTAGCAGGGGATGCGGCCGCCAGCACGCTCGGATCCACTCGCCTTAGACAAGCTCCTAGCCAAAGGGGTGGGAGCAGATCTCAGCGCGCTGATTAGACGAGTGGCCGCGCATGCACCGTAGGACGGGGAAGTGGTGAGTTTGTTCAAGTGATCTGGGGGGGTTTCACACAGCGGGGCACCCGGGGGCAAGGACCAGAACCCAGAATAGTCAAAATCCTGGGTTTTGGTCCACTTTTTGGTCCACTTTAAGAGCCCTGAGACCAAACCATTCATGAGTTTAATGGAAAAAAAATCACATTTATATCACACTTAAAGTGGACCAAAACCCACCGCGATCAGCCAGGAAATCTATAAAATTCCCGGGACGACGATGCCCGCCCCCCCCGGGCACGCAAAATCGGGATGCCCCACTGTGTGAAACCCCCCAGGTCGCCCCATACACTTGCCTTGTTTTCCGGTCCAATGGTGCAAGCCGTGGCCACATCACCGCTATCCCTCTAGCAGGGCGCTTGAGGGTTGCGGAGAATGCTTTCAGCGTGATCAGAGCCACTGGCCTTAGACGGAGCTTAGACGACGTGACATCAGCGACTCCGAGCATACTGATTGGATGAGCAGCCGCGCAATCATAGTGCCCGGGGGAAAGGACCAAAACCCAGGATAGTCAAAATCCTGGGTTTTGGTCCACTTTAAGATGTAGCTTCCGATTCATCATTATCCCAGGCTTATCGTACAGCGCCGGCGTTCAGCCTTACAGAGCGCCACGCCTTACCTGTTGCTACCTGGCGCTCTCCCATACATTTCTATGGACGATCCTTAAATCCCTTTCCTGATCCCAATTTTTTTTTTTTTTAAATCTCAAAACTTTCTGACATGTATCCTGGCCTAGAAAATGACATTTTTAAAAACTTTTTGGAATAATAACTTTTTTATGCAGAATTGTCCTTACAGGTCTGGTATTAAACTGTTCATGTTACAATGTTATAACAATGTAATTCCATATGTTTTTGCTTTGTTACTAGTGGATACATGTTCAAAAAACAGACTTTAAACACACAGCTTCTGGCGCTATGGTCTACAACTACATGATTTTGAGCGCTGGCGCTGTCTGAGGCTGTTTTTTTTTTTTATGAATGTGGTGTGAGTCGGTCGCACTGTTCACTCCTATACAGCGTAGTACTGCGACTCAACACAACATATTAATCAATGCCGGCCAGCGACTGAGGCGCTCTGAAGATCCATGGGCGAGCTCAGCGACTACTAGCGGTCGCTCTGAAATCCGCGCTACAGACGCTCATCTGTCGCTTCCTGGCGTTAGTAATGAATCAGGTTGCCCAATGCAATAATAATTTGGAACAAGGTGCAGACGCGGCATCAGCCGCATGTCGTCAGCGCGTGGGTTTGTGATTGTGCCTTATTTAGCGCTGAACCGCAATAGCCTCACTGAATTAGCGGTCGCAGTCAAGTCATGCGTGCCTATTTTTATCTTCCAGATCGCATTGTTATCACAAAATCCTCCTGTTTTTGCGGTAAGTGACTGCGGGGAACAATGCGCCTTTTTAATGGCGCTCTCTTATTGGGATTAATCATCCAGTACACACAACAAAAGTTTCTTTCTTTGTCCCTCTTCTGCGCGCGCTGGAAAAGACACTCGTCTCAGCTGCTATTGTAAGCTGAATAGAGTTCAGTAATTGGCCCGCTGGGCTATGAGTCACCGCGGCTCTCTCAATGTCTTGTATTTAAATATACGATGTAGCCTTCATGTATAGATTGTGGAATATGACCCCACACTCCCCCATTACTATACAGTAAAGGACAGGCAGCGCTCGCCGGCTGCAGCGCTAAATTTTTCCATTTGGCACAACCCCCCTCCTGCAATTATGTCACCTTCAGCGCAGTGAAAATAATAAAAAAAAAAAACGAGTTAGTGCTTATGGAAGGAATGAGCTCTAATAAAATATTAATTGCCAGCACAGCTGGACGGCCTGGACCGGCGTTATGCCTAGTACTTGGTAGCAGGAAAATCTCGGTGTATCACACTTTATTATGAGCCGATGGCTTCATCCTCTGATTACTCAAAGTCCCATGTAGTCATGTTCTGTATTAAAACATTTGTGAAATCAGTGACAGCAATAAGTGTAGGTTATACACAGAGCCCTATGTGCTTCACTAGCAGAAGTGGCCGGGAGCCGTGTGTAGCAGCCAGAGGGGAATATAGGCGGAGGGAGCCCCTATACACACACATACAGATCAACTCATGTAAGTAATTCTAAGACTTTCCTGCTTTCATTCATTTGGAGTAGCTAAAGTGAATCACTGACTGGTGTCTATACATGCGACAATCTTACTGTATGATGGACAGATTGATGTACAATCCTACGATCTACTGAAGTGAAATTCCTATACATGCGACAATCTTACTGTATGATGGGCAGATTGATGGACAGTCCTACAATCTACTGAAGTGAAATTCCTATATATGCGACAATCTTACTGTATGATTGGCAGATTGATGTACAATCCTACGATCTACTGAAGTGAAATTCCTATACATGCCACAATCTTACTGTATGATTGGCAGATTGATGTACAATCCTACGATCTACTGAAGTGAAATACCTATACATGCCGCAATCTTAGAGGCCGATTCATTAATAGCGGCAGGTAGCGACAGTTGAGCGACTGTAGCGGGCATTTTCAGAGCGCCCGCTAGTAGTCGCTGTGCTTGGCCGTGGTTCAGTAGTTGATAGCGACTAAGTCGGTTTGCTGTAATGTTGAATATTGGGTGAGGAGTCGCCATTTGACAGGTTCCGCGCTGTATGGGAGCGCATGATAGCGACTGGTCCTAGCGACCGGCTCCCACCATATTCATTAAAGAATCACGCTCAAAAAAATCTCGCGCTGTGAAATGCATGTTTAAACCCCAGAGCGTTGGCGGCGATGGGTTAAAATTATTTTTATAACCCCCAAACCACCATATTTTTGGAAACCAAAAAAAAACAAGTTTTTTAAATAATTTTGTAATATGAATACATTAATATCAGACCTGTAATATCAATTCTGTACAATTTAATTTTTTTATTTTTTTTTTACCTTAAAAAAATCTAAAATGGCAGAAGTGGTCACAGAATTTTTCACGTAAAAAAAAAAAAAAAAAAAATTAATAATTAATTATGAATATTTAAAGATTGTTCCATTGAAATGCATTGGAGAGCGCCGGGTAGCGAGAGGTCATACCTGTCGCTGTTCAAGGTCGGACGCTGGCGCTGTGGGCTGAGGCTGGAATAATGATGAATGATTCGCTATATGGCGCTATCTCAGTCGCTAAGCAGGATTGATAAATGTGTGATTGTGGTGGGGAGCCGGCGTTCTCGTGGCGGGGCCCGTCATTACCGGCTGCTCACCAGTCGCTACCTGTCGCTATTCCTTCATAAATAAGGGCCTTACTGTATGATTGGCAGATTGATGGACAATCCTAAGATCTACTGAAGTGAAGTGCCTATACATGCAGCAATCTTAGGGCCTTATTCATGAAGGGATAGCGGCAGGTAGTGCCTTGTAAGCGGCAGGCAGCGGCAGGTGAACGCAGGACACGGCACGCAATTACACATTTATCAAGCGGATTCTGTTGAGCGACTGGAATAACGTAGCGTCCGATTCATCATTATCCCAGCCTCAGCGTACAGCGCCGGTGTTCAAACTTCAGAGCGCCACGTCTTACCTCTCGCTACCTGCCACTCTCCCATACATTTCTATGGACGTTGTTTTACTTCTCTTTAAACAGAGGGTTTTTATTTTATTTTTTTTAATTCTCAAATAATGTTGTGACCTCCCCTGGCCTAGAAAAAGCCATTTTTGAAAACTTTTTTTCATTTGTTTATATATTTATGCAGAATTGACATGACAGGTCTGGCATTAATGTGTTCATGTCACAATGTTATAACGATGTAATTCCATATGTTTTCGCTTTGTTACTGGTGGATACATGTTCAAAAACAGCCTTTAATCACACAGCCTCCTGTGTGGCGCTGTGGCAGGCGCTGTGTGAGGCTGTTTTTTTTTATGAATATGGTGTGAGTCGGTCGTACTGACAAGTCGCTACCATTTGCTCCTATACAGCGCTGTACTGCTCATATAGCGACTCCCCACAACGTATTCATCAATGCTGCACAGCGACTGAGGCGCTCTGAACTAGCGAACCACGGCCGAGCACAGCGACTACTAGCGGTGCGCTCTGAAATGCCTGCTACAGACGCTCATCTGTCGCTACCTGTCGCTAGTAATGAATCAGCCTGTAATTGTATGATGGACAGATTGATGGGCAATCCAAAAGATCTACTGAAGTGAAGTGCCTATACATGCCACAAACTTAGAGGGGTTAATTAAAAGAGCACTATCGTGAAAAAATGGCCCCAATAATAAAAATCTATATAAATATGCTGGATGGCGAGTGAAGGGGTTACTTATACACCCGGCATCAGGAAATATTCTTACCAGAAGAAGAAAACCACAAGCTTGGTGGGAGTATTATTCATTTCGGGTGTATGAGTGACCCCTCCTATTATTACCCCAACGTGTTTATATGGATTTTTAACACTACACAATTTCGTGCTAGTGCTCCTTTAAGAAGGGATAGCGGCAGGTAGCGCCTCGTAGCGACAGGAAGCGTCTGGTGAACGCCGGGCGCTGTACGCAAAACCATGTTTATGAAAGCGAATCTGGTGAGCGCCTCTAACAGCGCCATGTAACGTACGATTCATCATTACAGGCGGCTCAGCGTATAGCGCCGGCGCTCTAGCATCCAGAGCGTCAGGTATTACCTGTCGCTACTTGTCGCTCTCCCATACATTTCAATGGACGTTCCTTTTCTTCTGTTTAAACTGGGTTTTTTGTTTTTAATTTTTTTTTCTCTCAAATAAATGTGTGACCTCTCCTGGCCTAGAAAGAGTCATTTTTGAAAAACTTTTTAGATTTTTTATATTTTTATGCAGAATTGTCATTACAGGTCTGGCACTAAAGTGTTATTGTCACAATGTTACAACAATGTCATTCCATGTGTTTTCGCTTTGTTACTGTGGATATGTTTTCAAAAACAGACTTTACTAGTTTGGGAGTGGACTTGGAAGCCGCATGGATAGCGGCGGGCGCGGGGTGTCCCGGTTGCGACCCCCCTTTTTGATGAGTGTTTCTGACATGCTGTTATTCTGATGTGCTAAACCCTGGGCACTGGTAGTATTTGATTGTTATTGTGCTGGCACTTGTATATTGCGGTTTTTGGGTTTCTGTATTTCTTTGTTATATCGGTTCTCACATCGAATAGTTATTATGGGGTGGGATTTATAGTTAGTAGGTATTAATATTGCAGAGTTTGGTGATCGTTCAACATGTTTACAGCAGTACACATTTTTCAGCACTAAGCACTTTTTGAGCATAAAATTTTTTTTTTGTACATTCATTGGTATAATATTCATTATTTAAGGGGTGTTTTTTGGATTATTTATGTGGGGTATTCACAATAGAGTTGGTTCTTATTGGTGATAACATGTGATAAGGTTTTGTATAATAGGGGGATATGGTTTAGGTCCTCTTAAGTGCTGGCACAAATACTTAAGTATGTATATGTAGAGAGATTTCCTCTCCCTGCACAATACAGACTTGTATTTTAATAGAATTCGATTAGGTTTACAGCATTAGTTAGAACAGAGACACATACTATGTATATAAATAAGATATTCCATTAGTGGGAGTTTGAGATATTTTGATGATATGATGGGGGATTAGCATTACTGTTTTTAAATGTCTTGTGCTTTGTGTATTTGTATGTAAGTGTTTTTATGAAATTTCATGTGTAAATAAAAGTAATATATTTTTTGAGGATATAGGTTTGCGAATATTTTTTGGTGCTCCCCAAGGGAGGAAGGTGTGGTTTCTTCCATGTCCACTCCCAAACTAGTGATTGCATTTACTGAGGTATGAGCACATGTTAAATGGAATAAGTAGTGCACCCCATAGCAATTGAAAAAACAGACTTTAATCACACAGCGTCTGGCGCTCTATGCTATAGCGACCAGATCCAGAGCGCCTACGCTCTGTGTGTCTGTTTTTTTGTTGAATATGGTGTGGGTTGCTGAGAGTTGGTCGCAATGAGCTGGCGATACCTTTTGCTCCCTGCAATGTTGTACTGGTGTTAGAATGCCCGACAAACATCTCATTCATCAGTTCCGGCCAGGTTACTACAGTGACTGAGGCGCTCTGTTACAGCGTTCAATACCCGCTTACAGTGTCGCTCTTAGCGTCTCTGTACAGATGCTCATCTGCCGATAGCTGGCGTTAGTAATAAATTAGCCTGCCAGGGTCTGATTTATCAAACACTTCTGTCAGATTCTGCCACATCGGTCTGAATTAGAGTAGCACAAAATATAATTAAATATAATTTATAATTATTTAGCATATTGCTGCACCCTAATGTTTTAGCAAATGTGTTTCTTACGGTACAGCATAAGTCAGTGTAAAAAAGAATATCTAAATTATGGGGGTTATTCATGAAGGGATAGCGCCAGGTAGCGCCTCGTAGCGGCAGGCAGCGTCTGGTGAAAGCCGGGCGCTGTGTGCAAAACCATATGTATGAAATCAATTCTGGTGAGCGAATCTAACAGCACCATGTAGCGTCCAATGTATTATTACTGGCTGCTCAGCGTATAGCGCCGGCGCTCTAGCTTCCAGAGCGTCAGGTATTACCTTTCGCTCAGTGTCGCTCTCCCATACATTTCAATGGTCGTTCATTTGCTTGTGTTTAAACAGCGTGTTTGACAATTTTTTTTGTTGCTCCAATCATTGTGTGACGTCTCCTGGCTGCAAACAAACACTTTTAGAAACTTTTTGGACTTTTTATATTTTTATGCAGAATTGTCATTACAGGTCTGGCACTAAAGTGTTAATGTCACAGTGTTATAACAATGCCATTCCATGTATTTTCGCTTTGTTACTGGTGGATATTTGTTCAAAAATAGACTTTAATCACACAGCGTCTGGCTCTCTATGCTATAGCGACCAGATTTAGAGCGCCGACGCTGTGTGCATGTCCTTTCTTTATAAGTATGGTGTGGAGCGCCGAGTGCCGGTCGCACTGAGCTGGCGCTACCTCCCTGCAGTGCTGTACTGGTGTTAGAACGCCCAACATACATCACATTCATCAATGCCGGCCAGGTTACTACAGCGACTGAGGCGCTCTGTTACAGCGCCCGATACCCGCTTACAGCGTCTACTAGCGGTCGCTCTAAGCGCAGCTATGCAGAGGCTCATCTGCCGATACCGGCGCTAGTAATGAATCAGCCTCCACGTGAATAAAGCAGGCAGCTCCATGAGGGGTCTCTGCTGGTCAGCACATGTTCTGGTTGGCATTTGTAATGCTGCAGTCATTGGATCTTTACTCCTACTCCCAGCATCAGCTGCCACAAAAAGACCATTTATCACTGACCCGGCTCTCATGCAAATGTGGCATAAGGTCACTAAAAAGTTACTGGAGTAGCGCGTCGCTCATCACAATGCTCCTGCAACAGCACAAGAGAGCTGTGTCTTTATGCAGAGGGTCCTGTGTCTTTATGCAGTGCACAGAAAGTTTGCAGACACACAAAAACAGACAACAGCGGACCACAGGCCAATTAAAGAAGACCTACACACTAGTAAAAGGTTTGGGATGCCAGCTGTGTGAAATCCCCTAGATCAGTGTCAGACTGGGGTGTCTGCAGTCCACCAGTATAATTGACTCTTGAGACCCACCCCACACTTATTTAAGGGATTATTTAGGAAGGGGCAGTGGCAAAATTTCCCCCTTTTAGCCAACTCTATTTTCATAGAAAAATAAAAGTCACTTTAGTAACATTTTGTAACTACTTTCATTGAAAGTTAAACGGTTACTAAGAGGCCGATTCATTAATAGCGCCAGGTAGCGACAGATGAGCGACAGTAGCGGTATTTTCACAGCGCACGCTAGTATTCGCTGTGCTTGGCCGTTGTTCGGCTGTTGACAGCGACTCAGTCGGTGTGCGGTAATGTTGAATACGGGGTTAGGAGTCGCTGTTTGACAGGTTCCGCGCTGTATGGGAGCGCATGACAGCGAATGGCCAAAGCGAACGGCTCCCAGCATATTCATTAACAAATCACGCTCTAAAAATTCTCGCGCTGTGAAATGCATGTTTAAACCCCAGAGCGCTGGCGGCGATGGGTTAAAAGTCGTTTTTTAACCCCCAAACAACCATATTTTTTTGAAAAAAAAAAACAAGTTTTTCAAAACATTTTGTAATATGAATACATTAATATCAGACCTGTAATATCAATTCTGCACAATTTTTTTTTTTTTTTTTTAACCATAAAAAAAATATCTAACATTGCAGAAGTGGTCACAGAATTTTTGACATTTAAAAAAAAAAAAAAAAACATTAATAACAATGAATTATGAATATTTAAAGATTGCTCCATTGAAATGCATTGGAGAGCGCCAGGTAGCGAGAGGTCATACCTGTCGCTGTTCAAGGTCGCTCGCTGGCGCTGTGGGGTGAGGCTGGAATAATGATGAATGATTCGCTATCTGGCGCTCTGTCAGTCGCTAAGCAGGATCGGCTTGATAAATGTGTGATTGCGGAGGGGAGCCGGCGTTCTCGTGGTGGTGACCGTCATTACCGTTCGCTCACCATTCGCTACCTGGCGATATCCCTTGTTAAATAAGGGCCTAAGGTATACTGCTCATTCTTTACATTAATTATTGATGCTAAAGAAGACTTTTTAAATCTCAAAATAATATATATTTTATATACATTTAAAGGCCTCGATTCAATAAAGGTAGAAAAAAATTCTCATGGTAGTAAAAAATTCAATTCATGAGAAAAAAGCCTGAGAATGTCACTGTTACTGAGTCACTAGAAAAAAAAAAAACAATGAAAGTCAATGGAACTTTTTTACTCCTAAGAAAAGTAGAGAACTGTTTACTCCTTTCTACATTGTAGTAAAAGCTGCCATTGACTTTCATTGTCTTTTTTTCTAGTGATTCAGTAACAGTGAAATTCTAAGGCTTTTTTCTCATGAATTGCATTTTTTACTACCATAAGAATTATTTTCTACCTTTATTGAATCGAGGCCAAAGTGTATGTATTTTTAGATTTAAAACTTGTATTTATCAGCTTACCTCCTCATGGCTGACCTCTATAAACTCGCAGCAGCACCTGGAAGCAGAAACTGGGCAATGAGGTGTGGAATTGCTCCTTGCAATAGACCAAAGTTTCCAAACTTTAAAAATATATTCTTACATCAATGGAAACATAATGTGGCTAAATGTAAAAAATGTGGCATCAAAGATACATGTGATTTTGGGGGGGAAAATGTAGGACAAATTTTTTTTTTTTTTTGCACTTTTTTGTGTGTTATCGCTAAAAAGCTCATCGAGATGCAGGTTGCGATTCACACCACAATGCACATCGGAAGTCACACTGACTTCACCAAATATTTAGCATGACCCCCAATGGCACCACTGACACCACAAGGATTCTGGAGCAGCAACTCCCCTAGAGTGTATAAGAATCTAGCAGCGGGAGGCGGCGGCGGCGGCTTATCCGTCGCTTGTCCGTCGCCTACAAAGGTAAGATTTTAGGGCTTTCTGGGGGGTTTCACACAGCGGGGCACCCCCTATTGGGGTGCCCCACGGAAGTGGACCAACACCCAGGATAGTGAAAACTGGGTGTTGGTCCATTTTAATGAATTATTTTACATCTGTTATGTCTGTCACATCTTTTGTTTTTCTGCACAAATAAACAACGTTGTTAATCAGAAGTAACAACACAGCACAAGTGGGCACCACCTGGTATCAAAACTAGAAAAAATGACCTTTATGTGGGGGGTGCTCTCCTAGCCACAGACCACAGGAACAAATACAATTACTATTAGGACTAGAAAAATGGGCACCACCCCAGGATCATATAAAAAGATGAATACAATTTATTAAAGCCATCAAATTAAAACAGAACGTAAGACACACAAAGAATCACAAGACTGAACAAGTTTAAAAAATGACTGTCTATCCTGGACGCTGATAATACAGAAAATCACAATGATATGTATAAGCAATACGTGGGGTGGTAGGTATTAATACATATGCAAAGAACGAAGAAACATTTTAATTGTTCTCCCTCATAAACGATAATAGTGTAATACCATTTCAATGATTAATACATACCTCCATATTATAAAGTGCATAATGAATATAATAAAATGCAGCTGGTGCCAAAGTAAAACTTCTAAGGCCAATAAATTAAAGTATGATAAATATTTAAGAAAATTAATAATGTCCATCCAAAATAAATAAAAATAGAAGAAAACACACACAACACACCCTGTGCAATCCAGATTAATCCTCCTAGAAGCTGAACACCATAAACAAAAAAGGAGGGGGAAGTTCCTATAATCCAAGGAGAGAGACTTCCCCGGTTCTCACAATGTAAAGTGCTAAGTGTGAAAAAAGGCTTGCAAAATAAATTAAATGAAGGTATCCATTATAAGACAATAGTTACCACCCAAGCAACAAATCAATAGGGTCCAGGAAGGCAGAGATCGCTACCCCGCGCGCTCCGCCATGCGCCCACGGCTTCTAAGGGGGTCAGTCTTGTGATTCTTTGGCCCTTATTTGTGAAGGAATAGCGACTGGTGAGCGGCCGTAATAACGGGCCCCGCCACGAGAACGCCGGCTCCCCACCACAATCACACATTTATCAAGCCAATCCTGCTTAGCGACTGAGATAGCGCCATATAGCGACTCATTCATCATTATTCCAGCCTCACCCCACAGCGCCAGCGTCCGACCTTGAACAGCGACAGGTATGACCTCTCGCTACCTGGCGCTCTCCAATGCATTTCAATGGAACAATCTTTAAATATTAATAATTAATTGTTATGAATTTTTTCTTTTTTAAATGTGAAAAATTCTGTGACCACTTCTGCCATGTTAGATAATTTTTTTAAGGGAAAAAAAATAAAAAAAAAATTGTACAGAATTGATATTACAGGTCTGATATTAATGTATTCATATTACAAAATTATTTAAAAAACTTGTTTTTTTTGGTTTCCAAAAATATGGTTGTTTGGGGGTTAAAAAACTACTTTTAACCCTTCGCCGCCAGCGCTCTGGGGTTTAAACATGCATTTCACAGCGCGAGAATTTTTTGATCGTGATTTTTTAATGAATATGGTGGGAGCCGGTCGCTAGGGCCAGTCGCTATCATGCGCACCCATACAGCGCGGAACCTGTCAAATAGCGACTCCTCACTCAATAGTCAACATTACAGCAAACCGACTGAGTCGCTATCAACTACCGAACAACGGCCAAGCACAGCGACTACTAGCGGGCGCTCTGAAAATGCTGCTACAGTCGCTCAACTGTCGCTACCTGCCGCTATTAATGAATCGGCCTCCCCGTGTGTCTTACGTTCTGTATTAATTTGGTGGCTTTAATAAATTGTATTCATCTTTTTATATGATCCTGGGGTTGTGCCCATTTTTCTAGTCCTAATAGTAATTGTATTTGTTAATCAGAAGTGTTCTGTGTGCTCCAGTCTAAGCCAATCTGCACCAGTTCAAAAACACCCAATAAATATGGATGGACTGTATAGAAACACACTGGCATAACATTGGCGCATCCTATGTAGAGGCTGCCTCTTCATATATCGTTAGGCACACTGCACCGCTTTATTTCGTGCTGAGCCACTTTGGCCACACAGTGCGCCAAAAAACGAAAACCTATGGTGCAAGTAGTGGTGTGAAAAATGGCGCACTGTTGGAATATTAATAAATCAGGCCCTAGGGCTTGTGGTCGCCCTCTTTATAGGGCATCCAAAATTGGGATGCCCCGCTGCATGTATCACTGGATTGCCCGGTAAACTTCCTTTACCAGCGATCCCAAGCCACATCCCTGGGTGGTCACATCTCCACAGTCGCATCCACGCTATACCTCAAGCCGGCAAGAAAAGTCAGAATGGAACACAAGACAATGATTGGCTGAGAGGTCCAAGCATAGGCTGTAGGATTGAAAGGTGAGTTTTCGGGGAATGCCCCTTGTAGGAGAAACAAATCCAGGATTTTCACTCGCCCAGATTTTGATCTGTCCCCATGGGGCCACTCAGTTTGGGAAGCCCGCTGAAACCCTGCCATTATCCCGCTATCCTTAAGTTTCCACATGCGCAGCGCAGGTGCGACTCTCCTCCAATCAGCTTTTTATTGTGAGGCTGGAGAAGCTGAAAAAAATCTTAGCTGCAAACATGATCGGCGCTGCATCACTCACAGGATGCCCCCAGGAGAGGGAATCTGGTGGCCATGGAGTCTCATAGACTCCAGAGCCCCTTTTGGTCCGCTTTGAAGTGGAACAAACCAGTGAATTTGACTTTCCAGGGTTTTGTTCTGTTTCTGTGTGAAACCCCCCAGAACGCCGCTATTTCTCACCTTTCCTCGGTCCAATGGCGCATGCATGGGCTCTGCTCCAATAAGAGCCATTTTCTGCGACTATGGGGTCGATTCAGAGCCTGGTGGGAAACCTTGCTTCTTTTTTAGGAGAGAAAATTCCCATTCACTTTCATTGGCCTTGATTCACAAAGGGTTGAAAAAAACTCTTATGGTAGTAAGACAATGAAAGTCAATGGCATTTTTTACTACAGGTAAAAAGGGGTAAAAAGTTCTATCCAAGAGTAAAAAAGTGCCATTGACTTTCATTGTCTTCCTATCTGGTGATTCACTAACAGTGACATTCTCAGGCTTTTTTCTCATGAATTGAATTTTTTACTACCATGAGAATTTTTTTCAACTCTTAGTGAATCAAGGCCATTGTCTCCCTTGGGCCTGATTCAGAGCCAGCTGAAAATATACACCTGGTAGACAATGGACTTGATTCACAAAGAGTTGAAAAAACCTCTCATGGTAGAGAGAAAAAGGTATTGAACTTTTTACCCCTTTTTACCTGTAGTAAAAAGCTGCCATTGACTTTCATTGTCTTTTTATCTAGTGATTCAGTAACAGTGACATTCTCAGGCTTTTTTCTCATGAATTGAATTTGAGAGTTTTTCAACTCTTTGTGAATCAAGGTCAATGGCCTTGATTCACAAAGAGTTGAAAAAAACTCTCATGGTAGTAAAAAATTCAATTCATGAGAAAAAAGCCTGAGAATGTCACTGTTAGTGAATCACTAGTTAGGAACACAATGCAAATCAATGGCAGCTTTTTACTACAGGTAAAAAGTTCAATACCTTTTTCAAGAGTAAAAAAGTGGCATTGACTTTCATTGTTTTATTAGCTGGTGATTCACTAACAGTGACATTCTCAGGCTTTTTTCTCATGAATTGAATTTTTTACTACCATGAGAGTTTTTTTCAACTCTTTGTGAATCAAGGCCAATGAAAGTGAATGGCAGTTTTCTCTCCTAAAAAGAAGTGAAAATTCTCACCAGGCTCTAAGGCCCTTATTTATGAAGGGATAGCGACAGGTAGCGACTGGTGAGCGACCGGTAATGACGGGCACCGCCACGAGAACGCCGGCTCCCCACCACAATCACACATTTATCAAGCCAATCCTGCTTAGCGACTGAGATAGCGCCATATAGCGACTCATTCATCATTATTCCAGCCTCAGCCCACAGCGTCCGACTTTGAACAGCGACAGGTATGACCTCTCGCTACCTGGCGCTCTCCAATGCATTTCAATGGAACAATCTTTAAATATTCATAATTAATTGTTATGAATTTTTTTTTTTTTTTTTTTTTAAATGTGAAAAATTCTGTGACCACTTCTGCCATGTTAGATAATTTTTTTAAGGGAAAAAAAATTGTGCAGAATTGATATTACAGGTCTGATATTATTGTATTCATATTACTAAATTATTAAAAAAATTTTTTTTTTTTTGGTTTCCAAAAATATGGTGGTTTGGGGGTTAAAAAACTACTTTTAACACATCGCTGCCAGCGCTCTGGGGTTTAAACATGCATTTCACAGCGCAATAATTTTTTGAGCGTGATTTTTTGATGAATATGGTGGGAGCCGGTCGCTCTGACCAGTCGCTATCATGCGCTCCCATACATCGCAGAACCTGTCAAATAGCGACTCGTCACCCCGTATTCAACATTACTGCACACCGACTCAGTCGCTATCAACAACCGAACAATGGCCAAGCACAATGACTACTAGCGGGCGCTGTGAAAATACTGCTACAGTCGCTCAACTGTTGCTACCTGGCGCTATTAATGAATCGGCCTCCCAATCTACCCCTTTGTCACTCGGCACGCAGCTCTCATTGACTTTCTTGCACATGATCCCGCCCCAGCCTATCTGAATGAAGCGCGCGCACTGCCCGAGGATGCAGCGGATACGGCATCTTGAACTTCCCATTGAAAACAATGAGAGCCGTTTGCCGAATGACATATGTACAGCAAACGCCTCTCATTGGATGAGAGCCCGCTCATGTGCCATTGGACCGGGGAAATGTGAGTGATTGCCGGCACCCCGGGGGGTTTCAAACAGCAAATTTTGGTGCCCCTGGTGAAAGCCAGCAGCCGGTCCTGGAATCTTTTAGATTGATTCCAGGGATGAAACGCAAGAGTTTTGTTCCACTTTAGCACCCTTGTTATCCTCTTCTGTGTTTGCAGAGGAGCCATCTAGGAAAATCCTGTAAATCCGGTTTCTGTCTATAAGGTGATTAGTTACATCGCTGAATATCCCGTCCTGCCTCCAGGTCACATTGCAGCTGCTGCTCGGTGCTCTCCCATGTGTTACATAAATGTTTGCCACAATCCCAACCGCAGGTGCTTCTGGGTTTTTTTGTAGGGAGAGGTATGGGGAGTTATTTAGTAAAGCAGACCTCAAACCAAAAGTCCTGCTCAGGCCGCCATTGCTGCTGTATCCACCGTTTTCCAGCTCCTACTGTAACTCAGCACCATAAAGTTGTTTTTTTTTTTACTTCTTAAACCGGACCTTCACCATGATTTATTGAAAAGCCCAAACCCTTAAAAAACGATTCCCCAGCATCTAAAGCTAATATATTTTAAGTTTTTAGTCACTTACTTATTATTCTTTCCCCCACTGGGCTGCAATGCTGTTCAGGACTTTAGGATACGGGCGCCGCCATCTTGACTCAGAAGCATCACATTTACTGAGGAGAGGAGAGTGGGATAAATTACGGGGGGGGGGTGGGTTATAGCTGTGCTTTGCTCAGACAGAGCAGAGCTGGGGTCAGGAAAAGGTCAGCAATCCCAGAATGCAGAGCAGCTCAGTCAGAACGCACTTCCTGTTTGAAGGCTGCCTGATGTCCCATGAGCTGCCATCTTGGATGTTTAAAGACTCATAACATGCAGTAGATGCAGGTAGGATGATTTTTAATGTGAGCAATCTGTATGTACAGGATGGGGGAAACATTTAAGATAGGCTCTTATTCAGAGTGAAGGACAGCTTTAAAGTGGATCAAAACCCAGGATTTTGACTATCCTGTGTTTTGGTCCTTGCCCCTGGAGGATCCGATTGGGGATGCCCCTCTGTGTGAAACTTCCCAGGTCGCCCGGTCCTATGACGCATGCGTGGCCTCTAATCCAATCAGCACGCTGGGATCCGCTCCCGCCCCTTCATCTAAGCCTTCGTTTAAGGCGAGCGGATCCAAGCTCCCTGGCAGTCGCACCTCCTGATACCCTGTAACAGGCGCCGGCCATTTGCAAATGCCTGACGCGGACACACGCCATGCTAAAGAGTTAGCAGGGATGTGGCCACTGCTCGCACATGTGCCATTGGACCAGGAAAGAAAGTAAGGGGTTTATTCATCAAGGGATAGCGCCATGTAGCGCCTTGTAGCGGCAGGCAGCGTCTGGTGAACGCCGGGCGCTATACGCAATAGCACATTTATGAAGGCGATTCTGGTGAGCGACTCTAACAGCGCTATGTAGCGTCTGATTCATCATTACAGGCGGCTCAGCGTATAGCGCCGGAGATCTAGCTTCCAGAACGTCAGGTATTACTTGTCACTACCTGTCGCTCTCCCATACATTTCAATGGACGCTCCTTTTCTTCTGTTTAAACAGGGCTTTTTATTTTTACATTTTTTTTTCTTTTAAATAATTGTGTGACCTCTCCTGGCCTAGAAAGAGTCATTTTTCAAAACATTTTTGATTTTTTATATTTATGTGCAGAATTGTCATTACAGGTCTGGCATTAAAGTATTAATGTCACAATGTTACAACAATGTCATTCCATGTGTTTTCGCTTTGTTACTGGCGGATAAGTGTTAAAAAACTGGCTTTAATCACACAGTGTCTGCCGCTCTCTGCTATAGCGACCAGATCCAGAGCGCCGACGCTGTGTGTGTTTTTTTTGTTGAATATGGTGTGAGTCGCTGAGAGATGGTCGCAATGAGCTGGCGCTACCTTTCACTCCCTGCAACGCTGTACTGGTGTTAGAATGCCCAACATACATTTCATTCATCAATGCAGGCCAGGTTACTAGAGCGACTGAGGCGCTCTGTTACAGCGCCCGATAGCCGATCACAGCGTCTACTAGCGGTCGCTCTTAGCGCCTCTGTACAGACTCTTATCTGCCAATAGCTGGCGCTATGGGCGGCCAGGGGGATTCACACAGTAGGGCATCTTGATTCTGGATACCCCAGGGGGGGAATCAAGCGGCCCTGAAATCTTATAGACTCTGAGGCTGTCGGACCATGGGTTTTGGTCCACTTTAACAACTAACTGAGGGTGCAATCGAAAAGGTTTGGCAAGGGAATGACAACACCATATGGGCTATGCAGGAAACAAATGCCAGTTTCTTCTGAAAACAGTACCCCAAAATGGTGCTTGTTTCCAAACTTTAAAAACTTAAAAACATATCCTTACCTCATTAGAAAAAAAATGCCCTATCACAGAGGTAGGTGATTTTTGGGAAATATTAAGATGCGTCAGTGCCACACAGAGGGCCTTATTTAACAAGGGATAGCGCCAGGTAGCGAATGGTGAGCAAACGGTAATGACGCTCACCGCCACGAGAACGCCGGCTCCCCTCCGCAATCACACATTTATCAAGCCAATCCTGCTTAGCGACTGACAGAGCGCCAGATAGCGAATCATTCATCATTATTCCAGCCATTATTCCAGCCTCACCCCACAGCGCCAGCGAGCGACCTTGAACAGCGAAAGGTATGACCTCTCGCTACCTGGCGCACTCCAATGCATTTCAATGGAACAATATTTAAATATTAATAATTAATTGCTATTAATGTTTTTTTTTTTTTTAAATGTCAAAAATTCTGTGACCACTTCTGCAATGTTAGATATTTTTTTAAGGTAAAAAAAAAAAAAAAAATTTGTGCAGAATTGATATTACAGGTCTGATATTAATGTATTCATATTACTAAATGTTTGTAAAAACTTTTTTTTTTTTTTTTTCTAAAAATATGGTGGTTTGGGGGTTAAAAAACTACTTTTAACCCATCGCCGCCAGCGCTCTGGGGTTTAAACAAGCATATTCTAAGTATGTCACACACCCCGCTTCAAGAATCCATAACATGTGGGTAGTATCGACCTGAAGAGGGCGTTCCTGCAGAGATGATAGCAAAAGAAAGCCCCTCCCTGATCCATAAATACCTGGGACCTCCCACTCACTACCCAGTTTTCCATCTCTGCAAGACGGCGAGCAAGTCAGAAGATGATGGCTCCTCCTTGCACAGGGGGATTTAAGGTAGCCGGGATGATTCCCGGCCCGCTATTTAATTATTTCCGTTTGGACCAGTTTATTCCTAGAATATATATGCCTCCCAGCCGTGGCTGCGGGTCCGGGCGAAGGTTTTTTGTTAGCACCTCTGGTGCTTAGGAGCAACGCTCCACCGTGAGACCCTATAAAAGAGGGTAGGCGGTTACTCCGGGTTGGTGATCCCGGCTTGGGATGCCCTGTCCCTTAGTTTAATTATTGCAGTGGCCCTCCCAGGATCCCTTTCCATAGTGGGGATGGGTGGTTGTTGGGTCCCCTCCTTATTATTTCTTCAGTCAAGAGGCTGTCTTTTCTCACTGTTTTGTGTGTGTGTCTGTGCCTTTAAATGTCATTTTCAGCGCTGCGGTCGCGTTTGGAGACCTCTGTGTGATTTTTTTGTATTTTCCTTCCCTCATTATGGTGGAGGTAATTTACCTCACGCAATACATAGTATGTAGTGGGGGGGCGGGGCCGGACCTTCGGCGCGGGCCGGGGTCCGTCCCTCCTTGTGTGTGACTGTGTCCTCCGTTTTTTTATCATGTGACAGGGTTGTGTGTGTCTTCATTTTTGGTGGGGGTCCCAAGCGCCCCGGCCGCATAGTTACTGCGGCGCGGGACGGTGTTGGCGCTCTTTTTTTCTCTGAGGGAATCTTCCCTCACGACTCTGCTCTTGGGGGCGGGGCCGGTACTACAGCGTCACGCGGCCCGCCCCCATCTATCTCCAAGCGCCGCTGAGGAGCTGATGCGGTGCTTGGGAAGGGAGGGGGGCGTGGTTTGACGTCTCGCGCGCCCCGCGCTGGCCACGCCCCCTTTCTCCTCATCTCCTCTTCTCAGTCTGACAGGATTCTCTTCACGGTCACCGCCATTGCGAGTCCTGAGGTTCTGTGAGTGGCCAGTGGTCCCCTACTCATTTTATTATACTGTCTGCTTGTGTGCATGTCTTTTGTATCCCGTCTCCTCATTAGTACCTTCTGTGTCTTTCAGGAGGAAGTTGTCAGGAGGATCTACAGTAGCATTAGAGGGTTTTTCTCCCGGTCCTAATCCCTGGGTTCCATTTATTGTTCTTAAATCCTCCCACTCGGGACATTAAAGGGGCATCCCGGGTTGCTTACTGGCGTAATTCCCTGGGTCTTAGCGACCACAAAAAATTTCACCTTATGGAGGCATCCCCAGATACTGGGCTCGGGACTCCTTCGGGACAACCCCGGAAGTGTATGTTATGTGGCGTATCCATTACTGGGGACGACGTACTTCTGTGTATTCCTGCAAACTATTGCGCGGCAGTCCGAACCCCAAGTGTCGGGGTCAGCACCGCCGGCCGTATCATCTCCCCTCCCCACCTTGACGCGTGCTCCGTGTGACGTCGTCATGGGTAGGGATCTGCAATCTGAAATGTGCGCCAGGTTGGCCAATCTGGAGAAAATTATCTCCAGCTCGGCCGCCCGCAAGGCTCCGGCTAAGAGGAAGCATTTGTTGCCGGCTCCGCTGGTGGATGACCTTGATGACGTTGATAATCTGGATTGGTCTGATTATCCCCAGCTAGAAGAAGGGGAGGTTGATGAGGGCTCAGATGTTTCGGACGATGAGCAGTCTGCTGGCGCTGATACCGAGCTTTCTGACTTAGGGAGATCCTTGGACTCTCCTCACGCTCTGGCTCTGATGTTGGAGGTTCTGAATATTTCCCCTCCCGAGGAGGCGTCTCAGCAGAAGGGTGAATTGTCTGAGGAATCCAGGCCGCGCCTGGAGTTTCCTACACAACGGCATTTTGATAGAATCATTTACAAGGAATGGGATAGGCCGGCTCGGCTCCCTGGCATCCCTCAGGGGTGGGATAGGAAATATTCCTTTCCTTCTGAGGCGGTCAAGCGCTGGGCATCTCCCCCCGAGGTGGATGCACCGGTTTTGGGGTTGTCCAACTCCTCGGTTTTAAACAGACCTGATTGTTCCACTCTCAAGGATGGAGAGGATAAACGTATTGATCAGATGGCTTGTCATGGCTTTACTAGCGTTGGGTCAGCCATACGGCCTGTGTGCGCTTCGGAACTAATGGTTTTGGCTGCCAGGTCTGTGGTCAGGGACCTGTTGACTTCTTCCGGGCTTCGTCCTGGTAGTAACGAGTTCCTTAGCCTTAAACGATGTGAGTTGTTTTTATCCTTTGTGTTGACTGCCTTGGATGACACTTTGATGATGTGTAGTAGGACGTCGGCTCTGCTTGTGGCTATTCGGCGGTCGGTGTGGCTGCGCCAGTGGGCGGCCAATTTTATGTCCAAAAAGTCACTAACGGCTCTACCTTTTGTTGGACTACGGCTCTTTGGAGAGACATTGGACTCTGTCACCAAGGGTGGTAGGTTACCTCAACGTAAGAAACAACGCCGCTCCTTTCGGGGGGCGCCTGCCTTTACCCCCTCCTTTCGGGGGGCCAGATCTGGCAGGGGTTCTGCATTTCCCTCTTCCAGAGGAGATTCCGGGAGCAGGGGCAGAGGACGTGCCCGTTCTGGATACAGTTGGGGCTCTAAGCCCAAACCGGCGGCTAAGCCAGCTCAGCAATGAGGGGGCGCCCTCACCCATGCGGGTGGGGGGACGGCTGCAACACTTCTCCCAGATCTGGGATCAAGAGGTCTCGGACCGATGGATCCGGGAAGTGGTGTCTTCCGGTTACAAGCTGGAGTTCGAGCTCCGCCCCCCTTCCAGATTTTTCAGGTCTCGGATGCCGTCGGAGCCTCTGGCGGCGCAGGGGCTCCTGGTGGCAGTAGAGAATCTTTTGGACATGGCTGTCATTTGCCCAGTGCCCCCTTCAGATCGGGGCAGGGGCTTTTATTCCAATCTGTTCACGGTTCCCAAGAAGGACGGGTTGGTCCGACCCATCTTGGATCTGAAGTTTCTCAACAGGTTCATCCGGCCGAGGAAATTCCGCATGGAAACGCTGCGTTCGGCCATTCACTCTCTTCGTCAGGGAGACTTTCTGACGTCCATAGACATCAAGGATGCTTATCTTCACGTTCCGGTTTTTCCAGCACACCAGAGGTTTCTCAGGTTCGTGGTGGAGGATCGGCATTTTCAGTTTGTGGCACTTCCTTTCGGA
The DNA here is from genome assembly GCA_027917425.1 of Gastrophryne carolinensis. Lineage (NCBI taxonomy): Eukaryota > Metazoa > Chordata > Amphibia > Anura > Microhylidae > Gastrophryne > Gastrophryne carolinensis. The sequence continues at coordinate 452,220,868 of CM051237.1, forward strand.
CTCACCTCAGCTCCTCGGGTGTTCACCAAGGTGCTAGCGGGGGTGATGGCTCTGCTCAGAGTTCAGGGTATCCGCATTGTGCCCTATTTGGACGATCTACTGATCATGGCCTCTTCTTTCAACCAAGCGGAGTAGGACACCAGAGCGGTGGTGTACACTCTGGAGAGGTTCGGTTGGGTGATCAACCACCCCAAGTCTTCTCTGTCTCCGTCCAGAATTCTGACCTTTCTGGGAATGTCTCTGGACACCTCACAGGCCAGGGTGTTTCTGCCCCAGGCCAAAATTCTTTTGATTCAGGAGTTAGTCCGGCTTCTCTTGTCAGCCCCTCGTCCGACCATCCGGCTAGGGATGAGGTTGGTGGGGCTAATGGTGGCCTCATTCGAGGCAGTTCCCTTTGCGCAGTTTCATACGAGGACGCTTCAGCTTCATCTGTTGAAGATTTGGGACAAGTCTCCACTATCGTTGGATCAGTCCTTCCGGATGTCTCCCCGTGTTCGTCGATCCCTGCAATGGTGGCTGGGGTCTGTCAATCTGTTGAAGGGCAGATCCTTTCTGGCGCCGTGTTGGGAAATGGTCACCACGGATGCCAGTCTGTCAGGTTGGGGGGGTGTTTGGAAGGACCTCCAGTTTCAGGGTCTGTGGAGTCCGCAGGAGGCTCACGAGCCCATCAATATTCTGGAGTTGAGAGCCATCAGGTTGGTTCTGTTTCGCTTGACTCATCAGTTGAGAGGCCTGCCAGTTCAGGTCCGGTCGGACAACAGGACGGCGGTCGCTTATATCAATCACCAGGGAGGGACTCGCAGCAGGAGTGCCCTCAGGGAAGTGTCTTTGATTCTGGACTGGGCGGAGACCCACGTCCCGTGTATCTCAGCAGTCTACATTCCGGGAGTGGAGAACACGGAGGCGGACTTGCTGAGCAGGGCCTCCTCTCGTCAGGGGGAGTGGTCTCTCAGTCCCAAGGTGTTTCGTTCGCTGTGTCTCAGGTGGGGGTTTCCAACGATGGACCTCTTTGCCTCTCGTCACAATCACAAGCTTCCAGTCTTTGTGTCTCTCTCGCAGGATCCTCTGGCTCTGGCAGTGGATGCCATGTCTCTGAACTGGAGGGATCTGGGGTTACTTTACCTGTTCCCTCCGTTCCCAATGCTAGCCAGAGTGGTGCGCAAACTGGCCTTGGAAGGCGCGTCGGCGATTCTGGTGGCCCCAAGGTGGCCAAGGCGCGTTTGGTTCGCAGATCTGGTAAGGCTGGCAGAAGATCAGTTCGCCCTGCCTCTGCTGCCGGACCTGCTCACCCAGGGTCGGCTACGCTATCCCAATTTACCATCGCTGGCTTTGACGGCGTGGCTGCTGAAACCGCCATCTTGAAGGAAGAAGGTCTTTCTGACGCGGTGATTCAGACTCTTATCAGCGCCAGGAAGCGGTCTTCCTCTTCTATTTACTACAGGACCTGGAGGTCCTATATTGATTGGTGTGAAGGTAGGTCTTTCTCTTGTCGAGAGTTCTCCATTCCTAGAATTCTGGAGTTTCTTCAACATGGTCTAGATCTGGGGCTCCAAATTAGTACCTTGAAGGGACAGGTTTCTGCCCTGGCGGTGTTCTTCCAAAGGTCCTTTGCACTTCATCCCTTAGTCAGGACCTTTTTCCAAGGAGTTACGCACGTTCGTCCTCCTAGGAAGCCCTTTGTTCCAGTTTGGGATTTGAACCTGGTTCTTTCTGCTCTCCAGGGCCCTCCGTTTGAGCCCTTGAATGAGGTTGCTTTGTCTTCTCTTACGCAGAAGGTGGCCTTTTTGGTGGCTATCACTTCGGTTAGGCGTGTTTCTGAGTTGGCAGCTTTATCCATTAAAGCTCCATACTTCGAGAGGCATCAGGACAAGGTTGTCTTTCGTTTCAAGCCGGATTTTCTTCCTAAGGTGGTCTCGGCTTTTCATCTGAATCAGGACATTGTTCTGCCTTCTCTATGCCCTAATCCTAGCAACGACAAGGAAAGGGCGTTGCATTCTTTGGATGTAGTTCGTGTTGTGGAATATTATCTGGAGGTTACGACTTCCTTTCGTAAGACTGATGCCTTTTTTGTGGTGCCCTTCGGGCCTAGGAAGGGTTTGGCTCCTGCCAAATCTTCCATTAGTAAATGGATTCGTCAGGCCATCATTGGGGCCTATTCTGCCAAGGGGAGGAGTCCCCCTTTTCGTGTTACTGCTCATTCTACTCGTGCAGTTGGTGCGTCCTGGGCTTTTCAGCATCAGGCTTCTGTTGAGCAAGTTTGTAAGGCCGCTACTTGGTCTTCTGTTCACACTTTTTCCAAGTTTTACAAGGTTGATGTTTGGGCGTCAGCGGATGCTGTTTTTGGCCGCAAAGTTTTGCAAGCTGCAGTGGTTTAAAGTTGTGCATTGTTGCCTAGTTTTGGATCCCCGCCCTTGTTATGGACACTGCTATTGGATGTCCCACATGTTATGGATTCTTGAAGCGGGGTGTGTGACATACTTAGAATAATACCATTTTGTGAATACTCACCTTGTAAAATGGGTATTATAAGTATGTCACACACCCCGCTTCACCCGCCCTTTCTGTATTCAGGATCCTCTATTTTGTGAACTTTGCGTGGTTGTGGTTTATATTTGCCTCTTCCTGGTCCCTTGCCTTACTGCTTCTGTATACTGGGTGATGGGTGGGAGGTCCCAGGTATTTATGGATCAGGGAGGGGCTTTCTTTTGCTATCATCTCTGCAGGAACGCCCTCTTCAGGTCGATACTACCCACATGTTATGGATTCTTGAAGCGGGGTGTGTGACTTATAATACCCATTTTACAAGGTGAGTATTCACAAAATGGTATTTTCACTGCGCGAGAATTTTTTGAGCGTGATTTGTTAATGAATATGGTGGGAGCCGGTCGCTATGGCCATTCGCTGTCATGCACATGTCAAACATTGACTCGTCACCTTGTATTCAACATTATGCCACACCGACTGAGTCGCTGTCAACAACCGAACAACGGGCAAGCACAGCGACTACTAGCGGGCGCTGTGAAAATACTGCTACAGTCGCTCAACTGTCGCTACATGTCGCTATGTTAGATAATTTTTTAAGGTAAAAAAAAAAAAAATTGTGCAGAATTGATATTACAGGTCTGATATTATTGTATTCATATTACTAAATTCTTTAAAAATTCTTTAAAAAATTTTTTTTTTTTGGTTTCCAAAAATATGGTTGTTTGGGGGTAAAAAAACTACTTTTAACACATCGCCGCCAGCGCTCTGGGGTTTAAACATGCATTTCACAGCGCGAGAATTTTTTGAGCGTGATTTTTTGATGAATATGGTGGGAGCCGGTCGCTCTGACCAGTCGCTATCATGCGCACCCATACATCACGGAACCTGTCAAATAGCGACTCGTCACCCCGTATTCAACATTACTGCACACCGACTCAGTCGCTATCAACAACCGAACAATGGCCAAGCACAGCGACTACTAGCGGGCGCTGTGAAAATACTGCTACAGTCGCTCAACTGTCGCTACCTGCCGCTATTAATGAATCGGCCTCCAAGCCAATCCTGCTTAGCGACTGAGATAACGCCATATAGCGACTCATTCATCATTATTCCAGCCTCAGCCCACAGCGCCAGCGTCCGACCTTGAACAGCGACAGGTATGACCTCTCGCTACCTGGCGCTCTCCAATGCATTTCAATGGAACAATCTTTAAATATTAATAATTAATTGTTATTAATTTGTTTTTTTGTTTTTTTTTTAAATGTGAAAAATTCTGTGAAAAAAAAAATGTACAGAATTGATATTACAGGTCTGATATTAATGTATTCATATTACAAAATTATTTAAAAAACTTGTTTTTTTTGGTTTCTAAAAATATGGTGGTTTGGGGGTTAAAAAACTACTTTTAACCCATCGCCGCCAGCGCTCTGGGGTTTAAACAAGCATTTCACAGTGCGAGAATTTTTTGAGCGTGATTTGTTAATGAATATGGTGGAAGCCGGTCGCTATGGCCAGTCGCTATCATGCGCTCCCATACAGCGCGGAACCTGTCAAATAGCGACTCCTCATCCAATATTCAACATTACGGCAAACCGACTGAGTCGCTATCAACTACCGAACAACGGCCAAGCACAGCGACTACTAGCGGGCGCTCTGAAAATGCCGCTACAGTCGCTCAACTGTCGCTACCTACCGCTATTAATGAATCGGCCTCCCCGTGATGAAGTTGTAACTTTGGATGTGAATTGCAAGTTACATCTGAGTGAGCTTTTTAACTTTACTAAAAAGTAAGTTTGTGACACTCTTCAAGGAAAATATTTAATCTAACCCCCCACAGACTTCTATTCCAATCTCTATTCAGGTTTGGCAAATGTGTCAAGTGAATCAAATTATGTGACCTGGCACCAAATGGGAATTGCCTCATTGAGCAAGTTACCCACAGGCAGATCAAACATTTCTGACTAGCACCTAAATTAAGGAACTAGAGGGGTTATTCATCAAAGGATAGCGCCAGGTAGTGCCTCGTAGCGGCACATAGCATCTGGTAAACGCTGGGCGCTGTACGCAAAACCATTGATGAAGGTGATTCTGGTGAGTGACTCGTAGCGTCCGATTCTTCATTACAGGTGGCTCAGTGTATAGCGCCGTATTACCTGCCGCTCTCCCATACATTTCAGTGGATGTTCCTTTTATTCTATTTAAAGTGGGTTTTTTTTTGTTTTTGTTTTTTTGCTCTCAAATAATTTAGTTCATTGCTTACATGATTATTTAGTGTGTTCTTATGATGCTTTTTTAGTTATTTATGACCCTCATGCATGCTAGAATACTGATACAAATATTTTTTCACTATACACGGCCCATTTGTTATATTTGCCTATTAGTGTTTTAACAAGCAGGAGGAGAGGGTCCTGAAAAGTTTGTCGAAGTTTAAACATAATGTTTGTTGAGGAGGGATCTATTGTCTTCAGAGGGCTGATTCAGCACCAAGAGGATTTTATTCTGTCGCTTTTTTTGTGAGAAAAACACTTTTAGAATGATTTTTTTCCTAAGTGCATTTCGACACCATTTTTAGCTGTGTGGACTATTTAAGAATTTGCACAGTTAAAATGGTATTTAATTGCACTAAGGAAAAAATCATTTAAAAATGTATTTAGAAAAAAATGCGAGAAAAACAATTCTCACGGTGCTAAATCATCCCTTGGGTATCTGTGAATGTGTCAAATGTGTAAGATGCAAATAAGGGAAGATAATAAAGCATTATCTGAAGTGGTGAGGGGACCACCACGCAACGCGTCGTGGGTGTGTTTTGCTGTACAGTTCTTATCATACGGTGATGTACTAAATACCTATTGTTGATTAGTTGATTAGTTCCTGGTATATCTTGAATTTTCATGCTGCTTTCATAGATCACTGTTAATAGTTAGGCATGTATTACTTGTAGCACTTTGAGGCTTTGAATAGCCAAATAGTACTTGTCATTTTGTTTGCACTAGTCACTTTCTTATATTTAGTATATATACTTAGAGATGAGCGAACTTTTGAAAAATTCGATTCGACTGATTCGCCGAATTTTCCGACAAAAATCGTTTCGACCCGAATAAATTCGCGACGAATCGCTATTAAAAACGGCTATTTCTGAGCCTCCTACAGCCTCAATAGGGTTGTAAACCATTCAGCCTTGCTGTAACACGCACAGGATGCGTGCTGGGTTTGTTAAATAATACTTTGAAGAAATATCACATGCAGATCAGAGGCATCGCTAATAGAATCGCAGAGCGGCACAATTGCAGAGAGTTGAAGTGGCATCACTATGAGGGGCAGAAGGAGCCCAAATATACACTGGAGTTGGCCTCAGGAGCCCAAAAATTGGATGAATCACACCCTGGAGTTGGCAGAAGTTGGCAGCAGCAGCAGGAGCCCAAATATACACTGGAGTTGGCTTCAGGAGCCCAAAAATTGGATGAATCACACCCTGGAGTTGGCAGAAGTTGGCAGCAGCAGGAGCAGGAGCCCAAATATACACTGGAGTTGGCCTCAGGAGCCCAAAAATTGGATGAATCACACCCTGGAGTTGGCAGAAGTTGGCAGCAGCAGCAGCAGGAGCCCAAATATACACTGGAGTTGGCCTCAGGAGCCCAAAAATTGGATGAATCACACCCTGGAGTTGGCAGGAGTTGACAGTAGTAGCAGCAGGAGCCCAAATATACACTGGAGTTGGCTTCAGGAGCCCAAAAATTGGATGAATCACACCCTGGAGTTGGCAGAAGTTGGCAGCAGCAGCAGCAGGAGCCCAAATATACACTGGAGTTGGCCTCAGGAGCCCAAAAATTGGATGAATCACACCCTGGAGTTGGCAGAAGTTGGCAGTAGTAGCAGCAGGAGCCCAAATATACACTGGAGTTGGCTTCAGGAGCCCAAAAATTGGATGAATCACACCCTGGAGTTGGCAGAAGTTGGCAGCAGCAGCAGCAGCAGGAGCCCAAATATACACTGGAGTTGGCTTCAGGAGCCCAAAAATTGGATGAATCACACCCTGGAGTTGGCAGAAGTTGGCAGCAGCAGGAGCAGGAGCCCAAATATACACTGGAGTTGGCCTCAGGAGCCCAAAAATTGGATGAATCACACCCTGGAGTTGGCAGAAGTTGGCAGCAGCAGCAGCAGGAGCCCAAATATACACTGGAGTTGGCCTCAGGAGCCCAAAAATTGGATGAATCACACCCTGGAGTTGGCAGGAGTTGACAGTAGCAGCAGCAGGAGCCCAAATATACACTGGAGTTGGCTTCAGGAGCCCAAAAATTGGATGAATCACACCCTGGAGTTGGCAGAAGTTGGCAGTAGTAGCAGCAGGAGCCCAAATATACACTGGAGTTGGCTTCAGGAGCCCAAAAATTGGATGAATCACACCCTGGAGTTGGCAGAAGTTGGCAGTAGCAGCAGCAGGAGCCCAAATATACACTGGAGTTGGCTTCAGGAGCCCAAAAATTGGATGAATCACACCCTGGAGTTGGCAGGAGTTGACAGTAGCAGCAGCAGGAGCCCAAATATACACTGGAGTTGGCTTCAGGAGCCCAAAAATTGGATGAATCACACCCTGGAGTTGGCAGGAGTTGACAGTAGCAGCAGCAGGAGCCCAAATATACACTGGAGTTGGCTTCAGGAGCCCAAAAATTGGATGAATCACACCCTGGAGTTGGCAGAAGTTGGCAGCAGCAGCAGCAGCAGGAGCCCAAATATACACTGGAGTTGGCTTCAGGAGCCCAAAAATTGGATGAATCACACCCTGGAGTTGGCAGGAGTTGACAGTAGCAGCAGCAGGAGCCCAAATATACACTGGAGTTGGCTTCAGGAGCCCAAAAATTGGATGAATCACACCCTGGAGTTGGCAGGAGTTGACAGTAGCAGCAGCAGGAGCCCAAATATACACTGGAGTTGGCTTCAGGAGCCCAAAAATTGGATGAATCACACCCTGGAGTTGGCAGGAGTTGACAGTAGCAGCAGCAGGAGCCCAAATATACACTGGAGTTGGCTTCAGGAGCCCAAAAATTGGATGAATCACACCCTGGAGTTGGCAGAAGTTGGCAGCAGCAGGAGCAGGAGCCCAAATATACACTGGAGTTGGCCTCAGGAGCCCAAAAATTGGATGAATCACACCCTGGAGTTGGCAGAAGTTGGCAGCAGCAGCAGCAGGAGCCCAAATATACACTGGAGTTGGCCTCAGGAGCCCAAAAATTGGATGAATCACACCCTGGAGTTGGCAGGAGTTGACAGTAGCAGCAGCAGGAGCCCAAATATACACTGGAGTTGGCTTCAGGAGCCCAAAAATTGGATGAATCACACCCTGGAGTTGGCAGAAGTTGGCAGTAGTAGCAGCAGGAGCCCAAATATACACTGGAGTTGGCTTCAGGAGCCCAAAAATTGGATGAATCACACCCTGGAGTTGGCAGAAGTTGGCAGTAGCAGCAGCAGGAGCCCAAATATACACTGGAGTTGGCTTCAGGAGCCCAAAAATTGGATGAATCACACCCTGGAGTTGGCAGGAGTTGACAGTAGCAGCAGCAGGAGCCCAAATATACACTGGAGTTGGCTTCAGGAGCCCAAAAATTGGATGAATCACACCCTGGAGTTGGCAGGAGTTGACAGTAGCAGCAGCAGGAGCCCAAATATACACTGGAGTTGGCTTCAGGAGCCCAAAAATTGGATGAATCACACCCTGGAGTTGGCAGAAGTTGGCAGTAGTAGCAGCAGGAGCCCAAATATACACTGGAGTTGGCTTCAGGAGCCCAAAAATTGGATGAATCACACCCTGGAGTTGGCAGAAGTTGGCAGTAGCAGCAGCAGGAGCCCAAATATACACTGGAGTTGGCTTCAGGAGCCCAAAAATTGGATGAATCACACCCTGGAGTTGGCAGGAGTTGACAGTAGCAGCAGCAGGAGCCCAAATATACACTGGAGTTGGCTTCAGGAGCCCAAAAATTGGATGAATCACACCCTGGAGTTGGCAGGAGTTGACAGTAGCAGCAGCAGGAGCCCAAATATACACTGGAGTTGGCCTCAGGAGCCCAAAAATTGGATGAATCACACCCTGGAGTTGGCAGGAGTTGACAGTAGCAGCAGCAGGAGCCCAAATATACACTGGAGTTGGCTTCAGGAGCCCAAAAATTGGATGAATCACACCCTGGAGTTGGCAGAAGTTGGCAGCAGCAGCAGCAGCAGGAGCCCAAATATACACTGGAGTTGGCTTCAGGAGCCCAAAAATTGGATGAATCACACCCTGGAGTTGGCAGAAGTTGGCAGTAGCAGCAGCAGGAGCCCAAATATACACTGGAGTTGGCTTCAGGAGCCCAAAAATTGGATGAATCACACCCTGGAGTTGGCAGAAGTTGGCAGTAGCAGCAGCAGGAGCCCAAATATACACTGGAGTTGGCTTCAGGAGCCCAAAAATTGGATGAATCACACCCTGGAGTTGGCAGGAGTTGACAGTAGCAGCAGCAGGAGCCCAAATATACACTGGAGTTGGCCTCAGGAGCCCAAAAATTGGATGAATCACACCCTGGAGTTGGCAGGAGTTGACAGTAGTAGCAGCAGGAGCCCAAATATACACTGGAGTTGGCTTCAGGAGCCCAAAAATTGGATGAATCACACCCTGGAGTTGGCAGAAGTTGGCAGTAGCAGCAGCAGGAGCCCAAAAAATGGCCTAAAGACATAAATATGTTTTGCACCATTTGTAAAGTGTAAAACGTGGCACCATGCTGAATCTAGTCGCATGCATCAGGCATTGGTGGGTGGAAATCCTGGCTGATCCATCCCTGATTCATTTTGACAAAGGTGAGTCTCTCCACATTTTTAGTTGACAGACGAGTTCTCCTCGCCGTAACTATGGCCCCCGCCGCACTAAACACCCGCTCAGATGGCACGCTACTTGCCGGGCAGGACAGCTTTTCCAGGGCAAACTCTGCTAGTTGCGGCCACAAATCAAGTTTGGCTGCCCAGAAGTCCAGCGGATCCTCAAGGTGTGTTGGCATGGTCATGTCAAAGTATGACATGACCTGCTGGTTCAGGTCCTGCTCCAGGTCTTCCTGCTGCTCATGAGTAGCCTCACTATGCGGGTGTAGAAAGCTACTCATTAGCGACTGAAGACTGAGGCTGCTGCTGCTGATGGAGCTTCTGCTGCTGCTGCTGCCAACCCCCCCAGCGGCCATGGCAGTGGAAGGTGAGCGCAGAGGTCCCCTCGAGTCAGACCTGCGAGAGTATGGACCATGGCGCAGATAGGCATCGGCCAACTGCCTACGTAGAATGTCTTTGTAGTAGTTGAGTTTGTCCTCCCTCTCGGTGGGTTTAAAAAATGCCCCCATTTTGTGCCGGAAGCGAGGGTCCAATAAGGTGGACAGCCAGAAGTCATCCCGCCGACAGATGGAAACAATTCTGGGGTCACTACGCAAGCATGTGAGCATGCTTCGTGCCATTTGCGCAAGTGACTCGGATGGACTACCTGTCTCCATCTCCACTGCATACTGCCACGGTGTGCCCGGGTCCTCTGTCTCTCCTTCCTCAAAAACCTCTAGCTCCTCTGGCTGCTCCTGCTCCTCCTCTCCTGTCCGCTGACTAGATAAACCAGCCATTTCGCCAAGCCTAAACTGTGTTTCGCTGGGCAACTCCTCCTCCTCCTCTTCCTCCTCCTCCTCCTCCAGTTCAGCTCCAACGGGGTTCATGTGGCCGTAAGATGTAAACGCCATGTCTCCAGTGCCCTGACCAGCCATGGTTTCCAACATGTGCTGTAGTACATGAAGCAGTGGAATCACGTCGTTCATCCCGTAATCCTGCCGACTGACAAATAAAGTGGCTTCCTCAAAGGGCCTGAGCAAACGGCAGGTGTCACGTATGAGCTGCCACTGGTTGACATTGAAGTTACACAGGGGAGTCCCCCTATCTGCTTGGATCATCAGGAAATCCGTGATGGCTTTTCTCTGTTCATATAATCGGTCCAACATGTGAAGGGTGGAATTCCAACGGGTGGAAACATCGCAAATCAGACTATGTTGGGGGATACCATTCTGACGCTGTAGCTCAAGAAGGGTGTGTTTGGCGGTGTAGGAGTGGCTGAAGTGCATGCAAAGTTTCCGTGAAGTTGTTAGGATGTCCTGCAGATGGGGGGAACACTTCAGAAACCGCTTGACAACCAGATTGAAGACGTGAGCCATGCAGGGGGCATGGGTCAGGCTTCCTTGGCGCAGAGCAGACAAAATGTTCTTCCCATTGTCGGTAACCATGATTCCCATTTTAAGTTTTCTCGGAGTAAGCCATGTTTGGATTTCCTGATGAATACATTTAAGCAGTTCCTCCCCTGTGTGACTCCGTTCGCCAAGACAAACCATGTGAAGCACTGCGTGACACCTCCGTGCCCTGCACACATGGTAGACTGGAGGGGCACTGAGACTTGAGCCTACAGTGGAGGGTGAGGAGATGGCGGAGGATGAGGAGGCCGAGTCGCACGGTGTCACAGGCCCAATGGGCAGAGAGCGCGGAGGCCGAAGCGGCGTGACCTGTCCAAGTTGCTGCTGCAAAGGGACCACATTCACCCAGTGGGCCGTAAACGACATGTACTGCCCCTGACCGTAGTTACAGCTCCAGATGTCGGCGCTGCCATGTATTTTGCTACACACCGACAGGCTCAAGGACTGGCCCACCTTCTGTTCAACAAAAGTGTGCAGCGCTGGTACTGCCTTCTTGGCAAAGAAATGACGGCTTGGGACTCTCCACCTCGGCTCGGCACAAGCCATCAGTTCTCTGAAAGGTGCAGATTCCACCACCTGAAAAGGGAGCGACTGCAGCACCAGCAACTTGGACAGGAGCACATTCAGCTTCTGCGCCGTAGGATGAGTGGGCGCATACTGCTGTCTCTTGGACATGGCTTCGCTGATGGATTGCTGGCGGGATGCATGACTTGGAGGAGGAGGAGGAGGAGCAGGAGCGACAGAGGATGGGTGTGACGCACAGCTGCCTTCGGCTGAGGTGCTGGAGCCTTGGCTGGCAGAAATTGGGAGCTCACTTGGTGAGGAAGCAGACTGGACCACCCCTTGGGAGCCTCGGTTCTCCCAGGTCGTTTTATGGTGACGCATCATATGTTGACGCAGGGCCGTGGTGCCAACATTTGGACCCTGGCCACGCTTCACCTTTTGCCTACATATCTTGCATGTGGCCATGTTACCCTCCTGCGGATGCCTCAGGAAAAACTGCCACACTGCCGAGTAGCTACTTTTCCCACCCCCTGGCCTCACTGATTCACTGCTGCTGTTGCCAACTCCAGGAACCCCTGCTCCACTACCTCCCGATAAGGTAGACTGCCGCACAGCAGGTGCTCTACCCCGGCCCCGGCCGGCTCCAGCCTTTGGAATTGTGCCCCCATGCTGACTGCTACCACCTTGCTGCCTCAGCTGCTGACTCCGGGGCAACCTGCGCCCCTCTTCTCCTGATGATGACGATGAAGCCCCTTCATCACCCGGCTCCCAAGTGCGATCGGCTTCATCGTCATCATCATCATCATCACCGGGTTGTGGCTGTACGTCACTGATGTTCGTGGATTCGTCAACAGTGTCTGGCGCAGGAGCTGGAACGCTCGCAGCACCCACGACACTGTCCACATCACTATTTGTCTGCCTAGCTAAAGAAGCCACCTCCATTTCTTGGCTGGGCAGTAGCTGCTGACTGTCCTCCTGTATCTGATCGTCCTCCTCACTAAAGAGTGGAGCTGAACCCAAAGCATAGGATACGTCGCTGGGGGAGGGAACGGCGTAGGACAGAGGCAATGGGAGGACAGGGACTGCTCTCGGGGCATGCCAACTCAGGGTTGTGTCAGAGGAACCTACCGACCCTAGACTGGGGGTCTCAGATGTAAGTTGTGATGATGTTGTTGATGAGCGCGTCAGCCAATCTACCACGGCAGATGCGTTACTGGTGGAGACCCGACCGCTAGCAGATACTGGCAGATTAGGTCTCTCAGCGTGACTCCTGCTGCTACTGGCCCCCAGTCTGATGCGAGCTCTGCCTGCGGAATCTTGGCCTCTGCCACTCCTCTTTTCACTTCCAGGCACTTGTCTGCCCGACATAGTCTAACTGGCGTGGTAGTAGGTGATATTTTAAGAACCCCCAGGCAGCAGTGGGTCTATATAAAACAGAATATAATGCACACCAAAAGTGAGCAGTAACACTCAGCCTCCAACAGGCCTGCTTAGTGTAAATAAGAGAGCTGCTTAGTGTAAATAAAGAGGGGTATGCTATGTTACAGAATGGGATGCCTCAACAGAAGTGCACCTGGCAGGCAGCAGTAAGCCTATGCCCAGCAAAAGTGTCTTATAATATAAATATAATAAGAGCAAATGCTTATATGGTCTTAAACAGAGGCTGCTTTAGTCACAGAATGGGATGCCCTGGGCAGGAATGGACCTGGCAGGGTCCAGTAGGGCTTTGGCCAGCAAAAGTGTCTTTATCAGGCTAATTTCAAATATGATAAGAGCAAATGCTTATATGGTCTTAAACAGAGGCTGCTGTAGTCACAGAATGGGATGCCCCGGGCAGGAATCGACCTGGCAGGGTCCAGTAGGGCTTTGGCCAGCAAAAGTGTCTTTATCAGGCCTGATTTCTATGAGAATAAGTGCAAATGTTTATTATGCTATTAAATAGAGGCTGCTTTAGTCACAGAATGGGATGCCAGTGCCACAAAAACCAGAGAGCATGCACAGCAAAAGTGTCTTTATCAGGCCTGATTTCTATGAGAATAAGTGCAAATGTTTATTATGCTATTAAATAGAGGCTGCTTTAGTCACAGAATGGGATGCCAGTGCCACAAAAACCAGAGAGCATGCACAGCAAAAGTGTCTTTATCAGGCCTGATTTCTATGAGAATAAGTGCAAATGTTTATTATGCTATTAAATAGAGGCTGCTTTAGTCACAGAATGGGATGCCAGTGCCACAAAAACCAGAGAGCATGCACAGCAAAAGTGTCTTTATCAGGCCTGATTTCTATGAGAATAAGTGCAAATGTTTATTATGCTATTAAATAGAGGCTGCTTTAGTCACAGAATGGGTTTCCAGTGCCACAAAAACCAGAGAGCATGCACAGCAAAAGTGTCTTTATCAGGCCTGATTTCTATGAGAATAAGTGCAAATGTTTATTATGCTATTAAATAGAGGCTGCTTTAGTCACAGAATGGGATGCCAGTGCCACAAAAACCAGAGAGCATGGCCAGCAAAAGTGTCTTTATCAGGCCTGATTTCTATGAGAATAAGTGCAAATGTTTATTATGCTATTAAATAGAGGCTGCTTTAGTCACAGAATGGGATGCCAGTGCCACAAAAACCAGAGAGCATGCACAGCAAAAGTGTCTTTATCAGGCCTGATTTCTATGAGAATAAGTGCAAATGTTTATTATGCTATTAAATAGAGGCTGCTTTAGTCACAGAATGGGATGCCAGTGCCACAAAAACCAGAGAGCATGGCCAGCAAAAGTGTCTTTATCAGGCCTGATTTCTATGAGAATAAGTGCAAATGTTTATTATGCTATTAAATAGAGGCTGCTTTAGTCACAGAATGGGATGCCAGTGCCACAAAAACCAGAGAGCATGCACAGCAAAAGTGTCTTTATCAGGCCTGATTTCTATGAGAATAAGTGCAAATGTTTATTATGCTATTAAATAGAGGCTGCTTTAGTCACAGAATGGGATGCCAGTGCCACAAAAACCAGAGAGCATGGCCAGCAAAAGTGTCTTTATCAGGCCTGATTTCTATGAGAATAAGTGCAAATGTTTATTATGCTATTAAATAGAGGCTGCTTTAGTCACAGAATGGGATGCCAGTGCCACAAAAACCAGAGAGCATGCACAGCAAAAGTGTCTTTATCAGGCCTGATTTCTATGAGAATAAGTGCAAATGTTTATTATGCTATTAAATAGAGGCTGCTTTAGTCACAGAATGGGATGCCAGTGCCACAAAAACCAGAGAGCATGCACAGCAAAAGTGTCTTTATCAGGCCTGATTTCTATGAGAATAAGTGCAAATGTTTATTATGCTATTAAATAGAGGCTGCTTTAGTCACAGAATGGGATGCCTCACAGCAGACTTAAGATCAGTTCAGTATATATGCACAGTTAGTTACTATAAGCAGCCTGAAAACGCTAACAAAGGCTGGATGAAAAAAAAAAAATCTCCCTGTCAGCCAGCTCCGTTTTTCCTACCTTTCCCTGGCTTTCTGTCTGTCTCCTGTCTGTCTCCTGCCTGTCTCCTGCCTGTCTCCAGCCTGTCCCTGTCTGTCCCTGTCTCCAGCCTGTCTCCAGCCTGTCTAACTGCCTCAGCTACACAGCGTTCTGTCTGTCTGTCACGAATGCAATAGAGAAATGAGGAAAAGCAAGATGGCCGCCGTTAAATACCGCTGTGTGACGTCACCGGGCTTGCTGGCTGCTGATAGGCTGCATGTGACTGCCCCAGCTTGCACTGGCGCGGGATACATGTCCAGACATGTCCCGCCCGCCATCTTAGAATGCCTGTAATGTAAATGAATGGATGTTAAAGGAAAACTTCGAGTGATCGAATCGCGGGGAAATTCGGATTCGATCCGAATCGAATTTTTCCTGAAATTCGGATCGAATCCGGGTTCGTCCGGATCGATTCGCTCATCCCTATATATACTAAGAGGCCGATTCATTAATAGCTCCAGGTAGCGACAGATGACCGACTGTAGCGTGATTTTTTCAGCGCCAGCCAGTATTCGCTGTGCTTGGCCGGCGTTAGCTTGATGACAGCGACTCAGTCGGTGTGCGGTAATGTTGAATACGGGCTGGGGGGTCGCTGTTTCACAGGTCCAGCGTTGTATGTGAGCGCCTGACAACGAATGGCCAGAGCGAACGGCTAGCTTCATATTCATTAACAAATCACGCTCCGAATGTGCTGTCGCTGTCCATTCCTTGTTTAAACCCCAGAGCGCTGGCGGCGATGGGTGTTAACTAGTTTTTAACCCCTAAACAACCATATTTTTTGAATGTAACATTATACATGTTTTTAGAATCATTTTGTAATATGAATACATTAATCTCAGACCTGTTAGATCAATTCTGCACAAATCTTTTTTAATTTTTTTTTTTACTTAAAAATAAATCCTAACATTGCAGAAGTGGTCTCCGATTTTTTGACATTAAAAAAAAAAAAAAAAATTAATACCAATTAATTATGAATAATTATAGATTGCTCCATTGAAATGCATTGGACATCGCCAGGGAGCGACAGCTCATACCTGGCGCTGTGAGGGAATTTGCAGCGGCGCTGTTCGGTCCAGGCGGCTTCATGATGAATGCCGCGCTAGCCGTCGCTCTCGTCGGCGCTAGCCTCATTTTGCTTGATAAATGCGTCATTGTGACCGCCGCCGGGCGTACTTGAGTCGGTAGTCGCCGTTAGCTGCCGCTACCTGGCGCTCGTCAGACACTACCTGGCGCTATCGCTTGATGAATAAGGGCATTAATTTACACTGTTTGTATCCATTTTATTATTGAATTGCATGATTAATATCTGTGAAGGAACTTTATATCACCCTTGGAATAATATTAACCACCAGATATCCGTCCCACCCCAAATCTTTGGGGTTTTTATTTTTGTTTTTTAGATGTATGTATTATATGTATGTAGGACTTGTGTCTATTTAACAAATAAACTATCATAATTTACTTAGAATTGATGGTGTGCGGCACACTCTATTAGGGTAGAATTGGTTTCTGTGGTTATCTGGTAACCCACAGATAAATTTACTTGGAATATATGTTTCTGTTTACTATTCTTGCTGGTACATCTGCAATTTTCGAAAGATTTCAATGAAAAAGATAGAAATATAAAAAAGAAACTACAGTAAGGTTTTCAAGCTTTTATCTATACGGTGTTACTAGTTAATGATCAAAATATTCCAGGATACAACATACCCGCAGGTATACAGACAGGTGCTCCCCTGTCTGTACAAGTGTACCTCCAAGGATAAAGGCTTTGGCCCTTATTTAAGAAGGGATAGCGTCAGGTAGTGGTTGGTTATTGAGAGGTAGCGACTGGTGAACGCCGGACACAGCACGCAATTACACATTTATCAAGCAGAATCTGTTTAGTGACTGGGATAGCGCCATGTAGTGTCTGATTCATCATTCCAGCCTCAGCGAACAGCGCCGGCGTTCAGCCTTGCACAGCGCCAGGTATGACCTCTCGCTACCTGACACTCTGCCATACATTTCAATGGACGATCCTTTTCTTCTCTTTAAAAGGGTTTTTTGTTTATTTTTTTCCCCCAAAATTCACAAATAATTCTGTGACCTCTCCTGGCATTGAAAAATCAGTTTTTTCACAATTTTTTCATTTTTTATATATTTCTTCAGAAATGACATTACAGGTCTGCCATTAAAGTGTTCATGTTACAATGTTGTTACAATGTAATTCCATATGTTTTCGCTTTGTTACTATTGCATAGATGCTGAAAAACAGACTTTAAACACACCGCCTCCTGCGCTCTGGGCTTCAAACAAGCATTTTTCAGCGCCAGAGATTTGTGAGGCTGTTTTTTTGCTGAATATGGTGTGAGTCGGTCGCTATGAGCAGTCGCTAACATGCGCTCCCATACAGCGCTGTACTGGTCAAATAGCGACTCCTCACAATGTATTCAACATTACTGAACAGCGACTGAGTCGCTCGGAGGCTGTGTGATTAAAGGTTGTTTTGTAATTTCATTTTTTAATTTCATTTCATGTATCCACCAGTAACAAAGAGAAAACTTATGGAATTACATTGTTATAACATTGTGACATGAACACATTAATGCCAGACCTGTAATATAAATTCTGCATAAATATATAAAATGTAAAAAAATGGCTTTTTCAAGGCCAGGAAAGATCCCAGCATTATTTGAGATTAAAAAAAAAAAAAATAAGAAAACAAAAACCCTGTTTAAAGAGAAATAAAAGAATGTCCATTGAAATGTATGGGAGAGCGACAGGTAGCGGGAGGTAAGACGTGGCGCTCTGCAAGGCTGAACGCCGGCGCTGTATGCTGAGGCTGGGATAAGGATGAATTGGACGCTACATGGCGTTATCCCAGTCGCTCAACAGATTCTGCTTGATAAATTTGTAATTGCGCGCCGTGTCCGGCATTCACCTTTCGCTACCTGTCATTTACAAGGCACTACCTGACGCTATCCCTTCATGAATAAGGCCCTAAATGTTTCCTAGGCTGGCCTTTCCCATATTTATAGTTTCCCAGATATATTTGTCTGCCTGTGTTGTGGCAGCACTGGATGTACTAGGGGATTTTGCAGTGTTTTTAATATGTTTTGTATAATGTGATTGTCTTTTGTGTTCCATTTTCTGTACAATAAATTTACGTGTATATAAATGATTCTTCGTTAACATTGATTGGTGCTCCTTCTGTTGGGGTGGAGGTGGATTAACTATCCACTGTCCCTCTTGTGTTTTGAGTTCTTGTGCTGGGTTTGGAGAGGAGAGAAGTGGTGCCTGATTTCATATGACTATTACTTTATGTATTGTAAATACTGTTTGACTCATTCAGACACAGTGACAGATTGCGAGAATAGAAATACTTTCACTTCTGAGGAAAGCCTCTCTGCCATGATGAAATGAAAACCAATATTTCAGCCTAACGTGAGAGGCAGAGATCTTACATGATAAAATGAATTTTCCATCATGGGAGGAATCTCTTTGGTGCTCAGAGTCAGCTGCGGGGCGTGCCTGCGTCAGCCATTCAGAAATACTTGGGCCCTTATTTATGAAGGAATAGCGACAGGTAGCGACTGGTGAGCGGCCGGTAATGACGGGCCCCGCCACGAGAACGCCGCCTCCCCGCCACAATCACACATTTATCAAGCCGATCCTGCTTAGCGACTGAGATAGCGCCATATAGCGACTCATTCATCATTATTCCAGCCTCAGCCCACAGCGCCAGCGTCCGACCTTGAACAGCGACAGGTATGACCTCTCGCTACCTGGCGCTCTCCAATGCATTTCAATGGAACAATCTTTAAATATTAATAATTAATTGTTATTAATGTTTTTTTTTTTTTTTTTAATGGGAAAAATTCTGTGACCACTTCTGTCATTTTAGAGAAAAAAAAAAATGTGTGCAGAATTGATGTTACAGGTCTGATATTAATGTATTCATATTACTAAATTATTTTAAAAACTTTTTTTTTTTGGTTTCCAAAAATATGGTGGTTTGGGGGTTAAAAAACTACTTTTAACCCATCGCCGCCAGTGCTCTGGGGTTTAAACATGCATTTCACGGTGCTTGAATTTTTTGAGCGTGATTTTTTGATGAATATGGTGGAAGCCGGTTGCTCTGACCAGTCGCTATCATGCGCACCCATACATCGCGGAATCTGTCAAATAGCCACTCGTCACCTTGTATTCAACATTACGCCACACCGAGTCGCTGTCAACAACCGAACAACAGCCAAGCACAGCGACTACTAGCGGGCGATGTGAAAATACCGCTACAGTCGCTATTAATAAATCAGCCTCTTGGTATGGTATGTTTAAAGGTGGGTGTAGGTTACCTTTAAAAAGGACCTCCAGTCATTTTTAAGGTCCACCCTCATAGTCCTTGGCCATCCCCTTTGGCCAATGCCCTGCCGTGCAGACTATAAGGGAAAGTCCTAGAGCTGCTTATCACTTCCATGTTCGCTGCTGGTAACTGGTCTACAGTCCAATATGAATGCTGGCGGCCTAGTAGGTTCACTGAGTGCACAACCCACGACCCTAACTGACCGCCATTGGTCATACAAAGAACAGGGAAGTGGTAATGTAAGTAGCTCTGTCTCAGGCTGGATTTAACAGTCTGCTTGACAGGGCATCCCAAATAGTGATGGCCCAGAGCTGCCACGGTGAGCAGACCTCCCGTGACTGGAGCAGGAGCAGACTATACCTTGCCGCACTGTACCCTGCAGTTAATAAACCTCAGTCTTTGTTCTGCCCCCTATTAATACTAGATACTAGGCCAGCGGTATTCAACTGGCAGACCTGGGTCCGAATGTGGACCTCAGCGCCAGATTTCTGGACCCCTGCCCTGACAGCCCTACACTCAGTTGCTTCTGTGTCACTGTGCTTAGCGCTCCCCCTCTTTTATTGATCGTTGATGTAATGCTAATTCTCCCTGCAAGTGTAATGGATCCCTGGCACCTAATATTGCAATATGAAGTACTGCATGAGCAGGAAGTGGCATTGCAAGGTGCACACAAACTTTGTTTCTCTGTCCCTTTGCCTCATCCAATACTGTCCTGCTGCCCCAGCTCAGCACCATCCATTCCTGTCCCCCCAACTTTGCCCCATACATTCCGTCCCCCCAACTTTGCCCCATCCATTCCCGTCCCCCCAACTTTGCCCCATCCATTCCCATTCCCCCAACTTTGCCCCATTCATTCCCGTCCCCGCAACTTTACCCCATCCATTCCCGTTCCCCCAACTTTGCCCCATCCATTCCTGTCCCCCCAACTTTGCCCTATCCATTCCCGTTCCCCCAACTTTGCCCCATCCATTCCTGTCCCCCCAACTTTGCCCCATCCATTCCTGTTCCCCCAACTTTGCCCTATCCATTCCTGTATCCCCAACTTTGCCCTATCCATTCCTTCTTCCCCAACTTTGCCCCATCCATTCCCATTCCCCCAACTTTGCCCCATCCATTCCCATTCCCCCAACTTTGCCCCATCCATTCCCATTCCCCCAACTTTACCCCATCCATTCCCGTCCCCGCAACTTTACCCCATCCATTCCTGTTCCCCCAACTTTGCCCTATCCATTCCTGTATCCCCAAATTTGCCCCATCCATTCCTGTCCCCCTAGCTCTGGCGCATCCATCCCATCCTCATCCATTCCTGCCCCCCCCCCCCTTCCAGCTCTGCCCCATCCATTTTAGCTTTTTTTTAGTTTTTCCTGTGGAATCTATAGCCCCCCCCCCCCATGCGCAGATTTCTAACTGTCCACCCCCCGCCCAGATCTTCACCCCTCAATGGATGCCTCTATATGGACCTTTACAAGAAGTGGAGTACCCCTGTACTAGGCGATCAGGGAGATTCTGCACATGGGAAAGATTAGCTGTCCCAGGGGTCTTTTGCTGTTTAAACAGTAAAACATTTTTCATTCTTGCTTTAAAAGTGCCATGAGGCCTGTGACCTACCTATTTTAGTAACACCTATAAATGATCCTATTGCGGGGTGGCAGCAGGGTTGGTGCCAAGAGGTTCCAAAGTAACAGGTTTCCCCTCGGCAGCACATGGCTATCGGTCTCCTTTAAGAGCTTAGATGGAATCCGATTTTTATTAAAAGTTATTTTTAAGTGAGAGGCCATTGGACTAACATTCATGAGCTGGGTTTAATCTGTCGATAATGCCGTATAGCTATTCTAGGAAAGCTCCCCGTGCCGTACAGTTCTGAAACCGACACCAAGGTGGAGCTGCTACGGGAGCTGCACGCGGGCCGTGCCGTGACTCATTTGACATTAGGAAAACCTCATTCTGTTACTGGTGTCAAACTGAAAGTGACCAAGTGACTAATACACAGCGCTGAAGAAAGTTTTTTACAAGGTGACGGCCATATCCCTCGCCTGAAGTAAGAGCCAGCTGAAGTGAACCGAGGGAAATATACTGGAGAGCCATCAGATCATGTGTACGGAGAGCTGTCACATCTCATCAAAACCAACATTAATAAGACTCAGTAATATAAAGGCTATGTAATATAAATATCATTTTTTATAATAATAATTATTCATTTTAAATAAATAAATAAATGTATATATATATATATATATATACACACACACACACACACACACACACACACACACACACACACACACCAGTGATATAAACACTCAATAGGGGATAATTTAAAGGTTTTTGTTTAATTATTATAATAGCCATTATTTAAAAAACTTTGGCCCTTATTTATGAAGGAATAGCGACAGGTAGCGACTGGTGAGCGGCCGGTAATGACGGGCCCCACCACGAGAACGCCGGCTCCCCACCACAATCACACATTTATCAAGCCGATCCTGCTTAGCGCCAGAAAGCCACTCATTCATCATTATTCCAGCCTCAGCCCACAGCGCCAGCGTCCGACCTTGAACAGCGACAGGTATGACCTCTCGCTACCTGGCGCTCTCCAATGCATTTCAATGGAACAATCTTTAAATATTCATAATTAATTGTTATTAATGTTTTTTTTTTTTTAATGTGAAAAATTCTGTGACCACTTCTGCCATGTTAGATAATTTTTTTAAGGGAAGAAAAAAAAAAATGTGTGCAGAATTGATATTACAGGTCTGATATTATTGGATTCATATTACTAAATTCTTTAAAAATTTTTTTGTTTTTTTTTCCAAAAATATGGTGGTTTGGGGGTTAAAAAACTACTTTTAACACATCGCCGCCAGCGCTCTGGGGTTTAAACATGCATTTCACAGCGCTTGAATTTTTGGAGCGTGATTTTTTGATGAATCTGGTGGGAGCCGGTCGCTCTGACCAGTCACTATCATGCGCACCCATACATCGCGGAACCTGTCAAATAGCGACTCCTAACCCCGTATTCAACATTACTGCACACTGACTGAGTCGCTATCAACAACCGAACAGCGGCCAAGCACAGCGACTACTAGCGGGCGCTGTGAAAATACCGCTACAGTCGCTCAACTGTCGCTACCTGCCGCTATTAATGAATCGGCCTCATAGATTTTTTACATAGAAGCAGATAATGAATAATCAAATTACAAATAATATCTAATCAAATTGCCCTTAAACTAAAGTAATGTGATTTGATGAACTGATCTAACAAATCAAAATCAACAGTGTGACGCTGACCAATCACTATGGCGTGTGAGAGGTCATCTGACATTATGTAAATTGGTTATTAACATAAGCCCTCATACACAGTTCCATTCCAACATCCCTGTGAGCCGGGAGCCTGGGACACCAGTTAGACTTCCCATAATAAGGAAGGCTCTAAGCTGATTCCCTTTTCCACCTTCTCCCCATACACACTTCTACAAACTCTTTTTGCACATGTCTCCTTTATTCTCTCTCAGATTTTCTAGATCCAGTATTTTGTGTTCTGCCTTTCCATGCCTCCCATTTCTCTTTTTTAATCCCTCAATCATTCTCTCTTTTAGTATCCACCTTCTTTATTTCCTTTCCACATTAACAGTTTATTGCTCGTATCTCCACATTCCCTCCTCCTTCTCTCCTCCACATTCCTCAGGGGTGGTCCCAGGGCTAAGGACTGTAATAGCAAAATAATCTGGTTGATAAGTACATGTATAACATTTGTATAAAGAAAAGGAAAAAAAAGACATAAATATTGTGCTGCATATCCAAAATTTGTATCACATTTGAATTTTATTTCCTCAGTGAGTTATATATTATTATTATGTCAATAACCCTTTATTCCTTTTCTCTGTACAAATGTAATACATGTACTTATCAACTCGATTATTTTGTATCTGCATCTGAACTAAACTATTGACTCTCTAGAGCAGGGGTACTCAACCACTTCTTGAGCAAAACTGGGAGGACAGGAATGGATGGGGCAGAGATGGGGAGGACGAGATGGATGGGGCAAAGCTGGGGGACAGGAATGGACGGGGCAGCGCTGATGGGAAATGGATAGATGGGGCAAAGCTGAGGGACAGGGATGGATGAGGCAGGCCTAAGGGGGCAGGGATGGATGGGGTAAAGCTGGGGGACAGGAATTGATGGGGATGAGCTGGGGGGACAAGATGGTGGAAGATGGGGAAAAGAACTCTCTTATCACATACCTTTCATCTCCCTTTTTTTCACCTTCTGTATGTCTTTGTCTCTTACCTTTCCACTATCTCTCTTTTTACCACATTTCCTTATCTCTTGTTTCCATTTTTCTTTCTGTTTTCTGTCTCCTCTCCACTTTCCCTTCTTTTCTTTTTCTCCCATCCAAATTACCGCTTTCTGTCACTTTTCCACATTTCCTTCTTCTCAGTTTATTTTGCACATCCCCTCCTTCTCCCAGTCTTTTTTCACATTCCCTCCTTTTCTTTTATTGATATATGCGTTCACACCTCCTGCACCCCCTCAAGTAATGCCCTTGTACCCACCTTACTTCAGATTGTCTTTTTTTATTTCTTACGCGATTGATCTGTCTCCCTATTTTCTGTGTTTCCTCTTTCTATCGCATCTGAATTATATCTCCTGGCGCCCGACAGAGGGACTGGGTCGCCGCCCTCTGCGACCGCACAGTTTGCACACTTCAGAGGCTGACTATGGTTTTGGCCCGCTTTAACCTTTCATAGCATGGTCAGAGGGGGGAAGCTCATCCCTAACAGCCTGATTGCAAAAGATAGCTGGTAGGGAGCACTACTACTATTAAATTTTGATGAGAGGCTGCTTGGGTGCTCCCAGAATTCCAGAACTACAAGAATTGTGACCCAAAGAAAAAACAAAAAAAGTGGAATTCATAGAGATGGGCACCCCAACAGGTAAATAGTAATATACACAATTTTTATTAATTACATATAAAGTTAAAAACTATACACAAGACAAGACGAATTAAAAATAAAGGTCTCCTGATAGTATGCTATTAATCATAGGTGTAACCCTCAGCGCTAGCAGGCACAAGGTTGCTGGGCTGAATGAATGAAGGAGTTGCATAAATCCTATATACAATAATTAAATAGATAATTCCAAATGAGGGCGGTACGTGTTAATGATAATGTGCACTGTGTGAAATAAATAACAAAATATCTACATACAATAGTACTATACTATCCCTATTATAATCCCCCAAAAATATATATTATGAAAAGAAACAAAATACAGCGTATGATATCACTCTCCCATTGTGTAGAAAGATGTGTGGCCACGGGCGTATCTCAAAACTAAGTGATGATACACCATGCTGCTAGATTAAACAATGTGACAAAGTAAATGCTTGCTGTCCGCAGGATGAAGTGCTTAATGATACGGGGAGGCCGATTAATTAATAGCGCCAGGTAGCGACAGATGAGCGACTGTAGCGTGATTTTTTCTGCGCCAGCCAGTATTCGCTGTGCTTGGCCGGCGTTAGCTTGATGACAGCGACTCAGTCGGTGTGCGGTAATGTTGAATACGGGCTGGGGGGTCGCTGTTTCACAGGTCCAGCGTTGTATGTGAGCGCCTGACAACGAATGGCCAGAGCGAACGGCTAGCTTCATATTCATCAACAAATCACGCTCCGAATGTGCTGTCGCTGTCCATTCCTTGTTTAAACCCCAGAGCGCTGGCGGCGATGTGTATTAACCAGTTTTTAACCCCTAAACAACCATATTTTTTGAATGTAACATTATACATGTTTTTAGAATCATTTTGTAATATGAATACATTAATCTCAGACCTGTTAGATCAATTCTGCACATATTTTTTTTAATTTTTTTTTTGACTTAAAAATAAATCCTAACATTGCAGAAGTGGTCTCCGATTTTTTGACATTAAAAAAAAAAAAAAAAAAAATTAATACCAATTAATTATGAATAATTATAGATTGCTCCATTGAAAAGCATTGGACATCGCCAGGGAGCGACAGCTCATACCTGGCGCTGTGAGGGAATTTGCAGCGGCGCTGTTCGGTCCAGGCGGCTTCATGATGAATGCCGCGCTAGCCGTCGCTCTCGCCGGCGCTAGCCTCATTTTGCTTGATAAATGCGTCATTGTGACCGCCGCCGGGCGTACTTGAGTCGGTAGTCGCCGTTAGCTGCCGCTACCTGGCGCTCGTCAGACACTACCTGGCGCTATCGCTTGATGAATAAGGGCATAAGTGATGATACACCACGCTGCTAGATTAAACAATGTGACAAAGTAAATGCCTGCTGTCCGCAGGATGAAGTGCTTAATGATACATAATATACATATGAACACAAGGGCTAAACCCTAAATGACTGCAGTGTTGCAAAGTGCCAAGTGAAAAAAATATGAATGCCAATCATAAACACAACATAACATAGAATAAATACCGCCCATGCAAATGAAATGACAGGAGACCACAGCAAGCCCCGCGCGCTCCGCCGTTCACGACGGCTTCTGATTGGAATTATCTATTTAATTATTGTATATAGGATTTATGCAACTCCTTCATTCATTCAGCCCAGCAACCTTGTGCCTGCTAGCGCTGAGGGTTACACCTATCATTAATAGCATACTATCAGGAGACCTTTATTTTTAACAGCCTGATTGTTTGGATGGTGGTGTGGGTTGCATTTTGTAGCTTCATCAATTGTTTGATTGCATTATGTTTTTTATTTTCTCACTTACAAGTGATGATGTCAGTATTTGAAAAGGTTACATTGTGCATCTATCAGTGTAACAGACTTCAGCCCCTCGCCTGTGAGCTGTGCACTCCGGTCCACTTGTGGGTGGGTGGGTGGGTGTGGGGCCTGAGGTTTCGCTTCTGTGGTGAGCTGAGCGTCATGCACAAGTTTCATTTCTCACACGAGTGTCCGTGAAGTGAACTCTGCAGTGTGCTGCCAAGTAATTGTAAGCTCCTAGGGCCGGGCTCCTGTCTGGGCTGATCCCCCTCCCATCTTATCAGCCCACCATTAACTGTCATGGAGGCTAATTCATTACTAACGCCAGGTATCGGCAGAGGAGCGTGTGTATAGTGGCGCTTAGAGCGACCGCTAGTAGGCGCTGTAAGTGGGTAACAGGCGCTGAGTGCCTTAGGCCCTTATTTATGAAGGAATAGCGACAGGTAGCGACTGGTGAGCGGCCGGTAATGACGGGCCCCGCCACGAGAACGCCGGCTCCCCACCACAATCACACATTTATCAAGCCAATCCTGCTTAGCGACTGAGATAGCGCCATATAGCGACTCATTCATCATTATTCCAGCCTCAGCCCACAGCGCCAGCGTCCAACCTTGAACAGCAGGTATGACCTCTCGCTACCTGGCGCTCTCCAATGCATTTCAATGGAACAATCTTTAAATATTCATAATTAATTGTTATTAATTTTTTTTTTTTATGTGAAAAATTCTGTGACCACTTCTGCCATTTTAGATAATTTTTTAAGGGAAAAAAAAATAAATAAATACATTGTACAGAATTCATATTACAGGTCTGATATTAATGTATTCATATTACTAAATTATTTAAAAAACTTGTTTTTTTTTATTTCCAAAAATATGGTTGTTTGGGGGTTAAAAAACTACTTTTAACCCATCGCCGCCAGCGCTCTGCGGATTAAACATGCATTTCACAGTGCGAGAATTTTTTGAGCTTGATTTGTTAATGAATATGGTGGGAGCCGGTCGCTAGGGCCAGTCGCTATCATGCGCTCCCATACAGCGCAGAACCTGTCAAATAGCGACTCCTCACCTAATATTCAACATTACGGCAAACCGACTGAGTCGCTATCAACTACCGAACAACGGCCAAGCACAGCGACTACTAGCGGGCACTCTGAAAATGCCGCTACAGTCACTCAACTGTTGCTACCTGCCGCTATTAATGAATCGGCCTCTCTGTCTCTGTAGTAACCTGGCTGGCATTGATGAATGTAATGTATGTTGGGCGCTATAACACCAGTGAGCGCTGCAGTGAGCGAAAGGTAGCGCCAGCTTAGTGCGACCCACTCTCAGCACTCCGCACCATACTTATCAAAAACACACACACACAGCGTCGGCGCTCTAAAGCTGGGCGCTGTAGCATAGAACGCCAGGCGCTGTGCGATTAAAGTCTGTTTTTGAACACATATCCACCAGTAACAAAGCGAAAACACATGGAATGACATTGTTTTAACACTGGGACAATAACACTTTAGTGCCAGACCTGTAATGACAATTCTACATAAAAATATAAAAAGTCCAAAACGTTTTCTAAAAGTGTTTGTTTGCAGCCAGGAGAGGTCACACAATGATTGGAGCAAAAATAAATTGTCAAACACGCTGTTTAAACACAAGCAAATGAACGGCCATTGAAATGTATGGGAGAGCGACACTGAACGAAATGTAATACCTGGCGCTCTGGAAGCTAGAGCGCCGGCGCTATACCCTGAGCCGCCTGTAATAATACATTGGACGCTACATGGCGCTGTTAGAGTCGCTCACCAGATTCGCTTTCATAAATGTGGTTTTACCTACAGCACACGGCATTCACCAGACGCTGCCTGCCGCTACGAGGCGCTACCTGGCGCTATCCCTTCTTGAATAACCACCCTAATCCCCCTTATTCTTATCTCACAGCTTATGATTTTACGACTTCAATTCATCAATTCCTCATTCACGTTTGGCAATTAATCATGTGGCCACCAGCATCCATTCAAGTTTGATGTGCAAGCCCACTCAGCTCCACTTAAAGTGGACCAAAACCCATGGCTTTCCCTATCCGGGGTTTTGGTCCACCCCTGGGGCATCCTGATTTGGGATGCCTCGCTACATGAAACCGTGCCAGTGGTTCGCTTTTCTTACCCTTCCAATGAACCATTGGCGCAGATGCGTCTCTCCTCTAAGATTTTCCCGCTGCGCATATTAAAGCGGACCAAAACCCACATTTTTAGCTAGCATTCCTGAATTGCTCCTCCAACGAAAATTTACTTTTGCCTATTTTTAATACTCTAATCCCAGATAATGGCGCCTGTTTTAGCTGTAAAGCTCCGCCTCCACCATTCATTGCCACTGCTGTATGTGGCGATGATGTCATTGCCACACTTATGCAATGACTAATATCCTGCCATCCTACAGAGAGGGACAGCAAAAAAAAGTGTTCCAGGGCGATGTGATAAGCGAAAAGATCTATTTCTAGTTCTACACCCTAAGAAGGGAGTATCGGCATGGGCTTTGGCCAAATATATTTCACAAGTTCAGTGGGTTTTTGTCCGCTTTAATGTTTGGCTGGAGAAGCTGAATACACACACAATAAGCATGCGGCACCCCCTGCATCCCCTGTGCGTGGCCACACCAATGCAGTTACGGCGGGAGCACAGCCCTAGAACTCGCCACTTTTTTAAAACTTCAAATGGAAAAAAATTAAGAAGGAAATCATTTTTTAAGTGTATTAGTCACTTTTTCTGTAGCCTTTCAATAGTGTTCCATTTTGACAGGTGCTTAAAGTGGACCAAAACCCAGGGTTTTGACTATCCTGGGTTTTGGTCCTTTCCCCCGGAGCACACCGATGGGTGGGGCCCCGCTGTGTGAAACCCCCCAGATCGCCGTGCGCAACTCACCTCTTCCTGGTCCTACAGCGCATGTGCAGCCACTCGTCCAATCAGCATCCTCAAAGCTGCTGACGTCACATCGTCGGGGAGGCTGATTTATTAATAGCGGCAGGTAGCGACAGTTGAGCGACTGTAGAGGTATTTTCACAGCGCCCGCTAGTAGACGCTGTGCTTGACCGTTGTTCGGTTGTTGACAACGACTCAGTCGGTGTGGCGTAATGTTGAATACAAGGTTACGAGTCGCTATTTGACAGGTTCCGCGATGTATGGGTGCGCATGATAGCAACTGGTCAGAGCTACCGGCTTCCACCATATTCATCAAAAAATTCAAGCGCTGTGAAATGCATGTTTAAACCCCAGAGCGCTGGAGGCGATGTGTTAAAAGTAGTTTTTTAACCCCCAAACCACCAAAAAAAAAAAGTATTTTAAATAATTTAGTAATATGAATACATTAATATCAGACCTGTAATATCAATTCTGTACAATTTTTTTTTTTTTTCCCTTAAAAAAATCTAAAATGGCAGAAGTGGTCAAGGAATTTTTCACATTTAAAAAAAAACAAAAAAACATTAATAACAATTAATTATTAATATTTAAAGATTGTTCCATTGAAATGCATTGGAGAGCGCCGGGTAGCGAGAGGTCATACCTGTCGCTGTTCAAGGTCGGACGCTGGCGCTGTGGGCTGAGGCTGGAATAATGATGAATGAGTCGCTATATGGCGCTATCTCAGTCTCTAAGCAGGATTGGCTTGATAAATGTGTGATTGTGGTGGGGAGCCGGCGTTCTCGTGGCGGGGCCCGTCATTACCGGCCGCTCACCAGTCGCTACCTGTCGCTATTCCTTCATAAATAAGGGCCTAAGTCTTCGTGTAAGGCCAGGGGCTCTGAGCACGCTGACAGCCACATCACCCACTACCCTCTTATAGGGAGCGTGCCCGCGCCGGCCACTCACAAATGCCTGGCGTGGGCATGCGCCCTGCTAGAGGGATAGCGGGGATAGGGCCGTGGCTCGTGCATGCGCCGCTGGACCGGGAAAGAAGGTTAGTGTATGGGGACGACCTGGGGGGATTCATACAGCAGGGCATGCTGATTTTGGATGCCCCGGGGGGGGTGGAATCGATCGGCCCGGGAATCTTCCTGTGTGAAACCCCCCCAGATCGTCGAGCACAACTCACCTCCTCCTGGTCCTACGACGCATGTGCAGCCACTTGTCCAATCAGCGCACTCTTCATTCATTCATTAATAGCAACAGATAGCGACAGATAGCGACTGTTGAGCGACTGTAGCTATTTTGACAGCGACCGCTAGTAGTTGCTGTGCTTGGCCATTGTTCGGTGGATGATAGCGACTCAGTCGGTGTGCCGTAATGTTGAATACAAGATGCTGAGCCGCTATTTGACAGGTTCGCTGTTGTATGGGAGCGCATGATAGCGACTGGACATAGCGACCAGCACCCATCATATTCATTAAAAAATCAGCCTTAAAAATTCCTAGCGCTGTGAAATGCATGTTTAAATCCCAGAGCGCAGTAGGCGATGTGTTTAAAGTAGTTTTTTAACCCCCTAATCACCCAAAAAAAATTGAATGATTTTGAAATAATATTCAAACCTGAATAGTTTAAAATCAGACCTGTAATATCAATTCTGCAAAAAAAAAACTTTTTTTTAAAACCCCAAAAAAATACATTTTCAAAGGAAGAAGTGTTCACGGATTTTTTTTTTTAAATTAAAAAAAAAAAAATATTAAAAAATAATTATTAATTAAAATAAATTCTGCCATTGAAATGCATTGGAGAGCGCCAGGTAGCGAGAGGTCATACCTGTCGCTGTTCAAGGATGTTCGCTGGCGCTGTGGGATGAGGCTGGGATAATGATGAATGAGTTGCTAGGTGGCGCTATCTCAGTCGCTAAGCAGTATCGGCTTGACAAATGTGGGATTGTGGAGTGGAGCCGACGTTCTAGTTGCGGTACCTGGCTTTACTGGCCGGCTCCCCAGTCGCTATCTGTCGCTATTCCTTGATAAATAAGGCCCTAAGCCTTCGTCTTAAGTCCAGCGGCTCTGAGCGCACTGCATGCGCCGTGGGATAGCCGGATCGATAAGTCGAACCGAGGGGTTTCACAGAGCGAGGCCCCAAAGAATTCCAATGACATCCCTGTACTGAGACATGGCAGCTATGCATTCATTCATAGGCATCTCTAGTCAGCCCGTATGGGGGCACTCCGGGTGGTGACCTTTGCTGCGTGTGGTTTGGGTGGATTCCCCAATGTGTGCTTCTTGATAATGTGTGAGGTGCGGGATTATTTGCTGCTCTAAGCTTTCGCTGTCAGTACACTGAGCCGGGCCGGGCCTCCTCCTGTGTCACATACAAACCTTCTCAATTCTGGCGTCATGTCACCTAACCTCAAATATCACCGTGGGAGGCTCGCCTACCATCACTAACAAGCTAGAAATCTGGACGGCTCTGCTGGAGGTCGCAGCATTACTGGAAGCCCCATTGCTTTCTGGAAGCCGGGATTAAAAAATCTCCAGGAAAGTCCAGGGACCACCGATCTGACTGCAGCGGACTTTCTACATACAGGACTTGGCTACAAGAAATCAGAAGTCAGTCTGTCTCTATATGAAATACAGCCCGTGCTTCCTGCAATGCTGCACACTTCATCATACCTCCCAAGTGTCCCTGATTTGGAGGGACTGTCCCTCTTTTGAGTCTGTGTCCCCCTGTCCTTTGTTGTTCTCCTTTGTCCCTCTTTGAGGTGTAACATGCAGATCTGCATCAATAAATGATTCATTTGTCTATTCAAAGTGTTTGTAATTGTTGTAACTGTGGAGGCTGATTCATTACTAACGCCAGGTATCGGCAGATGTGCGTCTGTATAGCAGCGCTAGTAGACGCTGTGATCGGCTATCGGGCGCTATAACAGAACGCCTCAGTCGCTGTAGTAACCTGGCCGGCATTGATGAATGTGATCTATGTTGTGCGCTCCCGTACAGCGCTGCAGCGAGCGAGAGGTAGCGCAGCTCAGTGCGACTGACTCTTAGCGCTCCACACCTTACTTATCAATAAAGGACACACACATAGCGTCGGCGCTCTAAATCTGGGCGCTGTAGCATAGAGTGCCAGACGCTGTGTTATTAAAGTCTGTTTTTTAACACATATCCACCTGTAACAAAGCGAAAACTCATGGAATTACAATGTTGTAACATTGTGACAATAACACTGTAATGACAATTCTGCATAAAAATATAAAAAATCAAAAATGACTTTTTCTAGGCCAGGAGAGGTCACACAATTAATTGAGAGAAACAAAATAAATAAAAAAAAAAACCCTGTTTAAACAGAAGAAAAGGAACGTCTATTGAAATGTATGGGAGAGTGACAGGTAGCGATAGGTAATACCTGGCGCTCTGGAAGCTAGAGCGCCGGCGCTGTACTCTGAGCCACCTGTAATGATGAATCGTACACTACATGGCGCTGTTAGAGTCTCTCACCAGATTCACTTTCATAAATGTGGTTTTGCGTACAGAGCCCGGCGTTCACCAGACACTGCCTGCCACTACGAGGCACTACTTGCCGCTATCCCTTCATGAAGGGGCGTGGTCTAATTTAACAAATGTCCCTCCCACCCAGAAAAGTTGGCAGGTATGACTTCATGCTTTCACCCATGATGTCAGAGGACTCGTCCTGACTGCCTACCTCCTTAAAGCAGACCATTGGCCCAGCTCTGGTGTCTAAAAGAATCCAGGGCTCAAGGTTACAGCATACCTCCCAACTTTTCAGGGTGGGAAAGAGGGACAATTGTTAAATTAGGCCACACCCCCTGATTGAGGGATGGATAGGAGATCGGGTGTAACAGTTACAACAATAGAAACACTTTAAATAGGGACATGAATCACTTATTGATGCATGTTACACCTCAAAGAGGAGCAAATCAGAACAATGAGGGACAGGGGGACATGGAGAGGATGGGGGGGGGAGTGCAGGGGGCGAGTAACAGTTGTGCTTTGCACAGAGCAGAGCTGGGGTCAGGAAAAGGACAGCAATCCCAGAATGCAGAGCGGCACAGTCAGTCACTTCCTGTTTGCAGGCAGCCTGAGACTACATGGGCCGCCATCTTGGATGTTGGAAGGCTCAGAAAATGCAGTAGATGCAGGTAGGATGATTTTTAACGTGGGCAATCTGTATGTACTGGGCGGGGGAAATATATAAGATAGGCTCTTATTCAGGGTGAGGGTCCGGTTTAAGGCTGGTTCATTTTTGAGATTATGTCTATAGGATTGGGATTATGTCTCTCCCTGTATATTACTCCTATTTTCCTATTGACCCTTTTCTCTGCAACTTTAGCATGGCAGATCGCTGACCTCTTCTCTCAGAACCTCAGTGAGACCCAGGTTGGGATGAAGTGAGATTACTCAATTACAGCTCAATTACAGCATCACACCTCTACTACCTGTATTGGCTCTTCAAAGTGGACCAAAACCCACTTTGATTGATTCCCTCCCCCGGGACATCTAAAATCAGGATGCCCCTGTAAACAATTTAATACTCCTGAATGGCTCATCCAATTTATGTAAACAAATTAAACTAATATCTCCTTGATGGGCTCCCCAAATTATGTAATAACTAAAATATTAATAATATTATATATATTTATCCTGCCCGGCTCGACTAAAATGGGCAAACACATATACAAATATTATCAATATCTGGCCAATAATAACACAATGGATACACGCCTAAGACTGTAGGTTCTTTCGACTTCCGGTATATGCAGAGGACACTGAGACAAATGGTAAATAAAGAGATATATTGTAGGTAAAATAAAAATGCAACCTGACAACAAAATACAACACACAATCAGAGCTAAAGGATTGGCATACATACATACAAGGATTAAGGCAACAATAAAAGCATTACCCTCCTGAAACGGGCACCCACAAGCAGACCATGCAGCTGGCAGCCATCATTCCTCCTTTCTCACTTCTTCCCTCCTGCCTCTGCTCTCCCCCTGCCACCGAAGGCTACCCCCAGTTATACACAGAAAAACCTTTGATCTCTGGTCTCCCTGATCTTTTATGACCCTAGTCGTAAGTTTTTATCTTCTCCCAATCTGGCTTCTCTACCTTGTGCCCACCTGCTGCTTTGTTTGGATCTTATTGCTTTATTGTCTCAGGATGCTGATACTATCTGCTTTGAATACAATTCCTGCCCGGCAACCTAGGCCTGATTGTAAACAGCTTCCCACTGGTGTCATGTCCTGAACTATTTCGCTGTATATTCCTATATTTATATATGCAACATTATTAGCAATATTGATTTTCCATAAAGGCCCATTATTTACATAAAAAGTGTAGACGGCCAGCTCAATCCCACTGCAGCTTCCACAGATGCACTGAGGCTCAGGACTCACCAGCAAGGTCCATATACATGAAAAATTTCCATTGTCCAGCGCTCAAGTGTTCCTTAAAATGTCTCCGTTTATTGATCAAGTTAAAAGTTACATGGTTTCCATTCCAAGAATAGTTCACATATTACGCGTTTCAGGCAACATCCTGTGCCCTTCCTCATATGAGGAAACCATGTAACTTTTAACTTGACCAATAAACGGAGAAATATTAAGGAACACTTGAGTGCTGGACAATGGAAATTTTTCATGCCCATTATTTACACCCCGCTGTGTGAAACCCCCCCCCCAGGTCGTCCATACACTTACCGTATATACTCGAGTATAGGCCGACCCGAATATAAGTCGAGGCACCTAATTTTACCACAAAAAAATGGAACAAGTTATTGACTCGAGTATAAGCCGAGGCGGCTTTTTTCAATTGGAATTGGAGTTGACACACAGAAAAAGACACAGACACACACACACAGAAAGGGACACACACACACACAGAAAGGGACACACACACAGAAAGAGAGACACACACACACACACACACAGAAAGGGACACACACACAGAAAGAGACACACACACAGAAAAAGAAACAGACACACACACACACACAGAGACACACACACACACAGAAAGAGACACACACACACACTGTGGGTACCTGCTGCTGCTGCCGCCGCCGCCGCTCTCAGACGCGCAGGTGTCGGGGGTCAGGGTTTGGCCGAGGTTACCCTGCAGAGGGGCAGCGGGGTCCCCCTCCCCTCCTCCGTTCCTCCGCAGCCGCCAGCCGCCGCCGTTCTCACACACACACCAGCACTTCCTGGCTGTTGCGCGCTCGTCGTCGGTGGGCGTGCCCCATATGGCAGGCGTCCAATGAAAACATTGGACGCCGCCCACTGACGACCAGCGTGCAGCAGCCTGGAAGTGCCGATCAGTGTGTGAATGTGTGTGTTTGTGTGTACGAGAGCGGCGGCGGCGGCGGCGGCAGCAGCGGGTACAGCAGGGACCCGCAGCGGCCGCCCCTCACCCTCCAGCATCTATTGGGTTCAAGGTTGCGGCCTTCCCTGGCAGTCCGCCCCTGGACTCGAGTATAAGCCGAGGCGGCTTTTTTCAGCCCAAAAAGTGGGCTGAAAAACTCGGCTTATACTCGATTATATACGGTACCTTCTTTCCAGCCGTGACCGTATCCTCGCTATCCCTATAGCAGGGCACTTGACCGCGCCAAGCATTTGTGAATGGCTGGTGCGGGCATGCTTTGTGTTAGAGGGTAGCGGGGGATGCGGCCGTCAGTGCGCTCAGAGCCGCTCGCCTTAGACAAAGTGACGTCAGCGGATCCAAGCATGCTGATTGGATGAGCGGCTGCACATGGGCCGTAGGACCGGGAAGAGGTAAGTTGGTTTCGGCAACCTGGGGGGTTTCGCATAGCGGGGTCCCCAGATCAGGGCAAGGACCAAAACCCAGGATAGTCAAAATCCCGAGTTTTGGTCCACTTTAAGACTCTGCTCTTGCCGTTGAGGGACGCTCACCCCTGGCATCACTGAATGGCAGAAATAGTCTTGGTGAACTTTATAGCATTTCTCTTATATAATCCTGTTACAGAAGAAAGAAAAGTGAAAGCCTCCACACCTCTGTAAACATTTTTATTAGACAGCTGCTTCTGGGATTAATGATTAAAGATTGTTTTGGTTTTCCTCTTTGGTTTATCAGGTGTTTTGTTACTGCCATGGTGATTATCGCGATAGCTCGCCCCCGTGTCAGGCCAAAGGTGAGAATACGTGAGACATATTCTGACATTATTGTGGATCTGGTTTTATAGATACAACAGTGAAACAGTAATAGAATCTTGTCTCTGCCTCTCAGCTCTCCCTCATTTCTGGGGGCTGCGCCTAGTTTTGAGCCTACTTTGGATTTTTGGGCCTAGTTTTGAGGACTGATTTTTTTTTCTCCTGAGCTTGAGAAACTGAGGGGCAGCATTTAAATAGGGCACAGCAATATTAATAATTACAATTAAAGTGGACCAAAATCCAGGATTTTGACTATCCTGGGTTTCGATCCTTGCCCTCAGGGCAACCCTGCTGTGTAAAACCCCCCAGATCGCCAAAACAAACTCACTTTTTCCCGGTCCTACGACGCATGCGCGGCGGCTCATCCAATGAGTGCATTTGGATCCGCACGAGCTCCTGTGTCCTGGAGGTTGTCTAAGGCGAGCAGATCCGAGTGTGCTGGCAGCTGCATCACCCCCTTTCCTCTAACAGGGAGCATGTCCGCGCCACCCATTCACAAATTCCTGGAGCGGGTATGCTCCCTGCTAGAGGTACAGCAGGGATGCGGCGGCTGCGCGCACATGCGCCATTGGACCGGGAAAGAAGGTGAGTTTATGGGGGGTTTCACACAGTGCGGCATCCTGATTCTGGATGCCCTAGGGTGAGGGCATCTCCATGGGTTTTGGTCCATTTTAACATATTGATAAATAATAATTACTGTTTTCCCTTGTATTACCCTCTGTAAATTAAAATAAAACAAAATAAAGTTCATATTTTAAATACACCATACTTAATCACAAAACAACAAATAATATCAAATAACTTATATGCAATCTGTAGACTAGAAATGTATCCAATTACAGTGCCACAAAACACCAGCACCCTGAGATTCTCCGGTTGAGGTTCTCAGGTTGTAGAACTAGAAATGGATATCTTCGCTTTTCGAATTGTCCTGGAACATTGTTTTTTTTTTTTGCTTTTCCTCGGTGTGATGCAGGCGACCAGTCATTGCATCCCACCCAGCGCACCGTCCCATATCCATGGGTAAGGATGAGGTCAATATCGCCACCAGCGCAAAATTCCTCAGCACGGTGATAACCTACGACTTGAAGTGGAGTAGGCAAGCCACCGTTGTCCTAAAGAAGGCCCAACAGAGACTATGGCCCTTATTTATGAAGGAATAGCGACAGGTAGCGACTGGTGAGCGGCCGGTAATGACGGGCACCGCCACCGAGAACGCCGGCTCCCCACCACAATCACACATTTATCAAGCCAATCCTGCTTAGCGACTGAGATAGCGCCAGATAGCCCCTCATTCATCATTATTCCAGCCTCAGCCCACAGCGCCAGCGTCCGACCTTGAACAGCGACAGGTATGACCTCTCGCTACCTGGCGCTCTCCAATGCATTTCAATGGAACAATCTTTAAATATGCATAATTAATTGTTATTAATGTTTTTTTTTTTTTTTTTAAATGTGAAAAATTCTGTGACCACTTCTGCCATGTTAGATAATTTTTTTAAGGTAAAAAAAAAAAAAATTGTGCAGAATTGATATTACAGGTCTGATATTATTGTATTCATATTACTAAATTCTTTAAAAATTGTTTTTTTTTTTTGGTTTCCAAAAATATGGTGGTTTGGGGGTTAAAAAACTACTTTTAACACATCGCCGCCAGCGCTCTGGGGTTTAAACATGCATTTCACAGCGCGAGAATTTTTTGAGCGTGATTTTTTGATGAATGTGGTGGGAGCCGGTCGCTCTGACCAGTCGCTATCATGCGCACCCATACATCGCGGAACCGGTCAAATAGCGTCTCGTCACCCCGTATTCAACATTACTGCACACCGACTCAGTCGCTATCAACAACCGAACAATGGCCAAGCACAGCGACTACTAGCGGGCGCTGTGAAAATACTGCTACAGACGCTCAACTGTCGCTACCTGCCGCTATTAATGAATCGCCCTCCCCATTTCCTAAGACAACTTGTGAAATACGGAATATCTAAAAGGATCCTGAAGACCTTCTACATCGGTGCAGTAGGCTCACTCCTCACCTCCTCCTTCACTGCCTGGTATTGTGCGATCAGTGCCAAGGACAAGAGCAGGCTGAAGAGGATCACCAGGACTGCTGAGCGGATCATAGGATGTCCCCTACCTGACCTAGATGAACAATTCAAGGAAAGGATCCGCTCAAGGGCAAAACGAATAGTTGGAGACCCCACACACCCAGGTCACCCCTTCTTCAATTTCCCCCCCCTTGGACGGAGGTACCGGGCTATCGCGTCCAGGACCTCTCGATACAAAAACAGTTTCTACCCACTAGCTGTTAAAGCACTAAATAACCAACTCCTGCAAGAACTTTCGGTCCCCAGCGCATCACCAGTTAGCAAACAGAGTGTTGTATGTAACTAAAGCCCCTTGTATAATATGTATATCTAGCAAATGTTTAAACCCCATTGATGTATATAATATGTGTTTCTAGCAATTGTACAAGCTCTATGGAGAACCCCCCTTCCAAAAAGTATTCCTTGTATGTATTCTGTACCTACTTGGCGACCAATAAAGTATTCGTAAGTGTGGCAATTACATCATTGCCACACACAACAACGGCAACGGATGGAGGAGGCGGATCTTTACAGCTAAAACAGGCGCCATTATCTGGGATTAAAGTGAAGCAGGAGCAGTAAAAATTGGCAAAAGCTGCTCTTCATAGGGGGAGCAATTCAGGGGATGCTAGTTAATAATGTGGGTTTTGGTCCGCTTTGAAGCAAGTTAGACAGGGCTGTGCATCCAGACATCCTCATGAATAGGGAAAACGCCAAGAACAGCCCAGTGGTGAGCGATGTCATGATGCATGAATACTGCTCTTATTACAATCCACTGATATCTTACAGATGTATTTCTCTGCTTTCCTTAGAACAATGTATTACTGGCTTATAGTCTATATATTTCTTGTCTGCTACAACTGTGTTGATCATTCAGTTTAAAGTGAAAGTCCAGTTATGGGGTCCTGAGTGTCAGGGGACGCTGGCAGGGTGGAGTTACAAAAAAAAAACCCTTACCTCGCCTGCGGCTCAACGCCGTTCTCCTGGGGTTTCGGGTGCTGGGCGTCATCATCTTAGGAGAAATCACAAAGCGGCTTCGTGCGCGCTCCTGTCTGTCCATTCAAGTGAATGAGCAGATGGGAGCACGCACATTGCAGGACATTTTGCTTTCAGGCTGATTCATTACTAGCGCCAGGTACCAGCAGATGAGCGTCTGCACAACGGCGCTAAGAGCGACCGCTAGTGGTCGCTATGATCAGCCGTCAGTCGCTATTACAGAGCGCCTCCGTCGCTGTAGTGTGTGAGTTGCTACATAACACCAGTACAGTGCTATATGGGAGCGAACGGTAGCGACTGGTCAGTGTGAGTGACTCAAACCATATTCATAAAAAAAACAGCCTCACACAGCGCCGGCGCTCAAAATTGTGTCGCTGTAGCCCAGAGCGCCAGACGCTGTGTGATTAAAGTAAATTTTTGAACACATATCCACCAGTAACAAAGCAAAAAAACACTTGGAATTACATTGTAACATTGTGACATTAACACTTTAATACCAGACCTGTAATGACAATTCTGCATAAAAATATAAAACATCTAAAAACTTTTCAAAAATGTATTTAAAGAGGCCAGGAGAGGTCACACAATGATTTGATACAAAACAAAAAAAAATATTAAAAGAAAACCCTGTTTAAAGAGAAGAAAAGTAACGTCCATTGAAATGTATGGGAGAGCAACAGGTAGCGACAGGTAATACCAGGTGCTCTGAAAGCCAGAGCGCCGCCGGGATCCACAGAGCCGTCTGTGATGATGAATTGGTCGCTATGTGTCGCTGTAAGAGGCGCTCGCCAGAATTGCCTTCATAGATGTGGTATTGCGCGCCATGGCCGGCATTCACCTGACGCTACCTGGCGCTGTACAGGCACTACCTGGCGCTATACCTTCATGAATAAGGCCCTTAGGAAAAATCACAAAGCGGCTTCCCTCGGCTTCGTGCACGCTCCTGTCCTGATGGAAGCACGCACATTGCAGGAAATTTTGCTTTATGTCTCTCTGTGCGGTGGCTGCATGGACCCGGGATGACAGTGCCAGGGGCAAGGTAAGGGTTTTTTCTTTGTAACCCCCCGACCCTGCCTCAGCACCAGGTAAGGGTGGGAGGTTACCCCACGACTTGACTTCCTCTTAAAACTGGGCCTTTACCCTGAATAAGAGCGCATCTTATATGTTTCCCACATCCTGTACATACAGATTGTCCCCATTAAAATCATCCTGCCTGCATTTACTGCATTTTACAATCCTTTAAACATCCAAGATGGCGGGCCATGGAGTCTCAGGCTGCCTGCAGACAGGAAGTGTCTTCTATGCCACTCTGCATTTTGGAATTGCTGTCCTTTTCCTGACCCCAGCCCTGCTCTGTCTGTGTAAAGCACAGCTATAACCCCACCCCCTGCATTTGCCCCCCTCTCCTCAGTATGTGATGCATCTGAGTCAAGATGGCGGCGCCCCTATCCTAGAGTCCTGAACAGAGTTGCAGCCCAGTGGGGGAAAGTATAATAAGTAAGAAACTTAAAATATATAAATTTTAGATGCTGGGGAAAAGTTTTTTTAGGTTTGAGCTTTTCATTAAAAGATGCTGAAGGTCCAGTTTAAGTGAATTTAGCCTGTTTAGCTAGCTTCTATCTAACCTGGTATGAAACCAGTAATCCCAATCTGATTTCAACCCCTGGGACCCATAGCAGCTGCATGTTGGTAGATCTTCCTATAGTGGCACAGCAAAGGCTGTGGAGGAAGAGCCGACCC
This sequence comes from Gastrophryne carolinensis, assembly GCA_027917425.1. Taxonomy (NCBI): domain Eukaryota; kingdom Metazoa; phylum Chordata; class Amphibia; order Anura; family Microhylidae; genus Gastrophryne; species Gastrophryne carolinensis. Next base: position 452,261,583 of record CM051237.1, read on the forward strand.
AGCCCAGGAGCCACTGCTCAGACAACTAATTCTGAGGTGCCACAGGAAAAACCCACCCCCTGTACTTTATCCCGCTTTTCTCTCCTCAGTATGTGATGCTTCTGAGTCAAGATGGCGGCACCCATATCCTAGAGTCCTGAACAGAGTTGCAGCCTGGGGGGGGGGGGGGGGGAGAATAATAAGTAAGTGACTGGGAGGCCGATTCATTAATAGCGTCCGGTAGCGACAGTTGAGCGACTGTAGCGGTATTTTCACAGCGCCCGCTATTAGTCGCTGTGCTTGGCCGCTGTTCGGTTGTTGATAGCGACTCAGTCGGTGTGCAGTAATGTTGAATACGGGGTGACGAGTCGCTATTTGACAGGTTCCGCGATGTATGGGAGCGCATGATAGCGACTGGTCAGAGCGACCGGCTCCCACCAGATTCATCAAAAAATCACGCTCCAAAAATTCTCGCGCTGTGAAATGCATGTTTAAACCCCAGAGCGATGTATTAAAAGTAGTTTTTTAACCCCCAAACCACCATATTTTTGGAAAAAAAAAAAAAATTTTTTAAAGAATTTAGTAATATGAATACAATAATATCAGACCTGTAATATCAATTCTGCACAATTTTTTTTTTTTTTCCCTTAAAAAAATTATCTAACATGGCAGAAGTGGTCACAGAATTTTTCACATTGAAAAAAAAAATACATTAATAACAATTAATTATAAATATTTAAAGATTGTTCCATTGAAATGCATTGGAGAGCGCCAGGTAGCGAGAGGTCATACCTGTCGCTGTTCAAGGTCGGACGCTGGCGCTGTGGGCTGAGGCTGGAATAATGATGAATGAGTCGCTATATGGCGCTATCTCAGTCGCTAAGCATGATCGGCTTGATAAATGTGTGATTGTGGTGGGGAGCCGGCGTTCTCGTGGCGGGGCCCGTCATTACCGGCCGCTCACCAGTCGCTACCTGGCGCTATTCCTTCATAAATAAGGGCCTAAAAACTTAAAATATGTTAATTTTAGATGCTGGGGAATATTTTTTTTAAGGGTTTGGGCTTTTCATTAAATTATGCTGAAGGTCCGGTTTAACTGTAGCAAATAGAGCAATAGATCCCGGGGTCCCTGCTTTACTGTGGAGGAAGCAATATAGCAATAGGCTGAGGGGTCCCTGCTCTCCCCCATTGGAGAATGCTTTGCCCATCTGCACCATTTGCCCCAGTGTTCCCCAACCCTCCTCCTCCTCCAGCAACAGGTCATATATTGTGGATCTCCACATTGCTTGTTGCTGCTGAACTGATTTCTCCACTTGTGCGTTTCTGTGAAGATCCAAAAAACATGACCTGTTGGCGGGCCCTGGGAAGGATTGGGACCCCCTGCTCTACCCAACCCACTTCATGACGGACAGGCTAATTCATTACTAACGCCATGTAGCGACAGATGAGCGTCTAGAGCGGATTTCAGAGCGACCGCTAGTAGTCGCTGTGCTCGGCCATGCTTCGTTGTTTCAGAGCGCCTCATTGATGAATACGTTATGTGATTTGCAGTACTATGCTGTATTGGAGCGAATGGTAGTGCCAGCTCAGTGCGACTGACTCACAACACATTCATCAAAAAATCAGCCTCAAACAGTTCCGGCGCTCAAAATCGGGTCGTTGTAGCCCACAGCGCCAGAGGCTGTTTGATTAAAGTCTGATTTTGAACATGTATCCACTAGTAACAAAGCGAAAACATCTGGAATGACATTGTTATAACATTGTAACATGAACACTTTGATACCAGACCTGTAAGGACAAATCTGCATAAAAATATTATTAATCCAAAAAGTTTTTAAAAATAAGATTGAAAAGCAAAAAGACCGCACCAAATGTAATTAAAATAACTAGTGTGCAACACTATGGGAGTTGGTGCAGACAAAGCCTGTCAACAATGTATAGGGAGCGGGGATCCCACAAACCCCAAAGTAACCCCCAGAATAGTGGCACCACTAACAAGTATCAAGGATTATATAAAGCTTTATTACATATATTTCCAATTCAGTGAGTTAAGACAATTTAAAACCTATAAAAAAAACAGCACGGTGCGTGGGAGAGAGGTGGGGGGTGAGTTTAAAAAGGGGGTCCAGGTATGGGGAACCTCACATGCCCTAAAGAAGTGACGCGTTGACGCCGCGGAACGCGTCGGCGGTGAGGTGTGAGTGTGAGGGGACCGTGTTGCGAGCCTGCTCTGGACATGTGAGATGATTTGGATGTTTATGCCTGTTGTTTGTTCAATCTCTGCCTGGTTGGTCTTCATTGAAATTCATGCACGTTTCACTCCAGAGTATTGCACGTATGCACTTGGTATTTTTGTAGGTTAGTTGACACCCAGTTAGGGCTCAATAAGTATATAGGTGTTGGGTTAACCTTTTTAGTGTGATGCATTAGCACTTTACTTTTGTATGTTATTTATTATAAAGGGCACTGTAAAATTATTAAAAAAACAAATAGAAATACACAGAGCTAACATAGGAAGTCTTTTCATAAGGCTTTAGAGTATCCAATTGCGGCGTCCCACGGTGCATGCATCCAATGAATTCGCAAGTGACACCACCACCAATAGGCTTATACGCTTACCAGATGTTAAATGAAACTGGCATTCGGAAGGAAAGCAGACGGGTCTCCCGCAATAGATTACTCCTCCATAAATTCAATACAGAATCAATCCCAAAACAATCTGGATTAGAGGAGCATCTGTTGCTGGGAAAGGTAAACACGGCCCGGTATACCATTATTTGGGATTAAAATATTATCCCCATTGAGAACGTGTCCTCATAACCCCTAAGAAGACCTGATCTTGGGGTTTGATTGTTTTGGGATTGATTCTGTATTGAATTTATGGAGGAGTAATCTATTGCGGGAGACCCGTCTGCTTTCCTTCCGAATGCCAGTTTCATTTAACATCTGGTAAGCGTATAAGCCTATTGGTGGTGGTGTCACTTGCGAATTCATTGGATGCATGCACCGTGGGACGCCGCAATTGGATACTCTAAAGCCTTATGAAAAGACTTCCTATGTTAGCTCTGTGTATTCCTATTTGTTTTTTTTTATATCTTCTGGAATTGGGACTTCCACACACGTTGAGCTACAATTATAGTATATCATCTTTATTAATTTGTATAATCCTGAAGCGCTGTATTATATAGAGTGGTTCGCTGGTTCTATATATTTCTGACTGTAAAATTATTAATTACAGACCTCAGGCATAGTTAGAATGTATTAATATAGTGTCAGAATGGTTTACATATGAGAGCAGGGTTGCCATGTCCCTCCCTCCTCCCCCCTCTATTTAATGTGTTATATGTTTTTTAATAGGTTTTAAATTGTCTTAATTGACTAAAGTTTTTAAAAATGCCATTTTCTTGGCCAGCATACATGTCAGAAGGTTGGTGTTGGTATAGCAGATAGCTGGCAGCCCACATTACAAGGGCCTGAGAGCCTCATGTGATTCCCGAGCTACAGGTTGGGAACCCCTGCTTTAAACCTCTGCAAGTGCTCTGGTCTATCAGACAGCTGGCGATCCCAGGGGCGTAGCTAGGGTGGGGCAGGGGGGGGGGCACGTGTCCTGGGTGCAGCAGATCAGGGGTGTGCCAAAGGGGGGCCTAAGCACAGGTGGGGGGCGCCATTTCAAATCTTTGCTAAGGGTGCCAGAAAGTCTAGCTGCGCCTCTGGGCGAGCCACACAGTAAGGTTCCGGGAGCCACATCTGGCTCCAGAGCTAAAGGTTGCGGACCCCTGCCCTAGACTAATCTGCATGTGTGTTGGGCAAAGCACCTCCTGCTGCCATGACCAGTGATTGAGGCCCTTATTTATGAAGGAATAGCGACAGGTAGCGACTGGTGAGCGACCAGTAATGACGGGCACCGCCACGAGAACGCCGGCTCCCCACCACAATCACACATTTATCAAGCCAATCCTGCTTAGCGACTGAGATAGCGCCATATAGCCACTCATTCATCATTATTCCAGCCTCAGCCCACAGCGCCAGCATCCGACCTTGAACAGCGACAGGTATGACCTCTCGCTACCTGGCGCTCTCCAATGCATTTCAATGGAACAATCTTTAAATATTCATAATTAATTGTTATTAATGTTTTTTTTTTTTTTTTTAAATGTGCAAAATTCTGTGACCACTTCTGCCATGTTAGTTAATTTTTTTAAGGTAAAAAAAAAAAAAAAAAAAAAAAGCAGAATTGATATTACAGGTCTGATATTATTGTATTTATAGTACTAAATTCTTTATAATTTTTTTTTTTTTTGGTTGTTTGGGGGTTAAAAAACTACTTTTAACACATCGCCGCCAGCGCTCTGGGGTTTAAACATGCATTTCACAGCGCGAGAATTTTTTGAGCGTGATTTTTTGATGAATGTGGTGGGAGCCGGTCGCTCTGACCAGTCGCTATCATGCGCACCCATACATCGCGGAACCTGTCAAATAGCGACTCGTCACCCCGTATTCAACATTACTGCACACCGACTGAGTCGCTATCAACAACCGAACAATGGCCAAGCACAGCGACTACTAGCGGGCGCTGTGAAAATACCGCTACAGTCGCTCAACTGTCGCTACCTGCCGCTATTAATGAATCGGCCTCTTAGTGTTGGAGACATGGGGGGGGGGGGAATGCCACTTTATGCAGGTAAAGCGCAAATCACAAAGTTGTTTAGCTCCGTCTCCAGCACAACCCGTCGTGTGAAAGCAATCTAAACCCGAAATGGACTCAGACTTTCAGACCTACTAAAAAAGCAAAGAATATCAGACAGAATAAATGTGTTATTCCAATGCCTGGATTGTTCTCCAGCTCCCTTAAGCACAAGCATTTTCTTTCCCATATTGTATGAGTCTCCAGATACAGTGTTTTAGGCGTTGGCGAGCTCTCCGTGCAATGTCTGCTATTTCCTCCGGTGGGAAATCCTCATCGCTCTAATGATATAAGGCCTGTTGTAAGAAACAGAATGAACTCATCTGAGGTTAAACCTTAACAATCTCCAACACAAAGCTTTAGGAAAACCACGATTGTATTCCAGATATAAAAAAAAAAAGTCAATGTATTTCAGCTCTTTTGCACATCAGGACCATGGGAAGAGCGAGGACACTAGCAGGCAGATTCATGACTAGCGCCAGGTATCGGCATATGAGCGTCTGTACAGAAGCACTAAGGGCCTTATTTATCATGGTAGTGTCTGACGAGCGCCAGGTACCGCCAGCTATCGGCGGCTACCGACTCAAGTACGCTCGGCGGCGGTCACAATGACGCATTTATCAAGCAAAATGAGGCTAGCGCCGGCGAGAGCGACGGCTAGCGCGGCATTCATCATGAAGCCGCCTGGACCGAACAGCGCCGCTGCAAATTCCTTCACAGCGCAAGGTATGAGCTGTCGCTCCCTGGCGATGTCCAATGCATTTCAATGGAGCAATCTATAATTAATCATAATTAATTGGTATTAATTTTTTTTTTTTAATGTCAAAAATTCAGAGACCACTTCTGCAATGTTAGGATTTATTTTTAAGTAAAAAAAAATTTTTTTACAAAATTGTGCAGAATTGATCTAACAGGTCTGATATTAATGTATTCATATTACAAAATGATTCTAAAAACATGTATAATGTTACATTCAAAAAATATGGTTGTTTAGGGGTTAAAAACTAGTTAACACCCATCGCCGCCAGCGCTCTGGGGTTTAAACAAGGAATGGACAGCGACAGCACATTCGGAGCGTGATTTGTTGATGAATATGAAGCTAGCCGTTCGCTCTGGCCATTCGTTGTCAGGCGCTCACATACAACGCTGAACCTGTGAAACAGCGACCCCTAAGCCCGTATTCAACATTACCGCACACCGACTGAGTCGCTGGCAACAAGCTAACGCCGGCCAAGCACAGCGAATACTGGCTGGCGCTGAAAAAATCACGCTACAGTCGCTCATCTGGCGCTACCTGGCGCTATTAATGAATCGGCCTCCCCGAGTGACCGCTAGTATACGCTGTGATCGGCTATCAGGCGCTGTAACAGAGCAGCTCAGTCGCTGTAGTAACCTGGCCGGCATTGATGAATGAGATGTATGTTGGTCGTTCTAACACCAGTACAGCGCTGCAGGGAGTGAAAGGTAGCACCAGCTCATTGCGACCGACTCTCAGCGACTCACACCGTATTAAACAAAAAAACAGACTCACACAGCATAGGCGCTCTGGATCTGGGCGCTGTAGCATAGAGCGCCAGACTTTGTGTGATTAAAGTCTGTTTTTGAACACATATCCACCAGTAACAAAGCGAAAACACATGGGATGACATTGTTGTAACATTGTGACAATAACACTTTAATGCCAGACCTGTAATGACAGATCTGCATAAAAATATAAAAAATCAAAAAAGTTTTCAAAAATGACATTTAATAGGTCATGAGAGGTGATAAAATTATGGCTGGATTAAGTGTGGGGGAGGCCCCTGGGCACAAAATCTGGTGGAGGCCCCAGATACAGTATTTTTCCTTTAAAATAACAGACCAGCCAAGTAACTGATTGGTGGTTGTCTGGCACCCGCCTACTTACTGGAGCCTCAGATTGAGTCCCTTGTGCGGGTGCGTGCTGCTCAAGAGCTTTGCCATTCTGGGTGGGGGGCAGTGTAGTCGCCCGGCTGGTCCAGCAGAAAACAGTTCCCTGCATTGAGCTGCCAGTAGTTGTGCTCGGTTGCCCCCAATTGACAGCTCTGCACACACCCATCACTGTAGCATTGCTGATGGCGGCTTTATTGCTCTAGACCAGCGGTACTCAACTGGCGGACCGGGGTCCGAATGCGGACCTCGGTGCCAGATTTTCGGACCCCTTCCATGTAGCCCTGCACTCAGTTGCTTATGTGTTGCTATTCTCAGAGCTGCCCCCTGATCAGCTGCCCCTTGATAAGTGATGTAGTGCTTAGTCTCCCTGGCACCTAGCATACCTAGCATTGTCATATGAATTACTACACTGCACTATAACTATCCACCCCCCACGACAGCCCCCCGTCCGGACCTTCACCTCTCATGGGATGCATGTTAATGGACCTAAACAAAAAGTGGTTGAGTACCCCTGCTCTAGACTATCTGTCCTGCCCTGTGGTGGCTATGACTGCAGGTTTGCAAAAAAAATGGCTTGCCCAGGGCATGTGGTGAAGGCCCCGGAGGTCGAGCCCCTTGCGCCCCTCTCATAATCCGGCCCTGGATACAATTATTTAAGAGAAAAAAAAAAATTAAAAACAAAAAACCCTGTTTAAACAGAAGAAAAGGATCGTCCATTGAAATGTATGGGAGAGAGACAGGTAGCGACAGGTAATACCTGGAGCTCTGGAAGCTAGAGCGCTGGCACTATATGCTGAGCTGTCTGTAATGATGAATCGTACGTTACATGGCGCTGTTAGTGTTGCTCACCAGATTCGCTTTCATAAATGTGGTATTGCGTACAGCGCCCGGCGTTCACTATACGCTGCCTGCCGCTACTAGGCACTACCTGGCGCTAGACCTTGATAAATAAACCTCTTAGTCTAGAAGGACATGTAAGAACCCGAGCCATGAAATTAAACAAAGCCATCCGGGCCGCTGGTGTCTCTGCAACATCTGGGCCTTGGCAGGTCCTGACCCCACTACAGGATGGGAGAGACCATTAGGGCCTATCAGGTTTGGGCTCAAATCCCGTGAATGTGTTAAGGGCAATGGATGCTTAATGTCTTTTGGACTCAATGTTTTGGATGACATTTCATTGTTATTTATGGTTGTATTGTACTTCTTGCCCCACACGGGGTGTTTGTGAAAATTTTCAATAAAAATCTATTGCAAGGAGCAACTGAAACAACAACATGTTCAAATTCTGGGTGGATGAGTAACTATGCAATCTGGCAATCGCTGGTCCTGCCTCTACAACCCCTCCCCCGCCCCCGCCATTGCAGGACCTCGGGAGAAATAGCTTGATCTATTGCTGAGAAAGGAGAGAAGACAGGACTCTGCACACTGAACTGAAGTTCAGACTGGGGGGGAATTAAAGTGGACCAACACCCAGGATTTTGACTATCCTGGGTCTTGGTCCACTTCCCCGGGGTGCCCCGCTATGTGAAACCCCCCAGATCGCAAGTAAAAACTTACGCGGCCGCTCGTCCAATCAGCGCGCTCGGAGACGCTGTGGTATGCGCGCCAATGAGACATCTTACCACAGCGGCTCCAAGCACGCTGGCGGCCACATCTCGCGTTTTCCGCTAACATTCACAAATGGCTGTCGCGGGCACGCGCCCTGCTAGAGAGAAGCGTGAGATGCGGCCACGGCTCGAGCATGCGCCGTTGGATCGGGATCCAGGTAAGGTTTCTGGGCGTCCTGGGGGGTTTCACACAGCGGAGCATCCTGATTTTGGATGCCCCGCGGGGAGGGATCGGATGGGCCTGGTAATCTTATAGATTCCCGGGCCGATCCGCCTGGGGGTTGGTCCACTTTAAAGTGGACCAAAACCTAGGATTTTCACTATCGACTACAGATCAGGGGTGCCCCGCTGTGTGAAACCCCAGGCCACCTGAAAAAACTCACCTCTTCCCAGACCTACACCGCATGCACGGCCACTCTGTCCAATCAGCGTGCTTGGATCAGCTTGAGCCCCTTCGTCCAGGAGCTCGTCTAATACGAGAGGATTCGAACAACCTGGAGGCAGCATCCCCCGCTACCCTTCAACAGGGAGCATGCCCGCGCCGGCCATTCACGTGCCTGTTAAAGGGATGCGGCCGCTGCTCACGCATGCGTTGGATCGGGAACGAAGGTGAGTTTTCAGGCGACCTGGGGGGAACGAGTATGCCTGCCCTGTCTCATAGGCTCCAGGGTTGGTTTTGGTCCTCTTTTACAGGCTCCGTTCATAGTTTGTGCTGTGTGGGCTCTCTCTGCTCCCATTGCGTTCTATAGGGAGCGGCTTGAAGTCATCAGCTCAGTCTGAGTCAACAGCTTCCTGACCTGAAAGTTTCCCCCCTTAGGGCAGTATAATTGCATTCCGTCTGCAAATGGGGGGTTAGTATGTAAAACATACAGTAGCTAGAAAGTCAACATACTAATATATAAAGGGTAATTCCACTTTCTATGACATAATAATGAGGTTTCCATTATTGTATGCCAATGTACTAATCTGTTTCTTTTCTTTTCGATTCATTTGGAACTCTGTGTTATAGAAGAAAACAGTTTTCCCCAGCAACAATGTGTTTTCCTTAGCAAATGTACATCAACTGGTGTATCACAAACTTCCTCACTCTAGATGGTCAAAACTGTGGAAACTAGAGTTTAATGTCTCTAAATGTAAAATCCTGCACTTGGGTAGAAGGAATCCCTGCTCTGAGCACCGTATGGGCAGCACTGTGTTATCCAGGACCTCGGAGGAGAGAGATTTAGGGATACTGATTACTGATAGCTGCAAGATGAGTGGACAGTGTAGCCAGGCAGTGGGAAAAGCAAGCAGAATGCTCGGCTGCATAGCTCGAGGCATCACCAGTAGGAAGAGGGAGGCTGTGATGCCGCTGTATAGAGCCCTGGTGAGGCCACAGCTAGAATACTGTGTGCAGTTCTGGAGACCTCACCTGCAAAAAGACATTATTCAAATAGAACGGGTCCAAAGGCAGCCAACAAAAATGGTAAAAGGGCTCAAACTTATAACTTATCAGGAGAGACTTAAAGAACTTAATTTGTACAGTCTGGAGGAAAGAAGGGAGAGGGGGGACATGATGGAGACCTTTATATATGTGAAAGGTTCAGGAGGGAAGTGTTTTAAAAAGAAACTTCATGATAGAACAAGGGGGCACAAGCTGAAGCTAGTCGGGGGAAGATCAGGAGCAATGTTAGAAAATATTATTTTACAGAAAGAGTAGTAGATGCTTGGAACAAACTTCCAGCAGAGGTAGTTGAAAAATCAACAGTCACTGAATTTAAACATGTCTGGGATAAGCACACATCTATCCTAAGATAAAGAGAACATACAATTACATAAGGGCAGACTGGATGGACCGTATGGTCTCCTTCTGCCGTCAACTTTCTATGTTTCTCTGCCGCCTCAGCTCCAGGTTCTGGCAATTCAGGGCTGCCAGCTGCCGCTTCAGGTCCTGTGTAGGGAGGCGAGTGGGCAGGTATATAGGTAGGTGGGTGGGTCAGTAGGCAGTTGGATAGGTAGGTAAGTTGGTCAGCAGGCAGCTGGGAGCGGGACTTTGCGGTGCTGCAGATTGGATCCACATGCATTTGCGTGCCACATGCCCCTTCCAGTGAGTTTCTATCCTCCTTGGATCCGGAAAACCGAGGCTCCAAATCACCCTGGGAATCAATGCACTTCATCCAGGAGGAAGTACCACGAAATCCTGGTACTGTTGCTCAGGGGCACTGGGGTGGTACACATCCGAGTGCCACATCTTCGGGTCTAGGGGGGCTTACTTGTCGTTGGAAAGGATAGAATCTCAGGCATACACTTCTATAAGGGCATGGGGATTGGCGCCAACTGGACCAAGCGGTGGCACCGCAAAGTCCCAGTACTATTGCTTGCGGGTGCCGAGGTGGTACATTTCCGTTTGCCAGATCTCCGGACCTCGGGTGGCTAACGACCTACTGGAGGTGTCATTGGAAAGGGGAGAACCTCGGGTATATACCCCTGCAAGGGCATGTAAATTAGGGCTGAATTGACCAAGCGGCACAGCGAAATCCTGGTACTATTGCTTGCGGGCCCCGGGGTGGTACGATTCCGAATGTCGGATCTCCGGACCTCGGGGGCTAACGACCTACTGGAGATATCACTGGAAGGGGCAGAATTTCAGGTATACACCCCTACAAGGATTTGTGAATCTGGGCTGACCGGACCAAGCGACAGCACCGGAAATTCCGGTGCCGGGGTAGTACACTTCCAAGTGACGAATCTCCAGACATAGAAGGGCTAACTACTCGATGGAGGTGTCGTTGGAAAGGGGAGAGCCTCCGGTATACACCCCTATAAGGGCCGAATGGACAAAGCAGCAGCACCAGAAATCCCTGGTACCCAAACCATAGCCCCAAATCTGGTGCAGGCCTTCTTGCAGGGCAAATGGTGGAGGCCCAGGGGCGCACGCCACTTGCGTCCTGCCTATAATCCGGCTCTGTGTAGTCAGTGATTTCTACTGAAGGACAGAAAAAACAGCCCCATCTTAGCATCTGAGGTATAAAGGAATATAGGAAACTTGGAAACAGCATGCTGATAAGTAAATATGAAAATCACAGGTATGGAGGCACAATCCTAACACAAATGTGTATTTTACATCCCAGAAGAGGAAACGGTAGACCATCGAAAACCTGACAAAAAGTGAGTTTTTCTTTAAAGTGGACATATCACCCATTTTTACTACCCTGGTGATAAGTCCTTGGGGTATCCTCATATGGGATGTCCCTGTGTGAAACCCCCCAGGTCACCCTCAGAATATACATTTCTGCCAGTCCTGTGGAACATATGCCAAATCAGGATGCCACAGGCAGAGTTATTCAGATGGTAAAAATGCTGATAGGTCCACTATAAACCGGACCTTCACCATGATTTATTGAAAAGCCCAAACCCTTAAAAACTATTCCCCAGCATCTAAAGTTAATATATTTTAATTTTTAGTCACTTACTTATTATTCTTTCCCACACTGGGCTGCAACTCTGTTCAGGACTTTAGGATACGGGCGCCACCATCTTGACTCAGAAGCATCACACTTACTGAGGAGAGGAGAGCAGGATAGAGTACAGGGGGCAGGTTATAGCTGTGCTTTGCTCAGACAGAGCATAGCTGGGGTCAGGAAAAGGTTAGCAATCCCAGAATGCAGAGCAGCACAGTCAGAAGACACTTCCTGTTTGCAGGCTGCCTGATGCTCCATGAGCCGCCATCTTGGATGTTTAAAGGCTCATAACATGCAGTAGATGCAGGTAGGATGATTTTTAATGTGAGCAATCTGTATGTACAGGGTGTGGGAAACATATAAGATAGACTCTTATTCAGGGTGAAGGTCCGCTTTAAGAAGAATGAACGCCTGCTGCACTGTTGCTGTAAGAACTTTGCTTTGAGAAAATAACAAAAGTTTCAGTCTCAGTTTGCTTTCAGTAGTTGTAGTGACAGAGTGTAAGACATGTTGTGTTACATCACATACCTGTCTGGCATATTTTCTTTCATTGTGATGACTCATATTGTATGAGCGGGCCAGTCCAAGGGGTGGTAAACATGTTACGGAGGACATAACAAGAATACAACTAACTAGAATTGCTGTGCCTTTCTTAAAGCAGACCTCTAGTTGTGATTTTGGATGACCTGATATGTGAAACCTCCAGATTCATTTGGATCCTGGGATGCATCCTCTGCAGTACAGAAAGATGATAGCCAGAAGTGCCAGAAGTGCTGGCTACCATCAGTCTGTATACGAGTCTCGGGTTTGGGGATGCCCCTGGTATCCATAGCACCCATACAGTACTCACATTTTGTTGCTATTTTTTTTTTCATCATAGAGATTGTGCTTCACTATGAGGCCGATTCATTAATAGCGCCAGGTAGCGACAGATGAGCGACTGTAGCGTGATTTTTACAGCGCCAGCCAGTATTCGCTGTGCTTGGCCGGCGTTTGCTTGATGACAGCGACTCAGACGGTGTGCGGTAATGTTGAATACGGGCTTAGGGGTCGCTGTTTCAGGGGTTCAGCGTTGTATGTGAGCGCCTGACAACGAATGGCCGGAGCGAACGGCTTGCTTCATATTCATTAAAATATGACGCTCCGAATTTGCTGCCGCTGTCCATTCCTTGTTTAAACCCCAGTGCGCTGGCGGCGATGGGTGTTAACTAGTTTTTAACCCCTAAACAACCATATTTTTTGATTGTAACGTTATACATGTTTTTGGAATCATTTTGTAATATGAATATATTAATATCAGACCTGTAAGATCATTTCTGCACACATTTTTTTTTTTTTTTTTTACTTTAAAAAAAAAAACCTAACATTGCAGAAGTGGTCTCAGAATTTTTGACATTAAAAAAAAAAAAAAATAAAAATAATACCAATTAATTATGATTAATTAAACATTGCTCCATTGAAATGCATTGGACAATGCCAGGGAGCGACAGGTCAGACCTGGCGCTGTGAAGGAATTTGCAGCGGCGCTGTTCGTTCCAGGTGGCTTCATGATGAATCCCGCGCTAGCCGTCGCTCTCGCCGGCGCTAGCCTCATTTAGCTTGATAAATGCGTCATTGTGACCGCCGCCGGGCGTACTTGAGTCGGTAGCCGCCGATAGCTGGCGGTACCTGGGGCTCGTCAGACACTACCTGGCGCTAGCCCGTGATAAATAAGGCCCTAAATAACATATTTTGATTTATGCATCCTCTGCAGCCATCAGACTGCTGCATGCGCCTGCGCGAGGCCTATATGAATGCCCGGCACAGACACACACAGCCAGAGGGGAGCAGCCGAAGGGATGCTGGCAATCCGAGTGTCCTCTGCTGATCTCTCTGCAGATTCCAAGGTGGATTAATGGGCTGCTGAAGCCTCCCGCTATCCGTTCAGCTGCTGAACGCTCCTATCTAAAGGGGTTATTTAAGAAACGGTAATGTCAGGTAGTGCCACATAGCATCAGGTGAACGCCAGACACTGTGTGTGAAAAACACATTTAAGAAAGTCAATCTGGTGAACTCCTCTAAAAGCGTCATGTAGTGTCACATGTATCACTAGTGGTGGCTCAGAGGCCGATTCATTAATAGCGGCAGGTAGCGACAGTTGAGCGACTGTAGCAGTATTTTCACAGCGCCCGCTAGTAGTCGCTGTGCTTGGCCATTGTTCGGTTGTTGATAGCGAGTCGGTGTGCAGCAATGTTGAATACGGGGTGACGAGTCGCTATTTGACAGGTTCCGCGATGTATGGGTGCGCATGATAGCGACTGGTCAGAGCGACCGGCTCCCACCATATTCATCAAAAATTCACGCTCAAAAAATTCTCGCGCTGTGAAATGCATGTTTAAACCCCAGAGCGCTGGCGGCGATGTGTTAAAAGTAGTTTTTTAACCCCCAAACCACCATATTTTTAGAAACCAAAAAAAAAAAATAATAAAGAATTTAGTAATATGAATACATTAATATCAGACCTGTAATATCAATTCTGCACAATTTTTTTTTTTTTTTTTTTACCTTAAAAGAATTATTTAACATGGCAGAAGTGGTCACAGAATTTTTCACATTGAAAAAAAAAAAAAACATTAATAACAATTAATTATGAATATTTAAAGATTGTTCCATTGAAATGCATTGGAGAGCGCCAGGTAGCGAGAGGTCATACCTGTCGCTGTTCAAGGTCGGACGCTGGCGCTGTGGGCTGAGGCAGGAATAATGATAAATGAGTGGCTATATGGGGCTATCTCAGTCGCTAAGCAGGATTGGCTTGATAAATGTGTGATTGTGGTGGGGAGCTGGCGTTCTCGTGGCGGGGCCCGTCATTACCGGTCGCTCACCAGTCGCTACCTGTCGCGATTCCTTCATAAATAAGGGCCACAGTGTACAGCACCAGGCGCTGTGTGTTCCGCAGCGCCATGTAGCACCTGTCGCTCTCCCATACATTTCAATGGTATTTTATTTGGTTGTGTATAAATAGCGTTTTGCTAACTTTTTTTTTTTTCATTTTTGGTTCAAATTATTGTGTGGCCTCTCCTGTCTGGCACCCAAACACTTTTATTGTGTTTTTTTATGCAGAATTGTATGTGTAGGTCTGACATTGCAGTGTCAATGTCACAGTGTTAAAACAATGTCATTTTATGTGTTTTTGCTCTGGTGCTGGTGGATATGTGTTGAGAATCAGGCTTTGATCACACAGTGTTTGGCGTTTGACGCTAGAGCGCCCAGTTTTAGAGCACCGGCGCTGGTTGTGTGTAGTTTTTTCTTAAATATGGGCTTCAGCGCTGAGTGCCGGAAGCACTTAACTGGTGCTAAATATCGTTCACTGCAGCGTTGTTCTATTGTTAGATGTAGCGCCGTCTTGGGTGCTTTGACTGCCTAGCGTTGTTCATTGGCTCTGCAGTGAATCAGGCAGAAGCTTCTACAGCGTTCTGCACACATCACAGTTATCACTTGTCTGCCTGTTACGCTAGGTTATAGTGCCAGACACCCGCTTGCAGCATCTACTAGCGGTCACTCTAAGCGCCGCTGCATAGACGCTCATATGGCAATACGTGGCGCTAGTCTTAAATTTGCAGGAGTTGGATTGAGGAAAGCGCAATTAGATAATTTGAGCAGCTCCTACTTGAGGGAAAAACCTGTATTCCCTGGGAGAAATGTAGATGGGTTAATCTGTTCTAACTTAGGTGTGGACCTAGGTGGAGAAGAGATTAGTGTAGATGCGCTGTGGATAAAAAAGGCAGGTTAAAAGGGAGAGTAAATGAAGGGTTAATGTTCTCCGCGATACTGTGAGGAAAAATAGGTTAGTATATATACATAAAAGTCTGAATAAATAAATGCAATAGTATTACCAAAGTGAAGTTTTGTTTGAGGGGGCATTTCCACCTTTTAATTAAATCAGAAACAACTAGGTATCATTGCCTCTGACTAATTAGGCCTCAAAAATTGTTGGAATTTTTAATCTTGCTGTCTGAGGGATTTCTTCTCTCAAGTAGAGTTATACAGATTGGTCAGTGTTAGTTACACTATTCTGAGTTCTTTGAGCTGGTTTGTGGTGGATGATTCCTTGTTCAGGATGAGTTGAGTTTCTAGCGGGTTGGAGCAATGTGGTTGGTGGATCCTAGATGGTTTAGAGGTTGTGGGTCGGCGTTGAAATGAAATAAGCGGTGTTCCCGAGATCCAGGTAAGGCGGTGTGAGTTGAGGTAGATGATTGTTTTGGATGGATGGAGATGATTATGTCATCAGATAAGGTTCTGGTGGTTAGTGCAGATTAATTATTTGAGGTCTGCTTTAATGTTCTGATTTTAGATGTGTTGTGAGGCTTGTAACACCACAGCCTGGATGGGCCGTGGTATTAGTTGTAGTGCAGAGGGTGCAGGTGAAAAAACGGAAAAGCTGGTTATTGCAGAGGGCGCAGGCAGGAGCAGTGCTGAGGTTTCCTCTGGGCTGGAGAAGTGTAGGGGACGTTGGTCTGGCTGCCTTGGGTAGTCAGATCTGAGCTGGCGACCGTAGGTAATGCGGCGGGCAGGCAGGCGGAGAGGAGAGCCGATTTGCGGCCGGGTTTAAAATTGAAGCTGCAAAGGCGGCTGGAAAATAGCAAAGTTCTTGCCTGATTTAAGTCTTTGAAAAGCTTTTGTAAAATTGATAGAAAATCGGTTAATCGACGGCTGTTTCGTCTATGACGTTGTCAAGGTGATCGGGGGCGGGTTAGGCGCCCAGCGTTTTTATTGGTTGTTTGTTGCTGAAAGGGTTACTAGGAGAAGTAGTTTCAGTCAGTAGTTTTTTCAGAGCGTGTGTGCACTGGATACATTGTAATTGGTTGGTTACTTTCTGTTAACTAGGTGTACTGCCAAGGTTGTGAAAAGTTACTAAAGTAACATTTGGGCTAGGTGATTGACATTTTGCGTTTCTTTTTCCCCTGAGCTGTGGAGGCTTTAGTATAACACTTTGTAATACATTGGCGTGCTGCCAAGGTTTGTTCAAGATACAAATGTAACACTTGGGCTGGGTGATTGACATACTGCTGTTTTCTCTCACTCTGAGCTCTGGAGGCTCCAGACTGATACTTTGTAATGAGTTGGCGTGCTGCCCAGATTTGTGTTTGTTACAGTTGCAACAAGTTGGCTGGGTGAGTGGCATTTATGAGGTTTTCCTCTTGCTAGAGCTGTGGAAGCTTTGAAATGTATGTAAAAGATTGGCTTGCTGGCAAAATTAATTAATAGATTTCAGAGTTCAGCTGTGACACTAGTAGAGTCATATAAGACGGGTAGAGACATATAAGAGGGAAGAAATAATTGTAATTGTGTAATTGTGATTAGTGTTAGAAAACCTGTGGGGTTATTTATTTTCTAGAAAGCAGTTTAGGTCTAGTTCAGTGTTGAGTCCTTGTGGGGTCATGGTGTTGAGCTCAAAGATCCAATAGGTTTCTCTCCAGTTGGGGGTGATTCTCTTAATGAGCCAGAATTCTAGTCCCTTGGGATCTTGGTTGTGTTTGTCTCGGAAGTGTGCGGATGCACTGTGGGTAGGGAGCCCCTTTTTTGATGTTCCTTATGTGTTCATTTAGGCGGACCTTGAATTGTCTTTTTATTCGTCCTATGTATAGGAGGTTGCAGTAGATGACCCCAGCGGTGTTGCAGGAAAGATCTCCTTTTATTCTGTGCTCTTTGCCTGGGATTGGATTGGTAAAGTGGTTCTTTGTGTGTCGGAGGTTTATTTTGCATAGTCAGTTTGCAGCCATGACAGTCTCTGCATTTTGTGAATTTGTTGTGTGCTGGTTGCAGTTCCTGGTGGGTTTATTACGCTGGAGGTAATGTATTGTGACAGGGTTTTGGGCTTCCTGTAGATGAATCTTGGTTTTTCTCCAATGATGTTCCGTAGGGTGGGATCTGTTTTCAGGATTCCCCAATGTTTTCTGATAATGGCTTCTGTTTTTTGTAGTCTTTGTTGAACTTGGTGATGAAGGTGGCTTGTTCTCTCTGGGCTGTGTTTTCATTCAGGTCGGTGATGCTAGGCTGTGTGCTATCTTCTATGATTTTATCCAGGTGGTTTTCGTCGTATCCTTTTTCTATAAATCGTTTTTTTAGTGGTCGTGGTTTGCTGCAAGAAGGTGTTTTCGTCTGAGCAGTTCCTTTTTATCCTTTGGAACTGTCCTTTTGGGATGTTCTTCATATAGGTAGGGTGGTGGCAGTTGCTTATTGGGATGTAGCTATTTCTGCCGGTTTCTTTGAAGAAGGTGCGGGTTTTGATCTTGTTGTCTTGTTTATAGATCAAGATGTCAAGGAAGTGGATTTCACTAGTGCTTGATTCATGGGTGAACTTTATGTTCCAGTCATTATCGTTGAGTTGGTTCAGGAAGATGGTGAAAGACTCTTCTGTCCCATCCCAAAGGAAGATGCAGTCATCTATGTAGCATTTGTAATATATCAGTTCTTTTGGTTTGAACGTCTCCATGACTTGGGTTTCCCAGAGTGCCATGAAGAGGTTGGCCACACTTGGAGCAAATTTGCCTCCCATGGCTACTCCTATTTTTTGTAGGTAGTAGTCCCCCTCAAACCAGAAATAGTTGTGGTGGAGGGAGAATTCGAGGCATTCTAGAATTAACTAGATTTGTTCCGTTGGAAGAGTTTTTTCTCTTTCGAGGAAAAAATTGACTGCTTCCAGACCCTTCTGGTGGGGGATGATGGTGTATAGAGAGCTTACATATGTGGTCGCTAGTACATAGTGGGGGGGGGGGGTGTTTTCATATTGTTTTAAGTCCTGTAGGAACATTGCTGAGTCCTTTAGGTATGATTTTGTTTTTTGTACTGCAGGTTGCAGGAAGTGGTCGATGTATTGGCCCAATCTGCTGGTTAGTGATTCAATTCCACTTACGATAGGTCATCCTGGCGGTGCTTCCTTGTTCTTATGTATCTTTGGTAGATGGTAAAGGGTAGGGATCCTTTGGGTGCTCAGGTTGAGATAGTTGAATTCCTGTTTGTTCAGAACCCCTAACTGTTTGCCTTTGTTGATGAGGTCCTTTAGTTTAAGTTGATAGGTACTAGTGGGATTTTGTTTTAATTTCTCGTATGTGTCGGTATCTGCAAATAGTCTGTGGGTTTCTTGTATGTATTTGGTTTTATCCAGTATCACAAGGCCCCCTCCCTTGTCTGCTGGTTTGATGATGATGGGGTTTTGTTTGAGTTCTTTAATGGTTCTGAGTTCTTTGTGTTAGATGATTTCTGGTTCTTTTTGATCGTCAATTCTCTCAGGTCTCTGGTTACCAATTCTTTGAAAACTTTGATTGCACCGGTTTGGTCTTGGGGGTTAAAGGTGGAGTTGTTCTTGAGGCTGCTGTGTTGGACCGACAAACTTGTTTGGTCGCTTGGTAGTGTGGTATCTGTAGGGTTGCGGGTTACCTCTATAGATTTATCTGTGAAGAATTTCTTGATGTTGAGCTTTCTGGTGAACTTGAGCAAGTCGATGTAAGCTTCAAATTTGTTCAGATCTGCTGGGGGGGGGGCGTATTTGATTGCTTTGTTGAGAATATCTAGTTCTTTGTTGGAAAAGGTGGTGGCGGTTAGGTTGAAGATGCCACCTGTTGCTGAGGTTTCTGTAGATGTTAATATTCCAGTGTTCTTTTCTTTTTTGTTTCTTTTGCTCTGAGCTCGTTTTCCAGCTCTTCTTCCTCTTCCTCTGATTTTTTCCTTTTCGGTGTGGATGTTTCCTAATTCGAAAAAAACGTTGGTAGGTCATAAGGCTTTTAATTCTTTGGGGTTTTGGTGTCAATGGCCCGTGGGTTGGTTCTGGGCCCCGTTGTCTGGTTGTGTGATAATCATGGTGCCTCCTTTGGTATGTGTCAGTGGGAGTTTCATAGTGTTTGTTTCTTTGCAAGTAGTGTGATCTGGTCGGTTCGAGGTGGTTGTATCTGTTATGTGTATATCGGTCTGGATCTGTGTCAGGATTTCGCCATTCTTTTTGGCTGTGCTGCCTCCAGCTGGGTGTCCTGGGTTTTCTTACATTCGGTTCATATTGTCTGTAGGGTCTGGTGATTCTTTGCCTTCTTGGTGTTTCTTTGGGTGATGCCTAGGGGGTGGTCTTGGTTGAGTAGTGGTAAATTCAGTGTTGGTTGGTTTGCGTTGGTCGAGTTGTTTTTTTCTAGATGGTTTTTCTGCCACTTATAGATAGTTCCTGAGTTAAAATCCCTCATGTCTCTCGTTAGTTTTTGTGTGTTTTTTTATCTTTTGCTCTTTTTCAGAGGCTTTGAGTTTTGTTCTGATTTCCAATAGGTGTTCTTGGTACTCGGCCATTTCCTTGCAGGGGGCAGATTTTCTTGCAGTTCCTCTATCTCTTTGTTTACTCCTTTCAGTTTTCGCTTTTTCCTTTTTATTATTGGCTTCATGAGGTTTATACTGCATTGTGTGAAAAATTCTGCCCATTCTTCAGGTTCGCTGATTTGGCCGCCAGTATCTTTTTCGGGGGCCATGTCCCATCTCAGGCCTCTTGGTATAAGGCCCTTTTTTATGTAGATCTCTAAGGTGTGGATGTGCCAACGGAGTGCTAATTCCTTATGTAGAAGGTGATCGACAGTCTTGAAAAGGTCGTCAAATCATTCTGTGATTTCAACCATTTCTTCTTCTTCTTCTATTTCTATTCCTGATTTGTTGAATTCTTTTCTGAGTTGAGAGATATCCATTATCTGTTGCTGCTGTATCCTTGTAGGTTTTGTAGTTTTGATTTGCAGGAGTTGGATTGAGAAAAGCGCAATTAGATAATTTGAGCAGCTCCTACTTGAGGGAAAAACCTGTATTCCCTGGGAGAAATGTAGATGGGTTAATCTGTTCTAACTTAGGTGTGGACCTAGGTGGAGAAAGTAGGTGCGCTGTGGATAAGGGAGAGTAAATGAAGGGTTAATGTTCTCTGCGATCCTGCGAGGAAAGATAGGTTAGTATATATACATAAAATTCCGAATAAATAATGCAATAGTATTACCAAAGTGAAGTTTTGTTTGAGGGGGCTAGTCTTAAATTAGCCTCCACATGTCCAGCATAGGCATACACAGCCAGAGGAGAGCGGCCGATGGGAGGTCTGACGCTCTGTGCCAGTCTTGTTTTCATTTCGCTTTTCTTTGCAGTTCATTCATAAGCACAAGGTAGATAGGAGGAGAGTTGAGCATGCGTCATGGGAGTAAGGAAAAGGTAGGCTGACCCTGGGGAGTTCTCACAGCAGGGCATCCCAGATCAGGATGCCCCAGGGACAGGGTCTATAACCTGGGATATATGGCGTCTGATTCATGAAAGTACTGCACCAGTTTCACGCCAGTTTGTTTTTCACATCAGCGCATGTCAGTGCATTTAATAATCCATAAGCACACATTACACTCACCTTTTCTCTGCACCTGCTTTTTGTGGCACAGTTTGCTACTGCCATAGGATATATATGTGGCAATTGATTCTGCATCTGATTTTGCCAGTTTTTGTTTTAAGTTTTTAATAAAAGTTCGCCCCTGGCATTTGAGGCATAAGAGGAGCACAGAAATTTAGAGGCCGATTCATTAACAGCGGCAGGTAGCGACAGTTGAGCGACTGTAGCGGCATTTTCAGAGCGCCCGCTAGTAGTCGCTGTGCTTGGCCGTTGTTCGGTAGTTGATAGCGACTCAGTCGGTTTGCCATAATGTTGAATATTGGGTGAGGAGTCGCTATTTGACAGGTTCCGCGCTGTATGGGAGCGCATGATAGCCATAGCGACCGGCTCCCACCATATTCATTAACAAATCACGCTCAAAAAATTCTCGCACTGTAAAATGCATGTTTAAACCCCAGAGCGCTGGAGGCAATGGGTTAAAAGTAGTTTTTTAACCCCCAAACAACCATATTTGTGGAAACCAAAAAAAAACTAGTGTTTTAAATAATTTTGTAATATGAATACATTAATATCAGACCTGTAATATCAATTCTGTACATTTTTTTTTTTTTTTTTTTTACCTTAAAAAAATTATCTAAAATGGCTAAAGTCTAAAGTGGTCACAGAATTTTTCACATTTAAAAAAAAAAATCATAATAATTAATTATGAATATTTAAACATTGTTCCATTGAAATGCATTGGAGCGCGCCAGGTAGCGAGAGGTCATACCTGTCGCTGTTCAAGGTCGGACGCTGGCGCTGTGGGCTGAGGCTGGAATAATGATGAATGAGTGGCTATCTGGCGCTATCTCAGTTGCTAATCAGGATTGGCTTGATAAATGTGTGATTGTGGTGGGGAGCCGGCGTTCTCGTGGCGGGGCCCGTCATTACCGGCCGCTCACCAGTCACTACCTGTCGCTATTCCTTGTTAAATAAGGGCCTTCGTTTTTTTAAACTTCTCTGCAAACAATTTATTTTACATTTGTTATGTCTGTCATGTCTGTTGCATTTATAACATTATTATTTTTCTGCTAGAATTTTTTATTAACAGATAAACAACCTTTTCATCCGAAGTGTGTGTTTTGTGTGCGCCAGAGGCAATCTGCGCCTATATGGATGGACTGTATAGAAACACACAGGCGTAATATTGGCGCATCCTATGTAGAGTCTGTCTCATTGTTCAGAGCAGTAGCTAGGCTTTCTGGCACCTGGGGCAAAGATTCAAAATGGCGCCCCACCTGTTCTCAGGCCCTCCTTTGGTACCCCGCTGACCTGCTGCACCCGGGGCAAGTGCCCCCTGCTTCCCCCTAGCTACACCCCTGTCATTGTTACTAGTTAGGCACTTTATTTCATGCTATTTCACTTTACACCACACCGTGCGACAAAATATGAGCACACTTTTTTTACTATGGCGCAAGTGAAAAATGGCGCACTGTTGTAATATTAATAAATCAGGCCCATAATGTCTGTTTCAAAACAGAGAGTTATACCAAAATGTTAAACTGGACCTTCACCCTGAGTAAGAACTTATATTGTATTCCACCATCCTGTACATACAGATTGCTCACATTAAAAATCACCGTACCTGCATCTACTGCATTTTCTGAGCATTTAAACCGGACCTTCACCATGATTTAATGAAAAGCCCAAACTCTTAAAAAACGGTTCCCCAGCATCTAAAATTAATATATTTTACATTTTTAGTCACTAACTTATTATTCTTTCCCCCACTGGGCTGCAACTCTGTTCAGGAATTTAGGATACGGGCGCCGCCATCTTGACTCAGAAGCATCACACTTACTGAGGAGAGGAGAGTGGGATAAGGTACAGGGGGGCAGGTTATAGCTGTGCTTTGCTCAGACAGAGCAGAGCTGGGGTCAGGGAAAGGTCAGCAGTCCCAGAATGCAGAGCAGCACAGTCACTTCCTGTTTGCAGGCACTTCCTGTTTGCAGGCTGCCTGATAAAATGGCGGCTTCCATAAGCCGCCATCTTGGATGTTTAAAGGCTCATAACATGCAGTAGATGCAGGTAGGATGATTTTTAATGTGAGCAATCTGTATGTACAGTGTGGGGGAAACCTATAAGATAGACTCTTATTCAGAGTGAAGGTCCGCTTTAAACATCCAAGATGGCAGCCATTGAGTCTCAGACTGTGCCGCTCTACATTCTGGGATTGCTGACCTTTTCCTGTGCCCAGCTCTGCTCTATCTGTGCAAAGCACAGCTATAACCCCGCCCCCTGTACTTTTCATCCCTCTCCTCTACTCAGTATGTGATGCTTCTGAGGCAAGATGGCGGCTGCCGTATCCTAGAGTCCTGAACAGAGTTGCAGCCCAGTGGGGGAAAGAATATTAAGTAAGCAACTTAAAACTTAATATAATTAATATAAATATATTATTTTAGATCATGGGGAATAGTTTTTTAAGGGTTTTGAGCTTTTCATTAAATGGTGCTGAAGGTCCGGTTTAAGGATGGTGCCTGGATCCTGCCTAGCTCAGCCCAATGTTTGGGTGCACATGAAGAAAATATGGCCCAGCTTTAGAACATCGCTTTTGGTTACATTGACCTCAGTTAATGGGGATGATTCAGCACCATGTGGCAAAACTGCATTTTGTTTAGTAGAAATATTATGGTCTACCTGGGGGGTCAATTCAGTGGTAAAAAGTGCACTTGCTTTTCATTTTCCACCTGGGCAGGCTGATTCATCACTTGCGCCAGCTATCGGCAGATGAGTGTCTGTACAGAGGCGCTAAGAGCGACCGCTAGTATGCGCTCTAACACCAGCACAGCGTTGCAGGGAGCGAAAGTTAGCGCCAGCTCAGTGCGCCCGACTCTCAGTGACTCACATCATATTCAACAAAAAAACAGACTCACACACACAGCTTAGGCGCTCTGGATATGTTCGCTATAGCATAGAACGCCAGACGCTGCGTGATTAAAGTCTGTTTTTGAACACATATCCACCAGTAACAAAGCGAAAACTCATGAAATGACATTGTTGTAACACTGTGACATTAATACTTTGCCAGACCTGTAATGACAATTCTGCATATAAATATAAAAAATCAAAAATGTTTTCAAAAATGACTTTTTCTAGGCCAGGAGAGGTCACACAATTATTTGAGAGAAAAAAAAAATATAAAAAAAAAAAACCTGTTTAAACAGAAGAAAAGGAACGTCCATTGAAATGTATGGGAGAGCGACAGGTAGCGACAGGTAATACCTGGCGCTCTGGAAGCTAGAGCACCTGCACTATACGCTGGGCCTGTAGTAATACATGTGACGCTACATGGCGCTGCTAGAATCGTTCACCAGAATCGCTGCCTGCTGCTACGAGGCGCTACCTGCCGCTATCCCTTGATGAATAACCCCCATAGTGCATGTGCACGCTTTACTTGAAAGTGCACTTTTAGCACCTGGTGCTGGATCTACCAAAACATCTTACAGAAACATATGTTTTATTTTATTTATTTAAGTTATTATTATTTAAGTTTTAAGTTGCTTACTTATTATACAGCGTCATAAGTGAAGAGTCTCTGAACTATTTAAACCAGTCAACAGAAATAAATGAAAGCTGCCAGTGCGGAGAATTGCACAGAGCGACAGATGATTGCATCAGCACTCCCTCAAAAAGTAACAACTAGTAACAAACTGTTGCATCATCTGAAAGAATGCGACCTATTCACCAAGAGGATGTAACATAGCTCCAAGTAGGGGCCCAAACTACTCCCTATTACCCATAATCCTCCAAACAGTGGCAGACAGGGGCTAAAAATCAGCCCGGGATTTCACCCGGCCCTGGCCAGCCCACAACAATTCCATTAAAGGAGCACTATCGCCAAATTGTGTAATATTAAAAATTCATATAAACATGTCAGCTAATGAGAGGAGGGGTAATTTATACCCCCAACTGCATTAAACTCCCGCCAGAATTGTGGTTTATTCTCTCTCCTGGTAAGAATAAAACCCAGGAGTGACAGCTTTACAGGCTGATTCATTAATAGCGCCAGGTAGCGACAGATGAGCGACAGTAGCGTTATTTTCACAGCGCCCGCTAGTAGTCGCTGTGCTTGGCCATTGTTCGGTTGTTGACAGCGACTCAGTCGGTGTGCGGTAAGGTTGAATACGGGGTTAGGAGTCGCTGTTTGACAGGTTCCGCGCTGTATGGGAGCGCATGACAGCGAACGGCCATAGCGAACGGCTCCCACCATATTCATTAACAAATCACGCTCAAAAAATTCTCGCGCTGTGAAATGCTTGTTTAAACCCCAGAGCGCTGGCAGCGATGGGTTAAAACGAAGTAGTTTTTTAACCCCCAAACAACCATATTTTTAGAAAAAAAACAAAACATGTTTTTCAAAACATTTTGTAATATGAATACATTAATATCAGACCTGTAATATCAATTCTGCACAAATTTTTTTTTTATTTTTTTTAGCTTAAAAAAAAAACTAACATTGCAGAAGTGGTCACAGAATTTTTGACATTTAAAAAAAAAATTAATAGCAATTAATTATGAATATTTAAAGATTGCTCCATTGAAATGCATTGGAGAGCGCCAGGTAGCGAGAGGTCATACCTGTCGCTGTTCAAGGTCGCTCGCTTGCGCTGTGGGGTGAGGCTGGAATAATGATGAATGATTCGCTATCTGGCGCTCTGTCAGTCGCTAAGCAGGATCGGCTTCATAAATGTTTGATTGCGGAGGGGAGCCGGCGTTCTCGTGGCGGTGAGCGTCATTACCGTTCACTCACCATTCGCTACCTGGCGCTATCCCTTGTTAAATAAGGGCCCTATCAGGGATAACAGAGCCTGTCACACCTGATTTCCTCTTCCTTCCATTAAAATAAAAAAAAAACTGCCTGCCTGGATATTTCTTAATGCAAGTGTAAAAGTGACCTCTGCTCCCACCATCCAGCGTATTTATATGGATTTTTATTATTGGGCCATATTTCGCGATAGTGCTCCTTTAAAGTGGACCAACACCCAGGGGTGATCGGCACGGGAATCTATAAGATTCCCGGGCCGATCACCTCCCTCGCCGCGGGGCATCCGAGATTGGGATGTCCCGCGGGGTGAAACCCCCCCAAAAGCCCAAAAAACCTTACCTTATCGGCTGCGGCGCCCCTCTAGACATGCGCGCGCCCCGCACCGGCCGTTTGCGAATGGCCGGTGCGGGCGCGCGCCCTGTAAGAGTGACGTGCGGGAGGCGGCGGCGGACGCGCTGTCTTGTCCGTTGCTGTCACCCGCTTGTCCGTCGGCGGGGATTGGACGGTGCGGTCACGTGGGAGCGTGGTGAGGTGAGTTTTTGGGGCTTTCTGGGGGGTTTCACACAGCGGGGCACCCCCAATCGGGGTGCCCCCCCGAAGTGGACCAAAACCCAGGATAGTCAAAATCCTGGGTGTTGGTCCACTTTAAAGTGGACCAGGGCAGCCCAATCGGGGATGTCCTGCTGCGTGAAACCCCCCCAGGTCGCTGAAAAAAACTCACCTCTTCCCGGTCCTACAGCACACGCGTGTCCGCTCATCCGATCAGCGCGCTCGGGTCTGCTGACGTCCCTTCATCTAAGCCTTCGTCTAAGGCGAGCGACTCCGAGCATGCTGACGCCCGCATCCCCCGCTACCCTCTAACAGGGAGCGTGCCCGCGCCGGCCATTCACAAATGCCTGGCGCAGGCACGCTCCCTGCTAGAGGGATAGCGGGGATGCAGCCACGGCTCGCACTGGACCAGAAAAGAAGGTAAGTGTATGGGCAACCTGGGGGGGTTTCACACAGTGGGGCATCCCAATTTTGGATGTCACAAGGGGAGGGAATCGATCTTAAAGATTCCCAGGTCGATCGCCGTGGGTTTTGGTCCATTTTAAGTATGCTTTCTGGCCAGTCAAAGTGTGGGCTCCATAGCTAAGACTATAAGACAGATAATGGGCAGCGATATGGCCACCAGGGCTGGCCTTTAGGGTGTGCAGGTGGAGTGACTCTCCATTGAGTTTCTCTCTGTTTTTTATCATTCTCTCTTTTTCACATACCCTCCATCTATCTCTGTTTTTAACCCCTCTCCCCATCATTCTCTATTGTTTGCATTCTCTTAATTATTTGCTTCTTTTTACATTCTCTCAATGGCTCTCTTTTTTCACATTCCCTGCTTTGTGCTTTCTCTTCCATATTCCCCCCATATCTCATCCCTCTTTCTTTATTCAAGCCATCTTTCTTTTTTTTTCTCTCCTTTTTTTCTCTCCATTCATGGGCACTGTGCAGGAGCATCGGAAGGTTGCCCGGAAGATGGATCCCTTGGCGAGGTGAGTACATAAGGTAAAAAGGAGGGGGGGGGGGGCAGCAGATCGGTGAGGCTTGGGGGAGGTTTTTACCTTCCCCGATGTTCCTCTTTAAAATGTTGTTGCAAAGTGTAATGAATCCTGATGCTCTATATTCAGTCAAAATAGAATGGAGCGCAAACAAAAGCAAATGCTTTGGGAATACAGTGGCCAGTGTCCCTGTCATTTCTTTATTACGGCTCCCTATCATTGGAACAGAATCCCGCAGTGCATACGTGTCGGCATGTTTCATCAGACAGGGGAATGCTAAGAATTCACTGCTGTCAAGATAAGTTGCGGCCGCTTCAGATTAGTCCTGGTTACCCTCTGTGATGACGTGTTCACTCTCTGAGAATAAAGGATAGGAGATGATATAATATGCTAGGCACCTATTCCTTCCAATACTGCAGTTTTTCTTATTCTTTCTGTTGAGGACTCTGGATAGTGACATGAACACATTTGTGAATCAGCATTTACAGGGGCAAGTTGTGGCCTAGATGTAAGGGAGCGGACTTGCAACCGGAGGGTGGCAGGTTCGAATCCTGGTCCTGGAACATGACTGAAGTGCTCTTGAGCAAGGCACCTAACCCCCCAACTGCTCCCTGGGCGCTGTAATGGGGCAGCCCACCGCCCCGGACATGTGTACACTGCACGGATGGGTTAAATGCAGAGGACGAATTCCTATGTGTGCGCAAGCATACAATGGCCATCTATGCATTAAAAAAAAAAAAAATTCCAGCTCTATATAATATCACTGGGTGATGGAGATTGTGACGTAAAATAATTTATTAACTTTTAATGATTAAGTGGACCAACGCCCAGGGGTGATCGGTGATCGGGCCGATCACCTCCCTCACCACGGGGCATCCGAGATCGGGATGTCCCGCGGGGTGACCCCCCCCCCAAAAGCCCCAAAAAAACATTACCTTATCGGCAACGGATCAGCCGCCGCCGCCTCCCGCGCGCCCCTCTAGCAGTGCGCGCGCTGGCCGTTTGTGAATGGCCGGCGCGGGCGCGCGCCCTGTAAGAAGGACGTGCGGCGGTGGCTTGTCCGTTTTTGGGGGGGTTTCACACAGCGGGGCATCCTGATCTCAAATGCCCCGCTGAAGTGGACCAACACCCAGGATAGTGAAAATCCTGGGTGTTGGTCCACTTTAAAGTGACACTGCAGGCAAAGGTAATTGTTACACCCTTGTGTCGGGCTACATTTGGCGCTGTCCTAAACTGTTTTCTGTTTTCAAATCGGAGAAGAAATGGCCGAGATATCGAGGTTTACAGGTTCAGCGTATGATTTTTCTTCTGAAAAAAATGGGTGTGGCCCTCAGCTTTGTGATGCTGCATAATAATGAGCTCTCTGCACTGACAGCAATGTGATGAATCTGGAGGAGGAGGCAGAGGGAGGGGCGGGAGGAGGGAGGGACCAGCAATCCTGTCCCGCTCTGCTGAGCTGATTGGGGGACAGGATGAAAAAGAGAATGTCATTGGCTGAACCTGTAAACTCCTATATTTCAGCCATTTCTGCTTCAATTTAAAAATGGAAAACAGTTTAGGACATTGCCAAATGTAGCCCGACACAATGGTGTAACAAACACCTTTGCATGCAGTATCACTTTAAGTAAAGTTTTGGGGGTTAGATGAGAGGTAATATTGACCACACGCCGATGGAATTGGGGAGTAGGTGCCTTTTCAGGAGTGAGGTGTCCTTTCTGGCACATGTGGGATGTTGGTGCTCTTTAGGCGTTACACACACTCCTCTTGGAAGCACAGATATGCTAATAAAAGTTCCACTTACTAACTCAACTTTATGGCTTTATAACAAGCTGTATAAGAGTACAGCAGGGAGCGGCCGCTGATCGTGCATGTGTGGTTGGATCGGGGAGAAGGTGAGTTTACTGGGCGACCTGGGGGGTTTTACACTTACTGAATACTTACTTACCCTAGCTATGGACACCTGCCAGGCAATTTACCATTGTATAGATGTGTCACTTACATACGTAACATCTTTAAGATACTACATAAACAATATACTAAATGAGGCTGATTCATTAACAGCGGCAGGTAGCGACAGTTGAGCGACTGTAGCGGCATTTTCAGAGCGCCCGCTAGTAGTCGCTGTGCTTGGCCGTTGTTCGGTAGTTGATAGCGACTCCGTAATGTTGAATATTGGGTGAGGAGTCGCTATTTGACAGGTTCCGCGCTGTATGGGAGCGCATGATAGCGACTGGCCTTAGCGACCGGCTCCCACCATATTCATTAACAAATCACGCTCAAAAAATTCTCGCGCTGTGAAATGCATGTTTAAACCCCAGAGCGCTGGCGGCGATGTGTTAAAAGTAGCTTTTTAACCGCCAAACAACCATATTTTTGGAAACCAAAAAAAACAAGTTTTTTAAATAATTTAGTAATATGAATACATTAATATCAGACCTGTAATATCAATTCTGTACTTTTTATTTTTTTTATTTTTTTTACCTTAAAAATTTATCTAAAATGGCAGAAGTGGTCACAGAATTTTTCACATTTAAAAAAAAAAAATTAATAACAATTAATTATGAATATTTAAAGAATATTTAAAGATTGTTCCATTGAAATGCATTGCAGAGCGCCAGGTAGCGAGAGGTCATACCTGTCGCTGTGGGCTGAGGCTGGAATAATGATGAATGAGTCGCTATATCTCAGTCGCTAAGCAGGATTGGCTTGATAAATGTGTGATTGTGGTGGGGAGCCGGCGTTCTCGTGGCGGGGCCCGTCATTACCGGCCGCTCACCAGTCGCTACCTGTCGCTATCCCTTGTTAAATATGGGCCTAAATGTAAAGTTCCCCTATCACTTCTTTTTACATTTAAACCAGATCTTACACTAGCTGCCACTTGGGACAGCTTACACATGAATTCCCTCTAATGACGCCAGCTAGGTGAAACGCGCCAGGGCTAATTCTTGGTGTAACCCTTAAAAATTCTACAGAATCTCACCAACAGTGATGTTACAACTGATGGGGAGAATAAGATAAACACGGGTTGTTTATATCCTACTACCAGTTTATACCATAGTAAATTTGGGATAAACATTGCATTGAAGTACTGGTATTGTTAATATATTGTACACTACTCTAGGGTACAAATTGGCTGCCCTAGACGTAAGAAGCTATATAAACAGATACTACAGTGAATATACTATAAGCCTTTTTTTCTATGTGACACGATTTTGATTATGAGTATTGATTTCAGGCTGGCTACTGGGATATCACTGGGACATAGGCCATTATTTAAGAAGGGATAGCGTCAGGTAGTGGCTGGTTAATGACAGGTAGCGACAGGTAGCGACTGGTGAACGCCGGACACGGCACGCAATTACACATTTATCAAGCAGAATCTGTTTAGCGACTGGGATAGCGCCATGTAGCGTCTGATTCATCATTTTCACAGCCTCAGTGAACAGCGCCAGCGTTCAGCCTTGGACAGCGCCAGGTATGACCTCTCGCTACCTGTCGCTCTCCCATACATTTCAATGGACGATCCATTACTTCTCTTTAAAAAAGTTTTTTTTTTTTCTCCAAAAAAATCACAAATAATTCTGTGACCTCTTCTGGCATTGAAATAGCAGTTTTTCATAATTTTTTCATTTTTTATACATTTCTTCAGAATTGACATTACAGGTCTGGCATTAAAGTGTTCATGTTACAATGTTGTTACAATGTAATTCCATATGTTTTCGCTTTGTTACTAGTTGATAGATGCTTGAAAACACACTTTAAACACACCGCCTCCTGCGCTCTGGGCTTCAAACAAGTATTTTTCAGCGCCAGAGATTTGTGTTTTTTTGCTGAATATGGTGTGAGTCGGTCGCTATGAGCAGTCGCAGTCTGCAGTCCTCACAATGTATTCAACATTACTGAACAGCGACTGAGTCGCTATAAAGTAGCAACCCACGGCCGAGCACTGCGACTACTAGCGGGCGCTCTGAAAATGCCTGCTACAGACGCTCATCTGTCGCTACCTGCCGCTAATGATGAATCAGCCTCCCAATCTTCCCCTGTTTCTTAGGTGCTGCTGGAAGTTCCTTATTAGGACTTTCTCATCAGTAATCTCAGTATAGTTTTAACTGAGAAGTCTCCGTTTTTGATGGCCTAACCCTTTACAAAGAAACCGGTTTTGATGA
Organism: Gastrophryne carolinensis; assembly: GCA_027917425.1. Classification (NCBI taxonomy): domain Eukaryota; kingdom Metazoa; phylum Chordata; class Amphibia; order Anura; family Microhylidae; genus Gastrophryne; species Gastrophryne carolinensis. Next base: position 452,293,070 of record CM051237.1, read on the forward strand.
GTAATGTTTTTCAGCTGCAGTCTTCCAGAGCAAGATTCTACGCCTGGGGAATTTATGTCGGAATTTCAAGACTGCAAGATGGTCTTGGAGTTAGTGAAAAGATAAATCAATGCAGAATGTGTCACTAACTGGCTTTGCAGTGCAGAGCATTTCCGCTCATAGTTTCTGATCCTGTCACCTATCAGGAAAATGCTGCAAGACCTTCAGGTGTTCATGCTTATGGCCCAAATCTAGCCAAAGCATGTTATAGCGCTGGATGCAGGAAGAACGAGAACCAACCTAAAAATGAATGCCAACCTCAGGTCAAATGAGGGAAAGCCTTTCCTCTGATCTAGTGCAGACACTCCCCATTGCTGGGGGCTTCTACTGCTTTAAAGGATCTTGCAATGGAATGCACTTATACATTATTTCACTATTTCGTTATTGCATGTAATAGAACAGGAAAAATACAAATCAAGCATAAGTAATTGTATAAAGTAGCAAAAAATTGACATTTTACAGCTGGCATACAGCATATAACCATAGTACAAGATTATGAATTAGACAACATCCTAAAGTATATATGTATAAAGAAATGACCGCCTGGGTGGGTGGTAGTTTCAGCCTGAGATACCGTAATTGCTAGGTAATTATATCACACGTTTAAATAATTAAAATGTATTTATTTATTCAGAGCTGTTTGCAGGGTGATCCCGATTGGCTGGTTTCATGCAACAATGATATGATAGGAGGAGAGCCCACACATGTGCTGAATAGTGGGGTGAGCCTTGGGGCACCAGTTCAAACTATATAGGAACCTAAAGCTAAAAATAAAGTGTCCTAGCCAAAACAATAGGCTATGGGGGCCCAGTAATGTATTGCTGCTACTATCACCAATGCCCCAGTGGTAGCAGCAAATGAAAATTTGGCAGCATTGAATGCAGGGCTTGGATCAGGTCCATCTAACCAGGGTCCCCTTTGTAATCAGGTCCCTCTGGCAACATACTGGAGTCTTGGCTGTCCTTGCCCTGATGGTGGCGATGAGCAATGTTCTGACTGTGAAGTTTCTAATTGTCATATCTACAGAAATCCATCCAAAAGAAGTGAGCCTAAGGGGACCCTGACATAAGGACTGTATGAGATGAGATAAAATGTGAATGGCAGCCATATCAGGAGGTGGTTGGATGCCTAGTGTGACACAGCCAGGCTCCAAATGAGCTCTCTGTGATGAGAAATGAGGACTCAAACAATACTATTCAGGGGAAAAATGGTGATTTCTGCTTCAAAGGAAATTTTTTTCTTTTTTATCCAGAGTTATGCTTTAAAAAGGCAAATTAATTCTAAACAGGTCACTTACAGGAACTATTTTTATTTCAGAATTTAGTGGATATTCAGGGGTTGTGATTTCAGCAGTAGAGCTCTGACCCGGGACAGACATGTTACATTGGAAGAGGCAAAGTAGCACCTAATCCTTAATAAGACCAAGTGGGTGTCTAGTTTGTAGTCCATTAATCCAAAGGTCCTCCTTGTGTTTCATACATGGTGTTCTGTTACCATATAACATACAATTGGCTGTTACTGTATTATCTGATACGTCAGCTAGCAGGGAGTTCGGATGTCATACTCCAATAACGTCCCCAACTACAGGAGCCTGGAGACAGGTACAAATATATTTACCTTGCTGAAGCCGTCATGTGACATGCCTGGCTTCATCACTCAAACCTATTTGTAAGGCAAAGCTAGATATAGAAATACAGTACATGGCCAAAATATGTATCAACATCTTCTAATCAGTTGGTTTTGCTATTTATTTGGCTATAACTTACTTATAAGAGCAAATAATCCTCCATACAACCAGCCAACATCAGCAGTGATGCCACCTTTTCAGTAACAAAAAGGATCTGCCTCAAGTAAACTAAAAGTGGAAATGGTCCTTCAATGTAAATAATAGGCCACGCAAACTCACAGAAAAGGACTTAAACCCCAAACTGCCAGATGGTTGCAAGTTCCAAGGTGTGAACTTTGATCACCCGCATCACAACCATTGGTCCTTCTCCTGTAGCCTCATGTGAAGATAAGAATCCACCAAATTCTTTCCCTGTACCTTATCCCTGTATTAGCCCTCTATCCTAAACCAAATGATTGCTCCGAATTAGAAGAACGGCTGAAAGGGTAACTGCTCACCTCTCACTACCATGGAAAATCTGTTTAAATGTGAAATGGAAACTAGGGCTGTCGAAATCAGCGGAGACTGCACCTACCCTGGCCACTCTGTTTTCGAAAGACTTCATCAGGCCAACGGTTTGGCGCTCTAGCAGTAACAACAGCCACGTATAAAAATAGTTTCTGAAATGCACTGAAATTCTCTCGGCCATAATCATGGGACACCTAAGAGGCCGATTCATTAATAGCGGCAGGTAGCGACAGTTGAGCGACTGTAGCAGTATTTTCACAGCGCCCGCTAGTAGTCGCTGTGCTTGGCCGCTGTTCGGTTGTTGACAGCGACTCAGTCGGTGTGCAGTAATGTTGAATATTGGGTGAGGAGTCGCTTTTTGACAGGTTCCGCGCTGTATGGGAGCGCATGATAGCGACTGGCCATAGCGACCGGCTCCCACCATATTCATTAACAAATCACGCTCAAAAAATTCTCGCGCTGTAAAATGCATGTTTAAACCCCAGAGCGCTGGCGGCGATGGGTTAAAAGTAGTTTTTTAACCCCCAAACAACCATATTTTTTGAAACCAAAAAAAACAAGTTTTTAATTACATTTTGTAATATGAATACATTAATATCAGACCTGTAATATCAATTCTGCACAAAGTTTTTTTTTTTTTTTTTACCTTAAAAAAAATATCTAACATCTAACATGGCAGAAGTGGTCACAGAATTTTTCACATTTAAAAAAACAAAACATTAATATGAATTAATTATGAATATTTAAAGATTGTTCCATTGAAATGCATTGGAGAGCGCCAGGTAGCGAGAGGTGATACCTGTCGCTGTTCAAGGTCGGACGCTGGCGCTGTGGGCTGAGGCTGGAATAATGATGAATGAGTCGCTATCTGGCGCTATCTCAGGCGCTAAGAAGGATCGGCTTGATAAATGTGTAATTGTGGTGGGGAGCCGGCGTTCTCGTGGCGGTGCCCGTCATTACCGGTCGCTCACCAGGCGCTACCTGTCGCTATCCCTTGTTAAATAAGGGCCTAAGTCTCACAAATTCTTTGACACTAAGGACCTGATTTATCAAGTACTATCTGTCAAGCTACACCACGTCACTGCAAAGAAGAGTGGTGAAATTTTTTTTTTTTTTACACTGGTGAATGTTGCTTTACTGCAAATAGCACATTTACTAAAATATTAGAGGTGCAGCAACATGCTGAAAAATTAGAAAATATATTTTTTACTACCCTAATTTGCAGTGATATGGTGTAGTCTGGGAGACGGTGCTTGGCAAATCAGGCCCTAAGACTCTTTAATGCAGTAATTTCATATGTGTTCATATGTATCTGCCTTGCATGGTCAGTGGTATAGCGCAGAATTGTCGTTCGGTCTGTTACCGTGTGATTTCAATGCTTATTATTATTCTTGTTAACTGTGTGTAGCTTCTCCCTCCTGATGAAGGTTTACTCAACCGAAACGTTGAGGGTTTAAGTTGTCATCCAACAGAGGTATACTGCTGTCTTACCTTACCATTAATGTCTCTTGTTTCTGTCAATTGACTTACATGTATGCATTAGTGCTTGTTTGTGTACCATGGATTGTGTCCATTAGAGATGAGCGAACTTCTTGAAAGTTCGATTCGGGCGATTCGACGAATTTCCCCAAGAAATTCGGGTTCGCCCGAATCGAACTTTCATGAATCGCTCATCTGAAAAAAAAAAATGCCGGCATGGTGGCAGCGGGCAGGCCGGCATTTGTTTAAAAAGCAAACACTTACCTGCATGGTCGGAGCTTGGAGGCCGGCGCCGCTCTCAGGCGCCCTCTGATGACGCGTCCTCTGATGACAGCTGAGAGCGGCGCCGGCCTGCCCGCTCACACCATTCCGGCATTTGTTTAAAAAGCAAACACTTACCTGCATGGTCGGAGCGTGGAGGCCGGCGCCGCTCTCAGGCGCCCTCTGATGACGCGCCCTCTGATGACGCGTCCTCTGATGACAGCTGAGAGCGGCGCCGGCCTGCCCGCTCCCACCATGCCGGCATTTTTTTTTTTTATTTCAGGGAAAATTCGTTTGGCACGAACCAAAAAAAATTTGGGTTCGTGCCGAATCGAATCTTCCCTGAAATTCGGAGCGAATTCCGGTTCGTCCGAACCGGTTCGCTCATCCCTAGTGTCCATCTCTGTATTACACACTGCTAGCCTGTATGCACTGTATATAACTGATTTGGGTTATTCCCTTACTCCTTTGGTGACACAACCCTGGAGAATCTATATCCATTACGTCTATAGTTTTGTATTCTTTATGCAAACATATCTCATTGTAAATATCGATTAATTACATTTATTACATTTATTAAAACGTGTCACTTTTTGTGTTGTAGTTGGGTGTTCATTAGATATAGCAGATCTTTGTTTGCATGTAACTGTGTGTAGCCCTTCCTTGCTCCTCCTGGTAAATTCCTTGCATGTACTGTATGCTCATATATACTCGGTGAAAATAAAGATAATTCTGATTAGGACCCCTCCAAGTAGAGCATTATAGGGGTGGGTTATGACTTTTCCAAGTCGTGCTTCAGAATGGCTGTCTGGGCAGGTTGATCCCTGGAAAGGAAAGTCTTTTACCTATAGAAACCCTAACTTCCCCCTTTTCTTTACCTCTCCCTGTTCTTACATTTACCATTGTTAAATGACTGTTTTCCGAGTCTTGCCCATTCTCCCCATGTACTGACCCTGCCTGCCACAAAGATTTACTTGAACTTTTTATTGTATGTACTTTGTGAAAACAAAGACTATGATATTACTGCTGATTTCCTGTCTCTTTAAACAGAACAGATTGTCATGAGTAGGGATGAGCCAATCGGTTCTAACGAACCTGAATTCGCTCCGAATTTCAGGGAAAATTCGATTCAGCACAAACTCGAATTTTTAGTGGTTCGTGCTGACCGAATTTTCCCTGAAATAAAAAAAAAAAAATGCCGGCATGGTGGGAGCCGGGAGACTGGCTGAGCTGTCCTCTGATGACAGCTGACAGCGCAGCCGGCCTCCCCGCTCCCACCAGAGATGAGCGATTCGCTAAAGTTCGATTCGGACGAACCCGAATTTCTCTGAGAAATTCGGCAAATCGCCCGAATCGAATTTTTGAGAAGTTCGCTCATCTCTAGTCATGAGCCTCAAGAGTTCTTGTGCACTCTTGAATACAGTCCCACGTAGTCTAGAAGTAGATAAAAAAATCCACCATCTTCCCTTTACACGTCAGTAAATATTCCATTGTTGGTTGTTATTCACTCATTTCTGGTGAATGTCTCTACCTCTTTGGAAAAATTCTACAAATCACAAAAAAAGTTATCTTGGGTTCATAGCTTGAGAAAATGCAGCATACCTGGGGGTTAAAGCCATGGAATTTGTTACTGATAGAGCTAATTTACCTCTGGAAGGTAACTTGAAAATCCGTATAGTATCTAGTAGTAGCTTGGTAGGAGACTGGTGGTGATAACCTTCAGCGTATCTAATATAGGTCTTTACCCGCTGCAAAGGCCTGTTCTGTTCCCACCGGAGTCGCCTCAATGTGTTTGTTATGGTGGTAACTTTGAATTGACCTGCATGCTCCAGAGACTATCAACTGGTAAAATCTGACCATATTGAATTTGCTTGGGTCTTCCCTAGCCACAGTCATGTAAACTTTTCCAGCTCTTTAGCAGATGTCAGAGAAGACCTTTGTCAGAAGGCCATGAAACTCTTTATTTAAGCTGTTTTTAAATACGTCTGAAAGTGGAGATGGATTTTAAGTCTTGCTGGAAGGCACATTTTGAATTTGACCAAAAACTGGCGAATGAACCAAGCTGCAATTGCCCAAGAATGAGGATGGTGGGAAGGGTCATCGGTTGCCTATAGAGATGCTATCATGAGTAGGGGAGGAAGTAGTTGATTTCGATAAGAGTTTCTAGATTTGCAATGTCCTAAATTGGAGGGAAACGTATGACATAGACCCTTTTATTCTCTTGGTAGTAAAAAACTAAATATAGGTGAAAAAAGCCTGAGAGCCTGTTGCTGAATCACCAGTTAAAAAGACAATGTAAATCAATGGCACTATATACTATTAGGAAAAGCTGAGAACTTGTTATTCCTTTTAACACTGTAGAAAAGTGTGCCATCGACTTTCATTGTCTTCCTAGCTGCTGATTCACCAACAGTGACATTCTCACATTTTTTTGCCTAAAGTTAATTTATTACTACCAAGATATTTTTTCAACTCTTTCTGAATCAACCCCATTGAGTTCAAGAGTCTTAGAGGCTGATTTATTAATAGCGACATGTAGCGACAGTTGAGCGACTGTAGCGGTATTTTCACAGCGCCCGCTAGTAGTCGCTGTGCTTGGCCGTTGTTCGGTAGTTGATAGCGACTCAGTCGGTGTGGCGTAATGTTGAATACAAGGTTACGATTCGCTATTTGACAGGTTCCGCAATGTATGGGTGCGCATGATAGCGACTGGTCAGAGCGACCGGCTTCCACCATATTCATCAAAAAATCACGCTCAAAAATTTCAAGCGCTGTGAAATGCATGTTTAAACCCCAGAGCGCTGGAGGCGATGTGTTAAAAGTAGTTTTTTAACCCCCAAACCACCATATTTTTGAAAACCAAAAAAAAAAAGTATTTTAAATAATTTAGTAATATGAATACATTAATATCAGACCTGTAATATCAATTCTGTAAATTTTTTTTTTTTTTCCCTTAAAAAAATTATCTAAAATGGCAGAAGTGGTCACAGAATTTTTCACATTTAAAAAAAAAAACAAAAAAAAAACATTAATAACAATTAATTATTAATATTTAAAGATTGTTCCATTGAAATGCATTGGAGAGCGCCAGGTAGCGAGAGGTCATACCTGTCGCTGTTCAAGGTCGGACGCTGGCGCTGTGGGCTGAGGCTGGAATAATGATGAATGAGTCGCTATATGGCGCCAACTCAGTCGCTAAGCAGGATTGGCTTGATAAATGTGTGATTGTGGTGGGGAGCCGGCGTTCTCGTGGCGGGGCCCGTCGTTACCGGCCGCTCACCAGTCGCTACCTGTCGCTATTCCTTCATAAATAAGGGCCTTAATCTATGTGAGGGCTTTTGCAGAAGCTGAACTTAAAGGACGTGGCTTCTTTCAATCCAAATTACTATATACCGTAGTTTCCGCCCTGTAAGACGCACCTGCCCATAAGATGCACCTAGGTTTTTGGAGTAGGCAAAAAAGAAAAAAAAATATTCTGAAGCAAATGGTGTGCTAAAATATCCCGAATAACAGATAATGTGCAGGGTAATGTGGCACATTCCCCCCCAATCCCCAACCACCCCATTTAGTAACAAAAAAGAACTTCTTACCTGTATCGCGATCCGGAAGCCGCCACTCTCCGCAGCCAGCGTGCGCCGATCAGTCTGTTCATCAATGACAGTGCACAGACTGGAATACCGATGTCATTGATGCATCAGTGCGCACTGGCTATGGAGAGTGGTGGCTTCTTCTGGATTGTGGTTTGGGTCCACTTTAACCTGGTTTTGATGAAAGAAAGTGTTGGGAACCCCCGATTTAGACCTACTACTGGAAGCATATCTATATTGCCATAATGGCTATGCTGATCTTTACCATTGCTTGGCTAAAGGTGCCGACAAACATTTCCAGTGCCAGGATAAACAGGGCACTAAAAAGACAATGACAAAAATAAACCTTTCCTTGACTTCGACTTTAAAGTGGACCAACAGGCTGAGGGAAGTTTCCTCCATTAGGGAGATGGAGGACATGACCTTGTCCCTTCAAAACAGAGACGAGCAGTTTAAGAACACCTGGTGGCCTTGGTTGGCCTTCCAGGAGTCGGAGGAGTATAGAACCCTGATAGATAGCTGAACTCATAAGCGGGAGCCGGACCGGAATTGCCTTAAGCAGAGGAAACCCCTGACACTTAGGCCCTTATTTAACAAGGGATAGCGCCAGGTAGCGACTGGTGAGCGAACGGTAATGACGGTCACCGCCACGAGAACGCCGGCTCCCCACCACAATCACACATTTATCAAGCCGATCCTGCTTAGCGACTGAGAGAGCGCCAGATAGCGAATCATTCATCATTAGTCCAGCCTCACCCCACAGCGCCAGCGAGCGACCTTGAACAGCGACAGGTATGACCTCTCGCTACCTGGCGCTTTCCAATGCTTTTCAATGGAGCAATCTTTAAATATTCATAATTAATTGCTATTCATTTTTTTTTTTTTTTAAATGTCAAAAATTCTGTGACCACTTCTGCAATGTTAGATATTTTTTTTAAGGTAAAAAAAAAAAAAAAAATTTGTGCAGAATTGATATTACAGGTCTGATATTAATGTATTCATATTACAAAATGTTTTGAAAAACATGCTTTTTATTTTTTCTAAAAATATGGTTGTTTGGGGGTTAAAAAACTACTTTTAACCCATCGCCGCCAGCAACTCCTAACCCCGTATTCAACATTACCGCACACCGGCTGAGTCGCTGTCAACAGCCGAACAACGCCCAAGCACAGCGAATACTAGCGGGCGCTGTGAAAATAACGCTACTGTCGCTCATCTGTCGCTACCTGGCGCTATTAATGAATCGGCCTCTTAATATCTGGAGCGTGAAAGAGCTATGGAATGGAATTGCCCCCTGGGGAACGGGAGTCCCCCCCCCCCCCCCAAATGTCCTTATACATGGAGCAGGACTCAAGGCACCTCAGAGGGTAAGAGACTTGAGGGTACCGAGGAACAACAGGGGGACAGCCCCTAAATAAATGCACGGTCTATTGAAGCTTGCACAGTGAGCTACGGACAGCTGCACTTCCTATGTGTTGTTATCCTTATATATTGCAAAACAAAATAAAGAATAATAAAGTGGACCAACACCCAGGATTTTCACTATCCTGGGTTTTGGTCCACTTCCGGGGCACCTGTGTGAAACCCCCCGATCGCCCTAAACAACTCACCTCACCCCGCTCCTACGCGAGCGCTCGTCCAATCAGAGCGCTCAGAGCCGCTGTGGTATGTACAGACATGCGACGGACAACCACATCGGCTCTGAGCGCGCAGGAGGCCGCGTCTTGCGCTTCCTTCTAACAGGGAGCGCGCCCGCACCGGCCATTCACAAACGGCCGGCGCGGGTGCGCGCCCTGCTGGAGGGAAGCACGAGATGTGGCCGCGGCCCGCGCATGCGCCGTTGGAACGGGGATAAGGTAAGGTTTCTGGGCATCCTGGGGGGGTTTCACCCTGCGGGGCATCCGAAAACGGGGGAGGGATCTGATCGCCCCGGTAGATTCCCAGGCCGATCCCCCCTGGGTGTTGGTCCACTTTAAGCCAAATTTGAAGCAGTGTTTTTTACCAGGCTGTAGGTTCTAGTATCTCATGATAATGGTAAGGTCTAATTTATCATGGTCATAAAGATAAAGAAACATTTAAAGAATAAATTAGACACAGTGATTGCTGAGCGTATACTTAGCAGACCTCTCTCGGAGTCTTGTGGGATCTGCAGATATGACAGTTGTCACTGACTCATACTCTTTGGCTACTGATTAGGAAAGGAAGGAAAGCTTGTGGGTACAGATATTAATCCCACAAGTTACCCGCCAGGAATTAGAAATTACTTTGTGGGTTTTGTGGTCTATACACAAACAATTTCACTCTCTGTTGTCCCTTGGAGAACAACCTGGCCCTGGAGGATGACCTTCCCCTCATCAGCACACAGTGCCGGGTCTCCTCTCCTCTCTGCATAGGAACCAAGTGCAGGGCAGGCGCCAGACAGGTGACCCTGCACCTCATCCCATCTACCCTGAGCTGCCCCTATGCAGAACACAGGGACTAAGGACTGACCACCAGGGATGAATTAGCCATTGGGAGTGTCTTTCTTGCTGTCGGTCCTTATATTCATTTTTTTTTCTTTCTTCCTTTCCATTTATTTTTGGTTTCTTTCATCTGTTCTTTCTGCCATTCCTCTTCTTTCTTTCTTCTTTCCTTCTATCATTTCTGTCAGTCCATCAGTTCTTTGGCCCTTATTTATGAAGGAATAGCGACAGGTAGCGACTGGTGAGCGGCCGGTAATGACGGTCCCGCCACGAGAACGCCGGCTCCCCACCACAATCACACATTTATCAAGCCAATCCTGCTTAGCGACTGAGAGAGCACCATATAGCGACTCATTCATCATTATTCCAGCCTCAGCCCACAGCGCCAGCGTCCGACCTTGAGCAGCGACAGGTATGACCTCTCGCTACCTGGCGCTCTCCAATGCATTTCAATGGAACAATCTTTAAATATTCATAATATTAATATTAATTGTTATTAAGGTTTTTTTGTTTTTTTTTAAATGTGAAAAATTCTGTGACCACTTCTGCAATGTTAGATATTTTTTTAAGGTAAAAAAAAAATAATAAATTGTACAGAATTGATATTACAGGTCTGATATTAATGTATTCATATTACCAAATGTTTTTAAAAACTACTTTTAACACATCGCCGCCAGCGCTCTGGGATTTAAACATGCATTTCACAGCGCGAGAATTTTTTGAGCGTGATTTTTTGATGAATATGGTGGGAGCCGGTCACTATGGTCAGTCGCTATCATGCGCTCCCATACAGCGCGGAACCTGTCAAATAGCGACTCCTCACCCAATATTCAACATTACGGCAAACCGACTGAGTCGCTCTCAACGACCGAACAACGGCCAAGCACAGCGACTACTAGCGTGCGCTGTGAAAATGCCGCTACAGTCGCTCAACTGTCGCTACCTGGCGCTATTAATGAATCGGCCTCTGAGTTTCTTTCCTTCTTAGTCTTGTCCTTTCTTTTCTCCATCTATTCTTTCTTCCTTTCATCTGCTCTTTCTGCCATTCCTCTTCTTTCTTTCTTCTTTCCTTCTATTATTCTGTCAGTCCATCAGTTCTTTGTTGCTTTCCTTCTAGTCTTGTCCTTTCTTTCTTTTTTCCATCTATCCTTTCTTTTTTTCATCTGTTAGTTCTGCCATTCCTTTTCTTTCTTTCTAATTTTTTTATATCATTCCTTCTCTTTCTTTTTTTCTGTCAGTCTTCTATTATTTATTTCTTTCTTTCCTTCCATCTCTTCTTTTTAC
>CM051237.1:452309315-452374315 GCA_027917425.1 Gastrophryne carolinensis
AAATGTTTACATGCTAAGGACTAATTAAAGTCAGCATTAAAATGCATCTATAAGGCATACATGAAATGTATTGATTTAGGTATGCATTGCTATACAATTTATGGCCTCGGCCATGCTGATACATGCAATGCCTTGGAGCTGAAGGCGCGCAGACTCCTCCACATAGCCGCAAAACATGTTCAACAATAGCAATTCGAGGCCTCAAAGGTCCCGTAAGTGGATCGGAAATGAAACGGATTTATAGGGTGGTGGTCCGTCGGAAATCCGCTCTCTGAATCAGACGGAAACCCATCCCAGCAACGGAAGTTATCTGAACGAACGGAAAATTTCCGATTTTGTTTGGAAATGTTCCGATTTGCTTCCGTTCATCGAAAGAGCATATACACATTTTCCCGAACGTTCGTGCGAGTAGAAAATGGACAAAAAAAAGCAAAAAAAAAGACAAACACCCACCAAAACTTTCACAGACAGCTACGGAAGTCCAGACAAATGTGTCTCTGAATCGAGGCTAAGGGGCAAAGCCGGCTCGCTCACAGTCTATGGGGTTTATTCAACAAGCGGCTGGTAGCGCCTCGTAACGGCAGGCAGCGTCTGGTGAACGCCGGGCGCTATACACAATACCACATTTATGGAGGCGATTCTGGTGAGCGACTCTAACAGCGTCATGTAGCGTCTGATTCATCCTTACTGGTGGGTCAGTGTATAGCGCCGGAGCTCTAGCCTCCAGAGCGCCAGGTATTACCTGTCGCTACCTGTCGCTCTCCCATACATTTCAATGGGCGTTCTTTTTTCTTTTAAACAGGGTTTTTTGTTTTTAATTTTTTTTTTGCTCCAATCATTGTGTGACGTCTCCTGGCTGCAAACAAACACTTTTAGAAACTGTTTTGACTTTTTATATTTTTATGCAGAATTGTCATTACAGGTCTGGTTGTCACAGTGTTACAACAATGTCATTCCATGTGTTTTCGCTTTGTTACTGGTGGATATGTGTTCAAAAATAGACTTTAGTCACACAGCGTCTGGCGCTCTATGCTACAGCACCCAGATCCAGAGCGGCGACGCTGTGTGTTTGTTCTTTTTTGATAAGTATGGTGTGGAGCGCTGAGAGTCGGGAGTCGAGAGTTTCACTTGATGCAGCGCTGTACTGGTGTTAGAACGCCGAACATACATCTCATTCATCAATGCCGGCTAGGTTACTACAGCGACTGAGGCGTTCTGTTACAGCGCCCGATACCCGCTTACAGCATCTACTAGCGGTCACTCTAAGCGCCGCTATACAGGCGCTCATCTGCCGATACCCAGCGCTAGTCATGTATCAGCCTGTTATTATTCAGTGTGTGTTTGGATGTACCATGCTAGAATCTTGCACCTATCGCTGATCCCTGATTGGGTCTAAGCCCATCATTCTGGTATATCATGTAAATGGCCTTTGATAAATTGCAAACACAGAATTCAGGTGTAAAATATATAAGCTGTAATTGTATTGTTCTGGTGTAACGTGTCAGCCGGCTCTTATAGCTAGTAAGAGTGGAGTTCTGGTGTAACATGTAAGTCATGTGCAGGGTCAGACACAAGAAGCCTTGGGCCAACCAGAGGAAATCATTCCTGGGCCCAGCTTCAGCTACATAGGAATAATACTAACAAGGCCGCTCTGGGAGGCCGATTCATTAACAGCGGCAGGTAGCGACAGTTGAGCGACTGTAGCGGCATTTTCAGAGTGCCCGCTAGTAGTCGCTGTGCTTGGCCGTTGTTCGGTAGTTGATAGCGACTCAGGCGGTTTGCCGTAATGTTGAATATTGGGTGAGGAGTCGCTATTTGACAGGTTCCGCGCTGTATGGGAGCGCATGATAGCGACTGGCCATAGCGACCGGCTCCCACCATATTCATTAACAAATCACGCTCAAAAAATTCTCGCGCTGTGAAATGCATGTTTAAACCCCAGAGCGCTGGCGGCGATGTGTTAAAAGTAGTTTTTTAACCCCCAAACCACCATATTTTTGGAAACCAAAAAAAACAAGTTTTTTAAATAATTTTGTAATATGAATACATAATATCAGACCTGTAATATCAATTCTGTACAATTTTTTTTGTTTACCTTAAAAAAATTATCTAAAATGGCAGAAGTGGTCACAGAATTTTTCACATTTAAAAAAAAAAAAAAAAAAATTAATAACAATTAATTATGAATATTTAAAGACTGTTCCATTGAAATGCATTGGAGAGCGCCAGGTAGCGAGAGGTCATACCTGTCGCTGTTCAAGGTCGGACGCTGGCGCTGTGGGCTGAGGCTGGAATAATGATGAATGAGTCGCTATATGGCGCTATCTCAGTGGCTAAGCAGGATTGGCTTGATAAATGTGTGATTGTGGTGGGGACCCGGCGTTCTCGTGGCGGGGCCCGTCATTACCGGCCGCTCACCAGTCGCTACCTGTCGCTATTCCTTCATAAATAAGGGCCTAAATCATGCTGTTGCACAATATAAAATGTTCATAAATAAAATAACAAAAGTAACTCACATATTGCTTTTCTCTTTCAGGCAGCTGAAGCTCCTGGAAGTGGAGACGATATTCCTCATATGATAAGAGGTTCGGGGTGACAACACGCCAGGCCGGGCCTTACCATAGGGTGTCTTGTCAAGAAATCCCCATCAGTAAGAGGAAATTTAAAGAAACCCGGCGCATTGGACACGCTTACATGATAAGTTCTATTTTGCAGATTTATATACCTTTAAACTAAGGAAACCTGGCAAGTTGTTTTCTCACCTATAAATTCCTGCTCTGAAAAAAGTTAGAAAAATGTTATTGGAAAATGAAATATCTAATGCCAGTTATTTATGTTATTATTATAATTGTTCATATGGGAGACTCACCTATTATGATTTACATAGCTCTTTAAAGTGGACCAAAACCCAGGATTTTGACTATCCCTGGTTTTGGTCCTTGCCCCCCGGGGCTGTGTGGAGCCCCCCAAGTCGCCAGAATTAACGCACCTCTTCCCGGTCCTATGATGCATGCACGGCTGCTCGTCCAATCAGCGCACTCGGATCCACTCGAGCCCCTTCATCCAGGGAGCTCATCTAATATAAGCGGATTTATAACGCGCTGACGGACGCATACCGCTACCCTCTAACACAGAGCGTGCCCGCGCTGGCCATCCACAAATGCTAGAGGGATGTGCCGTTGGACCAGGAAAGAAGGTGAGTTTATGGGCGACCTGGGGGGGTTCACACAGTGGGGCACAGGCACATGCCCTGCTAAAGGGAAAGCAGGGATAAGGCCGCAGCTCGCACATGCTCCGTTGGACCAAGAAAGAAGGTGAGATTATGGGTGTCCTGAGGGTTTCACACAGCAGGGCATCCCGTTCTGGATGCCCCGGGGGAATCAATCGGCCTGAGAATCTTATAAATTCCTGAACTAATCTCAGGAATCCTGGGTTTTGTCCCTTGCCCCCGGTGCACCCCCAATTGGTGTGAAACCCCCCAGGTCACCAGAACAAACTCAATCCTATGACGCATTCGTGGACGCTCGTCCAATCGGGCACTCAGATCCACTCGAGTCCCTGCGTCCAGGAGCTTGTCTAATGCGAGCGGATCCGAGCGCACTGGCGGCTGCATCCCTTGCTACCCTCTAACAGGGAGCGTGCCCACATCGGCCATTCACAAATACCTGGTGCGGGCACGTGCCCTGCTAAAGGGGTAGCGGGATGTGGCCACAGCTTGTGCATGCGACTGGGAAAGAAAGCACGTTTCCTGGCGATCTGGGGGGTTTCACTGATTCTGGATGCCCCAGGGGGAGGAAATCCAGCGGCCCTGGAATCTTATATATTTCAGGGCCAATGGGAAGCCGGCTTTGGTCCACTTTAAAGCGGACCTTCACTCTGAATAAGGGCCTATCTTATATGTTTCCCACATCCTGTACATACAGATTGTCGACATTAAAAATCATCCTACCTGCCTCTACTGCATGTTATGAGCCTTTAAACATCCAAGATGGCGGCTTATGGAAGCCGCCATCTTATCAGGCAGCCTGCAAACAGGAAGTGCCTCCTGACTGTGCTGCTCTGCATTCTGGGACTGCTGACCGTTACCTGACCCCAGCTCTGCTCTGTCTGGGCAAAGCACATCTATAACCCGCCCCCCTGTACTTTATCCTGCTCTCCTCTCATCAGTAAGTGTGATGCTTCTGAGTCAAGATGGCGGCGCCCGTATCCTAAATTGCAGCCCAGTGGGGGAAAGAATAATAAGTTAGTGACTAAAAACATAAAATATATACATTTTAGATGCTGGGGAATAGTTTTTTTAAGAGTTTGGGCTTTTCATTAAATCACGCTGAAGGTCCGGTTTAAAGTGGACCAACACCCTCAAAAACTACTTAACTCTATTCACTTTAATAGTAAAAGACACTTACCTTTTGATCACTGTTGGAGCCTTCTGTCCCTCGCTGCGCCTGGAATCTTCTGAATCCTCCACTGGAAGTCCCGCTCTCCAGCTCTTGTCCGGTCATTAACATATCTTGTCCGGTCATTAGCATTTCTTGTCCGTCCGTCGCCCGTCCGAGCTCTTCTTTGTTCTCGCGTTACTTGTCTCTTCTCCTGACGTCAGCTTCTCCTCGCGAACCGCTCTTCCTCTCTCTGTCTGGACGCTGCGCGCTCCTCGCCCCTTCTGAGCCGCGCGCGCCCCCGCCTCGACACCGTCCCCTCCCGTCTCAGTAGAATTGCGCATGCGCAGTAGTGTCAGGTGACGCGCCGCTCGTTCCCGATGCAAGCGGCGCTTCACCTAACTACTGCGCATGCGCATGATTTAGATAGAGGGGGGTCAAAGGTTCCCTTCCTTTCAGATCGAAATCCAAGATGGCGGCGGAACGTAAACCGGTTAGCGACGCGGCGGGGGAGCATCGCAAGTAAATTTTTTTTTCAATACTGTATAAAACGGGTCATGCTGCATAACTAGCATATTTTATAAATACATCTTAAAAAAAAAAAGGGTCTGGGTGTTGGTCCACTTTAAGGCAAGTTTGTACCTGTTTCCAGTTGTATGTTGCCACTGAATCCTTTGTTTTCGCTGCTCTGTGTCC
Source organism: Gastrophryne carolinensis (assembly GCA_027917425.1). Classification (NCBI taxonomy): domain Eukaryota; kingdom Metazoa; phylum Chordata; class Amphibia; order Anura; family Microhylidae; genus Gastrophryne; species Gastrophryne carolinensis. Next base: position 452,314,388 of record CM051237.1, read on the forward strand.
CTCTCGCTTGTGTGCCGCCATATGCATACAAGTATAGTCGTCTTTTTCCTTTGGGGAACACAACCTTTGGGGCGTCCCGTGTTTGTGAGCATCCCCACAGTGTGACTCACCTTCTTCCTCCTTGTTGTTACCCCCCCCCCCAACTTTCCCTTCTGCCACCTGCATTAATCATGTTTGTTTGCTGTACCACACCATGCTGCTTCATCTTACTGTAAAAAAAATACTCAAGAAAAAAAGAGGGACGGGGAACTAGGAACAAGACCGCACCAGCTACAATAAAGGGAGTGTGCACATGAGAGGGTAGAGGCACACGAAGTGCACTATTGAACCAAACAAACCCTGAAGAGTGCCACAACTCCTCAATCTACCCTCTCCAAACAATGGCACCACTCAAAAATATAGATAAATATAATACTTCTTTATTAATTGGGCAAAAAAACTATATACAAAATTACAATCTTTAAAAACAGTTAAAACACATATATATATACACCTGTGAAGGAAAAAAGGGGGGGGGAAACACACACAACCCCCTAAGAATAACACTGTTTTGCCCTGGTGAAGTGACGTGCGGTCGTCACGCAATGCGTCGGCGGGAGTGTGGGGTGGCCAAATTTGATATGTAAGCTTATTAGTGTTTATCTGGTCTGCTTTTTCTGTTCCCTGGCTGTCCTCTTATCAGATATATTAGTTTTGTATAGGTAGTTCTTACTAAGGTTGGCCGGTCTGTTGCCCCGGGTGACACCACGACACGTGAGATTGTATTGTTTGGATTGTTTACCGGCACTTGCACTTTTCAGATTGTGGTTTGGGTTTACATTTAAAGTCTCTCATCATGGTTTCCTGTGCAACATTAGGTGGATAGAAAGACAGAGTGAGAGGGGGGTTTTGCTTCATGTTAATCGGTTGTGATAATGATATGCACTAGTGTATATATATATATAAAAAAACTTTTTTCTTTCATTGTATATATATTTTTGTTGGATTAATGGTATGTCACAGTTTAGATAATTAGATATGTATATTTTATTCATCTGTATGATAGCACTATAGCATAGTTTGCTTTATTCACTCTATACTTTAATTGTTGCTTCTTTTTATATATGCATGTGTGTAATTTTACACACATTAGCATATATACACTCACATATTTGTATATTTTTCTGTGTATATATATTTTCTATACATATTTTTTGCATATATTTGCATGTTTACCATTTATGATATGTTTATTAGGGTTTAGATACACCTTTTTTCACACATTTTTTGTGCCGGCACAAAAAGATAGGGGGTTTTTCCATATATACATTTAAAACAACCTTTTTTCACCCATGGGCATGATATATATTTGATAGCCCTTGTCTGGGCAGTATACATTAATTATCAATTTTCGGCCATACCGTTTGCTTTTAATTGTCTTTGTCGTGTGTATATGTTTGATGGTTTTAATTTTTGTACCAATTAAATACTTTTTGTAATTGAGAATTGTGTAGTGGTGCTTCCTGTGGGAGGTAGGTGTGCAACTTGCATGCCAACTCCAAGGTGTGTTGAGTTTATTGTAGTAGGTGAGCACACAGGTTATATTGTAGAAATTTTTCAGGCGCTGCCCCCTTTGCTAGTACATTCGTTTTGTATATTGTTGTATTTATATTATATGAATTGTTGCACTGGCACATAGCACTTTAATTGGCACACTTGCACAGGTCTTTAGATTTTGCACAGTAGAGTATATTAGGTTAGTTTTTAGTTATTTCTGTACACAGCATTATATATAGACAGTCAGGGTTATCAAATAGCAGAGATATAATTTATTATCAATTTATAGTCATGGCCCAAAAGCTATTGCCATCTTAGGGGGTTGTGTGTGTTCCCCCCCCCCTTTTTTTTTTCCTTCACAGGTGTATATATATATATATATATGTGTTTTAACTGTTTTAAAGATTGTAATTTTGTATATAGTTATTTTGCCCAATTAATAAAGAAGTATTATATTTATCTACCGTATATACTCGAGTATAAGCCGAGTTTTTCAGCCCACTTTTTGGGCTGAAAAAAGCCGCCTCGGCATATACTCGAGTCAGTGGTCAGTGCTCTCACACACACTGACACTTACTGGCTGTTGAGCGCAGGTTGGTGGGAGGCGTCCATTGTTTCTATTGGACGCCGACCACATGGGGCCCGCCCACCAACCGGCGTGCAACAACCAGGAAGTGCCTGTGCGTTTGTGAGAGCGGCGGCGGCGCAGGAGGAGGAGGCGGTGGCGGCGGAGGAGGAGGAGGCGGCGGCGGAGGCAGAGGGAACGGAGGTGGCCAGCGCGCAACAACAGGTAAGGGGGGGGGTCCTCGGGCTGCAGTCACGAGGACAGGGTGGCGGCTGCAGTGTCCGTGTGTGCGTGTGACCATGCCCGCTCCAGCCCAGGTAATATTGTCAGCTGCTTCCCTCGCACTGCTCATTGGCAGCATCATGCCCGTCACAGGCTGCCATTCCAATATGACTGGGCATCGGGAGGGCAGGCTGCCAGCGGCTGTGTGAGGGGGTGACACTATACTGGGGGGTCATTGCTGTGGCCATGACCACATTGTTTTATTTTACAATGGCAGGGGCATTGGCCATTGGGACAGGGCACAAACTGGGACTAATGCCATGACTGGCAGTGTTTAATTCTGGAATGACAGGGGCATTCCCAATGGGACAGGGCACAAACTGGGGCTAATGCCATGACTGGCAGTGTTTAATTCTGGAATGACAGGGGCATTCCCAATGGGACAGGCTGGGGCTAATGCCTCTGGTTCAGTCAGCACGCTCAGGTCCGCTCCTGCCCCTTCGTCTAATAGCTCGTCTAAGGCTAGTGGACCTGAGTGCGCTGGCGGCTGCATCCTCCGCTACCCTCCAACACCCTCGGCTTATACTCGAGTCAATAACTTTTTCCAGTTTTTTGTGGTAAAATTAGGTGCCTCGGCTTATATTCGGGTCGACCTATACTCGAGTAAATACGGTATATTTTTGAGTGGTGCCATTGTTTGGAGAGGATAGATTGAGGAGTTGTGGGACTCTTCAGGGTTTGTACTGTAAAAAAAATATATATTAATTAGTAAACATCCTATTTTTTTGGGGGGGGAGGGGTAACCTTTTGGGATGGTGTAGCCTATAGCAAACACCTGTTTAGTTATGCGGCATTCATTAAAACAAGGAAAAATGACATTTAAAAAAATCGGTGCCACATTTTATCGTAAGATAACAATTAGATCTAACGAAAAAATAGTAAATCATAAGTGAAAAAAATATTATAATTGTTGAAATTTATTCCAGCACTTGTGGCATTATTTTCCCAATTTCGCCCTCGCTATAACAGCCACTATTACCAGCTTTTTGTTGGTGGAAACGGCGGCCCACAAAAATTCATTTTTGGCTTGTTTTCCCATGAAAAGTAGGCTCGGAGTCACTGTATTTGATACGTTTTGCAGGATTTCTTAGTGGGAGAATTCGTGAAAACTGTATTAAGCCGTATATAATCATTTGGCCATACGAAAAAAAGAAAAAAAAAGCATAAAGGCCTGTACCCAATTGTACGCAAAACCGAGAAAAATAACCACACTCACGGGGGAATGCGGCTCTGAATTCTATTTAGAGGCTGATTTAAGACTAGCACCACATATTGCCATTTGTGCGTCTATGAGGCTGATTTATTAATAGCGACATGTAGCGACAGTTGAGCGACTGTAGCGGTATTTTCACAGCGCCCGCTAGTAGTCGCTGTGCTTGGCCGTTGTTCGGTTGTTGACAGCGACTCAGTCGGTGTGGCGTAATGTTGAATACAAGGTTACGAGTCGCTATATGACAGGTTCCGCGATGTATGGGTGCGCATGATAGCGACTGGTCAGAGCGACCGGCTCCCACCATATTCATCAAAAAATCACGCTCAAAAAATTCTCCCGCTGTGAAATGAATGTTTAAACCCCAGAGCGCTGGCGGCGATGTGTTAAAAGTAGTTTTTTAACCCCCAAACCACCATATTTTTGGAAACCAAAAAAAAAAGTTTTTAAAATAATTTAGTAATATGAATACATTAATATCAGACCTGTAATATCAATTCTGTACAATTTTTTTTTTGAATTTTTTTCCCTTAAAAAAAATATCTAAAATGGCAGAAGTGGTCACAGAAATTTTCACATTTAAAAAAAAAAAAAAAAAAAAAACATTAATAACAATTAATTATTAATATTTAAAGATTGTTCCATTGAAATGCATTGGAGAGCGCCAGGTAGCGAGAGGTCATACCTGTCAAGGTTGGACGCTGGCGCTGTGGGCTGAGGCTGGAATAATGATGAATGAGTCGCTATATGGCGCTATCTCAGTCGCTAAGCAGGATTGGCTTGATAAATGTGTGATTGTGGTGGGGAGCCGGCGTTCTCGTGGCGGGGTCCGTCATTACCGGCCGCTCACCAGTTGCTACCTGTAGCTATTCCTTCATAAATAAGGGCCCATGTAGCATCTGATTCATCATTATCCCAGCCTCAGCGTACAGCGCCGGCGTTCAGCCTTGCAGAGCGCCGCGTCTTACCTCTCGCTACCTGTCGCTCTCCCATACATTTCAATGGACGTTCTTTTACTTCTCTTTAAACAGGGTGTTTTTATTATTATTTTTTTTTTTTTATTCTCAAATAATGTTGTGACCTCTCCTGGCCTTGAAAAAGCCATTTTTCCAAATGTTATTCAATTTTTAAATATTTATGCAAAATTGACATTACAGGTCTGGCATTAATGTGTTTATGTCACAATGTTATTACAATGTAATTCCATATGTTTTCGCTTTGTTACTGGTGGATACATGTTAAAAAACAGCCTTTAATCACATAGGCACCGGCGCTACAGCGAAGCATTTTTGAGCCCCGACAGTGTGTAAGGCTGTTTTTTTGATGAATATGGTGTGAGTCAGTCGCACTGACCAGTCGCTACCATTCGCTCCCATACAGCGCTGTACTGCTCATATAGCGACTCCCCACAATGTATACATCAATGCTGCACAGCGACTGAGACGCTCTGAACTAGCGAACCACGGCCGAACACAGCGACTACTAGCGGGCGCTCTGATTTGCCTGCTACAGCCGCTCATCTGTCGCTACCTGCCACTAATAATGAATCAGCCTGCCAGTTTCTTTTTGTCAAATTGTCTATTATTTCTTTCTTACATTTCTGCTATTTTTTCTTTCCTTCCTTCTATTCTTTCTTTTTGAATGTCATGTATTCTATTGTTTTTATATTTCTTTTATTCATTTTTCTATTATTTTTTCCTTACATTTCCTCTATTCTTTCTTTATGTCCTGCATTATATCCTGTTCTATCTGTCCTTCATCTATCCCTTGTTTTCTGTCCTTCTTTCTATTCTATTATTTCTTTTTGTCTTTCATTCTATTTGATTTTTCTGTCCCTGATTTTATTCTATTCTTTCTTCTTTTTATTCTTTCAGTCTTTCCTTCTATTCTTTCTGTTAAACCATTTTTTCTTTCCTTCAGCCATTCATTTTATTCTTTCTGTCACTCATTCCATTCTTGCTTTTTTACATTACTTTAATTCTCTCCTTCTGTCTTTCTTTCTTTTAGTTATTCCTTAAATGCTTTCTTTCTTTTTTTCATAACATTCTACTATTTTTCTTTCTGTCATTCATTTTATTTTTTTTGCCATTCCCTCTATTCTTCTTTCAGTTATTCTTTATATTTTTCTTACTTTCTTTTTGCCATGCTGTCTATTATTTCATTCTTTCATCCCTTCTACTCCTTTTTCTTTATGTTGTCCCTCTTATTTATTTATTTATTTATTTTTATTTCTTAATTTTTTTGTCATACTATTTATCATTTTCTTTCTTTCGTTTATTCTACTCTCGTTTTCTCTAGTCATTACTTCTTTTTTTCCTTTCTGACTTTCTTTCTGGTATTCCTTCTATTCCAACTTTCTTTGAGGCCGATTCATTAATAGCGGCAGGTAGCGACAGTTGAGTGGCTGTAGCGGCATTTTCACAGCGCCCGCTAGTAGTCGCTGTGCTCGGCCGTTGTTCGGTAGTTGATAGCGACTCAGTCGGTTTGCCGTAATGCTGAATATTGGGTGAGGAGTCGCTATTTGACAGGTTCCGCGCTGTATGGGTGCGCATGATAGCGACTGGCCCTAGCGACCGGCTCCCACCATATTCATTAACAAATCACGCTCAAAAAATTCTCGCCCTGTGAAATGCATGTTTAAACCCCAGAGCGCTGGCGGCGATGTGTTAAAAGTAGTTTTTTAACCCCCAAACAACCATATTTTTGGAAACCCAAAAAAACAAGTTTTTCAAAATAATTTAGTAATATGAATACATTAATATCAGACCTGTAATATCAATTCTGTACAATTTTTTTTTTCCCTTAAAAAAAATATCTAACATGGCAGAAGTGGTCACAGAATTTTTCACATTTAAAAACAAACAAAAAAAAAAAACAATTAATAACAATTACTTATGAATATTTAAAGATTGTTCCATTGAAATGCATTGGAGAGCGCCAGGTAGCGAGAGGTCATACCTGTCGCTGTTCAAGGTCGGACGCTGGCGCTGTGGGCTGAGGCTGGAATAATGATGAATGAGTCGCTATATGGCGCTATCTCAGTCGCTAAGCAGGATTGGCTTGATAAATGTGTGATTGTGGCGGGGCCCGTCATTACCGGCCGCTCACCAGTCGCTACCTGTCGCTATTCCTTCATAAATAAGGGCCTTTTTCTGATTGCATCATGGCTGTTCTCCCCGGGTGGAGGGTGGGGGGTTTACTCTATTACAGCAGGAGGCTTGCTAGAGGAAAATCCTCTTCCATAGGGGCAGTTTTACATTTCTGAGTATACGTAAGCTTTATACAGCAGCAGTAAAAGCTAAATTGGAGGCTCATGGGCAGTGCATTAGGTGAGTTGGCCTCCCTTACCTGTCATGTAGTTGTCAGGGAGGGTTAAGGTCCACTTTGATTATAAAGTATTACATTATACAGTAATTTAACATTTTAAGAGTAACCTGCAACCGCAATGGCACGGCCCAGCTTTAGCAGCTCTCCCGTGACTTTCTCTATCTCCTCTGCTCACCTGCTTATGAATGATTGATAAGAGGACAGCAAGTGGCACGAGGGATTTTATTAGGGATCAGCTGTATTTATCCCTATTTGTCGCGCTCAGTACACCTAGCCAAGACAAATCCTAAATAAAACATGTTGCTCTTCCAGGGCATCCCTGGATCGCTTCACGCGCCGGCCCTCTGTGAATGGCCGGCGGGGGCGCGCGCGCGCCGAGTGTGACGCGCGGGAGGCGGCGGCAGCGGAAGCGGCTTGGACGTTCCTGTCCCCCGCCTGGACGTTGGCGGGGATTGGCTGCGGCGTTCACGTGGGAGCGGGGAGAGGTGAGTTTTTTGGGGTTTCTGGGGGGTTTCACACAGCGGGGCCCCCCCGATCGGGGTGCCCCGCCGAAGTGGACCAAAACCCAGGATAGTCAAAATCCTGGGTGTTGGTCCACTTTAAATATTAATAATTAATTGTTATTAATGTTTTTTTTTTTTTAAATGTCAAAAATTCCTGTATTCATATTACAAAATGTTTGTAAAAACATGTTTTTTTTTTGGTTTCCAAAAATATGGTTGTTTGGGGTTAAAAAACTACTTTTAACCCATTGCCGCCAGCACTCTGGGGTTTAAACAAGCATTTCACAGCGCGAGAATTTTTTGAACGTGATTTGTTAATGAATATGGTGGGAGCCGGTCGCTATGGCCAGTCGCTATCATGCGCTCCCATACAGCGCGGAACCTGTCAAACGGCGACTCCTAACCCCGTATTCAACATTACCGCACACCGACTGAGTCGCTGTCAACAGCTGAACAACGGCCAAGCACAGCAAATACTAGCGGGCGCTGTGAAAATACTGCTACTGTCGCTCATCTGTCGCTACCTGGCGCTATTAATGAATCGGCCTCCCCGTCTAATCTATTATGATGATTAATGAGTATCCGACAAGATTAAATGGAGATCATGGAACTAGACATAAATAGAGCAGCCGACATATAGTCATAATTCTAAGTGCAGCGCTAACAATCACTCCCCCCCCCCCCCCCCCCCCCGCCTCCTTTCCCTGGAGGGGTGTGTTAGATGTAATTTATAGCCAGCTCGGACAGCTCTACGTAAAACTACGAGTGTGAGTCAGCGGCTATACTGGTCACGGTTACAGTAGCGGTTTAATAGCCGGTCTGGTGAGCGGGTTTCCCAGTTTATCCCTTCTTATGTAATTACTTAGGGAGCTGTGCTGTTTATAGCAGGGAGATAAAAGTGTAACTGTTGTGTAGCAAATGAAGCTACAGTGACACAGTCACACAGGTGTACAGTGTGGAAAAAGACACAACCCATCAAATAACCGCTAAACAAAACCCTTCAGACAACAGCATAGTAGCCAGCTTATGCCGATAGGGAAAACAATCCTTTTCCTTGGAGCTTTTGGCTCTCATCAGCACTAGGCTGGATGTATTTGGGTGTCAGACAAGGTCAAAGATTCCCAAGACAATGTCAAAATTATAGTTCATCTGTCTAAATATTGTTATCTTATCTGTTCTGACCAGCTCCTTCTCATGCTTCATTACCATTACCCACATGATAGACTCCTCTCTGCTCCACGCATAGCTCCCTTGTTCCACATATCGCCCTAGAATAAAAGATTTAGCGGCTAGTTCTTGGTGGTACATAGTGATTAGATCCCCTATAAGGTGTCTTATTTCTAAACTGAACATGGTGCCTTGCAACTTTGAGAGCCAAAAGCTTGAAACACGTGTCCAGTCCACTAGTGGAAGTTGTTTGGCTGTGTAAAGTTAAAGCTGATCCTTAGCACTGCTCTCTCAGCGTCTTCTGAGTGCCTTGGATGCCTCTGAGATGTAAAAAGAGGATTTGCATAGCCCTGCCCCACTGCAAGGAGTGATGGGTAATTCTATTATTCTATTATTGCTTGTGTTGGGAGCTGTTCAAAAACTTTCCATTCTAGGAAAGCTCCTCTTTTCCTAAGCTGAACATGCTCAGCTTCTCTAGCGCTCATGTCTCCTCCCATCTCCCTAATAATGCTTATGTCTCCTACCCCCTAATAGTGCTCATGTCTCCTCCCATCCCCCTAATAGCACACATGCCTCCCTCCTACCCTCTTAGTAGTGCTCATTTCTCCCTCTCATCTCCCTAATAACGAGCATATCTCCCCCCACTCCCCCATAACGCTCATGTCTCCCGCCCATCTCCCTAATAGTGCGCATGTTTCCCTTTCAAGCCCATACTAGCGCTCATGTCTCCCTCCCACCCCCATAATAGTGATCATGTCTCCCCCCATCCTCATAATAGTGCCCATGTCTCCATCCTACCACCTTAGTAGAGCTCATGTCTCCTCCCACCACCCTAACAACGCTTATGTTTCCTACCCCCATAATAGTGCTCATGTCTCCCTCCCATCCTCCTAATAGTGCTCAGGTCTCTCTCCCATCCCCATAATTGTGCTTATGTCTCCCTCCCATCTCCCTAATAGTGATCATGTCTCTCTCCAATCCCCCTAATAGTGCTCATCTCTCCCTCCCATCCCCATAATAGTGCTCATGCCTCCCTCCCATCCCCATAATAGTGCACATCTCTCCCTCCCATCCCCATAATAGTGCACATCTCTCCCTCCCATCCCCATAATAGTGCTCATGTCTCCCTCCCATCCCCATAATAGTGCTCATGTCTCCCTCCCATCCCCATAATAGTGCTCATGTCTCCCTCCCATCCCCATAATAGTGCTCATGTCTCCCTCCCATCCCCATAATAGTGCTCATGTCTCCCTCCCATCCTCCTAATAGTGCTCAGGTCTCTCTCCCATCCCCATAATAGTGCTCATGTCTCCCTCCCATCCCCATAATAGTGCTCATGTCTCCCTCCCATCTCCCTATTAGTGCTCATGTCTCCCTCCCATCCCCATAATAGTGCTCATGTCTCCCTCCCATCCTCCTAATAGTGCTCATGTATCCCTCCCATCCCTATAATAGTGTTCATGCCTCCCTCCCATCCCCATATAAAAAATCACTTTGTTTGAATATAATCATGCCAAGCTCCTGTAAAACCTTCTCTATGACTTACAGGCTGATTCATTACTAGCGGCAGGTAGCAACAGCTGGGCGTCTGTAGAGCGGATTTCAGAGCGACCGTGGTTCGTTGTTTCAGAGCGCCTTAGTCGCTGGTCGGCATTGTTGAATATGTTATGTGAGTCGCAGTACTACGCTGTATTGGAGCGAATGGTAGCGTCAGCTCAATGCGACTGACTCACAACACATTCATCAAAAAATCAGCCTCAAACATCACCGGCGCTCAAAATCGGGTCGATGTAACCCACAGCGCCAGAGGCTGTGTGATTAAAGTCTGATTTTCAACATGTATCCTCCAGTAACAAAGCGAAAACATATGGAATTATAACATTGTAACATGAACACTTTAATGCCAGACCTGTAATGTCAATTCTGCATAAATATATAAAACATGAAAATATTTTCAAAAATGGCTTTTTCTAGCCCAGGAGAAGTTACAACATTATTTGAGATTAAAACAAAAAAAATTAATAAAAACCCCGTTTAAATAGAAACAAAAGAACGTCCATTGACATGTATGGGAGAGCGACAGGTAGCGAGAGGTAAGACGTGGCGCTCTGCAAGGCTGAAAGCGGGTGCTGTACGCTGAGCCTGGGATATTGATGAATCGGATGCTACATGGCGTTATCCCAGTCGCTCAACAGAATCTGCTTGATAAATGTGTAATTGCGTGCCGTGTCCGGTGTTCACCTGTCGCTACCTGTCATTTACAAGGCGCTACCTGACGCTATCCCTTCATGAATAAGGCCCTTAAACCGGACCTTCACCCTGAATAAGAGCCTATCTTATATGTTTCCCACACCCTGTACATACAGATTGCTCACATTAAATATTATCCTACCTGCATCTACTGCATGTTATGAGCCTTTAAACATCCAAGATGGCGGCTCATGGGACATCAGGCAGCCTGCAAACAGGAAGTGTCTTCTGACTGAGCTGCTCTGCATTCTGGGATTGCTGACCTTTTCCTGACCCCAGCTCTGCTCTGTCTGTGCAAAGCACAGCTATAACCCCGCCCCCTGTACTTTATCCCACTCTCCTCAGTAGGTGATGCTTCTGAGTCGAGATGGCGGTGCCCGTATCCTAGAGTCCTGAACAGAGTTGCAGCCCAGTGGGGGGAGGAATAATAAGTGACCAAAAAACTTAAAATATATTAATTTTAGATGCTGGGGAATAGTTTTTTAAGGGTTTGGGCTTTTCAATAAATCATGGTGAAGGTCCGGCTTAAAGTATTTGCTGTGTACACCTGGCGCGCTGCATGCCGGGACACAGGGGACATTCCCGCCCTCGGTTTCACTTCAGGATCTCCCGACGACGAGCTGTTTGTTTTGGTTGTTGTTGCTATGCGCGGGCCAGCCGCAGGGGGCGCTCTCCCGCGGTGCGCGTATATTACGTGTTACTCTCAGCGCAGCCCGTTGCCCGAGCAACAGCCACACAAACATGAAAACAAAGCGGCGAGCGCCCCCTGTGAGCGGGCCCCGCCCCTTGCAATGACATGCCAGCCGCCTGCAGTCACTGGGCCGCATTGGCTCACGCGGATGCCACGCAGGAGATTCCCCCTTCGTCCTGTTATGGCGAGAGGCTTCCCCCCCTGTCGGCCCCGCCCCCCTCATTAATAAGCGGCCACGCCTCCTTTTCCCCAGTGCCTTGCATCACCGTTCGTTCCTCGGGCTCGTTGGGCTATTATTAGCATGACGTCAGCAGAGCGGAGCACATTCCAGCACGGCCCCCTCCGCTATATAAGGAGGTGATGCAACTCTGCGAGTAAGAAGCACAACGAGCGGCACCGGGACAGCGAGTGGCCGGCTCTTACTCCCCCGGTGACCGGCAACCCCCTGCTACTGCTGCCTCACCCGAACACCCGCCAGGTAAGAGGAAGGGGCTGCTGTCACCCGACTCAGCCGGGACCCGGACACCGCGCCTGCCCCGACTTTCTTTGTGTCTCCCCGGGACACCCGACTGCCGGACTGCGCTCACCCCACACCCCAACCCGCCCGAAACTTTATCACAACTTTGCCAACTGCTACCATCCTCTTCTGGTGACCCGAAACCATCATCGCCAGGGTGACTCATCTGGACCCCCCCAGGTGACCTCATCATCTATGACACCCTTTATTAATTAACTAATATTAGCTATGACACTGGGGACCCCCTTTATTAATTTACTAATATTAGCTATGACACTGGGGACCCCCTTTATTAATTTACTAATATTAGCTATGACACTGGGGACCCCCTTTATTAATTAACTAATATTAGCTATGACACTGGGGACCCTAATCAATCACACGTCCCACCCTGATTACCCCATTTATTAATAAACTACTATTAATTCGCACACTGGGGACACCAATCGTCCCATGTCCCATCCTGGTTACCCCCTTTATTAATTAACTAATATTAGCTATGACACTGGGGACCCTAATCATTTACACGCCCCACCCTGGTTACCCCATTTATTAATAAACTACTATTAATTAGCACACTAAGGACACCACTCTTCCCATGTCCCATCCTGGTTATCCCCTTTATTAATTAACTGCTTTTAGCTATGACACTGGGGACCCTAATCATTCACACGTCCCAGCCTGGTGACCCCCTTTATTAAACAACTACTATTGGCTATGACACTGGTGTCCCTCATCATTCACACGTCCCACCCTGGTGACCCCTTTTTAATCAACTACTATTAGCTATGACACTGAGGACCCTAATCATTCACACGTCCCACCCTGGTTACTCCTTTTATTAATAAACTACTATTAATTAGCACACTGGGGACACCAATCATCCCATGTCCCATCCTGGTTACCCCTTTATTAATTAGCTATGACACTGGAGATCCCATTCATTCACATGTCACAACCTGATCAACCCCTTTATTAATTAACTACTATTAGTTATTACACTGGGGACCCTAATCATTCACATGTGCCACCTTCATTACCCCCTTTATTAATTAACTACTATTAATACGTACACTGGGGACACCAATCATCCCATGTCCCATCCTGGTTACCCCTTTTTCTATTTGTCTAATATTAGCTATGACACTGGGGACCCTAATCATTCACATGTCCCGCCCTGGTTACCCCCTTTATTAATAAATTCCTATTAATTAGATACATTCTCATCCTTAACAAATAATGATTACTAATAATCCCCCATTCCACCTATTCTCACCCCTTACCACTATTGATTACTAATAATCTCATCTCACCCTCCCTTAACCATTAATCAATACTAATAATGCCCCATAATTTATTTTCAACCTTCACAACTAATTATTACTAATAATATCCAATAACCCTTTTTTGCCACCCATGATTATTACTAATAACCCTCTTCATATCTTCTTACCCCTTATTGATTATTACTTATAACCCTCATTATGTCTTCTCAACCTTCATTGGCTATCAGGAATAATCCTCAGTAATCTCTTCTCAATTATGATTACTAATTCTCATCAACTTCTTCTCATCATTCACCAATTATGATTACTAGCTAATAATGCACCACGTCTTCTCACTATTTACTATTAATTTTCAATCATCCTCAGCAACCTACTAATCTCACTCCATTACCAATAGCCCTCATCATTTTTAGAGCCCTCAACAACCAATTCTGACCCTCACCAGTATTGATTACTAATATCCTTCATTATCACTTCTCACTCTTCAACAATTATGGCTAGTAGTAATAAACCTCAACAATCATTTATCATCCTATATTGATTTTTAATAATCCCCAGCAACCTCTCCCCCCTCACTAGTTATGAATATTTCTAAAAACCCTCACCCCACCTTTTATATATTAGTACCAATAAACGTCAATCACTCATTCCCACCATTTAAGGATCTTCAACAATCCTCATCCTTAACTAATTATGATTTACTAAGAATCCCTTGTCTCTTCTCACTATTCACTATTGATTTTCATTAATCCTCCTCTCACTCTTCGCCGGTATTGATTACTCATGACCTTTATTATCTCTTCTCATTCTTCCCTAATTAATATAAGTATTAGTAAACCTCAACAATCTTTTCTCCCCACCAGCATTTATGATTATTACTAATAACCTGCAACAATCTCTTTGCTACATATTATTGGTGTTATAAACCTTTCCTAGTCACCTCGTACCCATTACCAATGATTAATGGTTTATGGTTCTAATAACCCTCAATTCTCACCCATTGATTGCGTTTGGTTATCGTAATTGGTGAAGTGTGAGAAGTTGAGATTATTACTAATAACTTTCAATAAACTCTCACCTTTGGCCACTTTCCTTAACCTCACTGATTGTAATGTGCACTGTAACCTTCCCCCACACACAAACACACACTATTTATTAAAAATTGTCATCTCTCAACGTCCCAGCATCTCCTTGGTCCCTGTTTCTGTTACTTTTTTTTTTTACTTAACATGTAATAGGTTTAATCCCTGTCAACATAATCATCTGTTCTGATCCTTTATTGCTGGTCCCCTGATTGGGTAACCCTACATGCCATTTGTTACATGTATTGTTTGTAGTGAACCATATCATTTTGGATAAATGTAGGTTTGCTTTAACTTGGCCCTATTGGGCTTCGAGTTCTGAAAAATAAAAAAATAAATGTGTGCCTAGAACTGCAAATGTCTTGGTTCCTTTTCATCATGGATTGGTTCTGGTAATTACTATATTATATGTAGTTATAGTTTTATTGGTATTTTGCCCATAGATACAGAAGCAACAGTTTTCTGATTTTTCTTATGTCATTAATATAATTAAAAAAAAACAAAGCCAGATCCCGGAGTTCTGTCTCCTGCCTGTGCCCATATCAGGGCTCTCGGGAGGGCAAATGAGTATAACAGCATTCATATGGAACGGATTATAAAGGTTGTCAGTGTTGTATGTAGTTCCACTTGTGGCCATGTGTGTAGGATTTTCATTACACAATTGTGTAAAAAGGTTTTAAAGGATTGTCGGCTTGTTTGTATTTCTCCATATTTCTTTTTGTAGATTCTGTTGATCTCTTGTTGTATGTGGTTTATCGTATTAGTGTAGTTGTATTTTTTAATTCACAGATCGTGTCACTCGTGATTTATTCAGGCTTTTTTTTTCTTTGCACAGTCAGTATTAGTTGCATAGTAATATAGAAACAGGAAATCTGGGATTTGCAGGCACTCCGGGGAGCAGGTGATAGTGTTGTGGACGCTTTGTGTAGATCGGTCAGGGTCCAGGCTGAAGGTGTCCCTGTGCTTTGCTTAGGGCTGGGACGCTCTACCCTCGTGTAGGTATTGATTTCAGCATTCTGATGAAACTGCCTGAAATCCTCACCGTTCTCATGCGTTCTGCATGCTCACCGCCAAGAGGTGGCGACACATTCCAACGCAAAATGTTACACGCTTCCTGATACCTGTGTGTGGGGAGAATGAATAACTGGTAGGGATCCGTAGTGCAGCTGGATGTGTCCAGGCTGCGTTCTTGTAGGATGATCTTTCTGTTAAGTCATCCTAAGCAGAGACAGGGACGAACCTGGCAGACAGATGCCCGAAACCGCACGCTAAAAAAGTACAAAAGAAAAATATTATGTGATACACGGCTACATAATTTTGGTGTCAGACTGACATACAGCAGGGGTCCCCACTCTTTCTTAACATGAGAGGCACAGTCAGCACTGAGACTGATACCTAGGAGCCACATTCGACTTGAATAGATCGTAGAAGCCAAAACCTCTTATCGAACAATAAACAGCTGAAAAAAGTTTCAGATAACAATGTAATGAGGCTCGTGAAAGCGTCAATGTAAAAAGTGCTTCTGCATCACACAAATGTTAAAATAGGGTAACTGCATCTACTTATTGCTATGCCACCTTTTCTCTAAAATTCCATTTTAAGGTGGCCAAAAAATCCTAAAAAAAGAGTTGGTCCACTTTAAAGTGTTTTTAGAATCATGTGGCTTGGCCTTGGATTTTAAAAGGTCAACCGCTAGCCTACCCCTGGGGCATCTGAAAATGGGAAGCCTGCTATGTGAAACCCTCAGGGTCCCGGTAAACCCACCTTCCCCAGTGGACCCCACGGCACTTCATCTGGCCATGGTCGCTTCCCTGGCTGGGATGCGGACAGTGGGCTGGTCACGTCTGCCGGCATTCTTGTGATCAGCAAACAGCTGAAAACAGTTTCAAATAACATTGTAATGAGGCTCTTTAAACCATCAAACTTGACCATCCTCAATACCTTTGCCCTATAAAATACTTACCCCACAAAAGCAGATCCACCAGCCAAAGAGGTTAAAGCCAGGAGAACCCCCAAGGGGGTAATCCACGGGTCTGAAACCCAACCCCCCCAGACCTGGTGGAGCACAGACTTGCTTTGGTTGCCTTTTGCAGCACAATATATGCAGCATGTTTTTAGTAGGGTATGCTTAGTGGCAAGACAATGACTATGTACTGTAATTGAGAGCAGCGATGCGGAAGAGGAGGCAGGAGGCACAGGATCCGCAAGTTCATGGAGCTCAGGACATATTTCAGGAAGAGGAGTGGGCTATTACAGTTCAGGAGGTGCGGAAGTGGGTGTCTGGCAGGTGCAGGAACACCCAAAAAGTCTTGCAAAATACCCATCAATGTTCCTGCAGCAGTCATATCCACATATTTACCACTCCTGCACCTGGAGAATGCAGATGCCACATCTATCTTCAGCGGTGTGCTGGACCTCCTCAAGTGTCCTGGTGTAGTGGACAAGCCACACAGCAGGGGTCTGCGAACCACCTGTGCCGCCCTAGCTTCAGACTGAACCCCTGATTGACAAAATCTCCAATAAGTGACATATATACTCCAGCCAAAAGAATGGCAGCAGGTCCAGTAGCGTTACAGGGTCACTTTTTCCTACAAGGCTCACAGACACAATTCCCCGGAAGATCTACAGAAGGCATCACACATTGTATCCCTAGGTTCCCAGAATAAGAACAGAAGGTGCTTTTTCCCATCTTCTGTCTCAAATGTAGGAAATATCCTTGTTCTATGACCTCTGTACAGTGTGGGGCAGGTCCCCGGTTGTCGCTTTCAGACACATGACACGCACATCTGTGGTTGTGTAAGGCGCTGTGATTATTTGTGTGGTAGAAGTGAAGAGGAACACACAGTTCCCCTATATACTGATGTATGGTTGTTGCTCTGTCTAACATTGAAGGGGTCATGTGGATAACAATTTGCAGGCTGTTGTCTTATCCATTCTAAAAGTTTAAAGGGCAACTCCAGCCTAAGCTTGCTGGGTAATATTTTTCTAGCAGAACTTTACTCGCTGTAGTCATCCTGGCTGCTCTTTGCTTATTAGAGTGGAATGCTGCCTTATGTCAACCCCTTTAGTACTGCTTTTGTCTTATTATTTTAACTTCATCATGGGCCTGGGTGCCTTTTTTATAGATTGTGCTTGGCTACTTCAACCAATGTCAGCTGCAGAAGTAGCAAATAAGAATTATTTGTGGCCTGGCTGCTTCAAGTAGACCTGAAGCCTCTCTGTGGCCCCTCACAGGGGCACTAAGCTAACCCAATTTACCCTGCATTAAAGAGATGCTATACTACTTTTAAAAAAGCTCTATCCAAACGGGGGTCAGGCCCCCTATTTTACAGAGCCCCCTGCTTTTGAGAGAGAAACTAGTCTACAAGAATAGTGGTTCCCCTCCTCAGCCCTCACTGTAACTAGTAATAATAATAATAATTTTTATAATAATTTGGTCCTAGTTGCAAGGTGCAATTTTTAGTTTAGGGCTGCTTTCAGTGTCAGGGGATGACAGAAATGTCCAGATGCAGTATGTAAAAAGCACTTCGGCATCACACAAATGTTAGAGTAGGGTAACTGCATCTACTTATTGCTGTGCCACCTTTTCTCTGGAATTTCATTTTAAGATGGCCAAAAAATCCTAAAAAAAAAGAGTTGGTCCACTTTAAAGTGTTTGTAAAATCATGCAGCTTGGCCCTGGATTCTAAAAGGCCAACCGCTAGCCTACCCCTGGGACATCCAAAAACAGGAAGCCCAGCTATGTGAAACCCCCAGGGTCGCTGGTAAACCCACCTTTCCCGGTGGCCCCCACGGTACTTCAGCTGGCCATGGTCGCTTCCCTGGCCGGGATGCGGCCAGCGGGCTGGTCACGTCTGCTGGCATTCTTGTGATCAGCAAATCGGCGGTGGGGGCAGTGGCTTTGTTATATATTATGTGATGCTTTAAGAGATTTTCCCCAAGAGCATCCTGACTTGGGATGCCTTGCAGTGTGAAACCCCCTGGGTTTTCCATCAGCTGACCACAATCCCTTGGATCCACACACTCCACAGCACCCCACATTCCAGTCTGTGGCATGTGGCAAGCGTGCAGAACAGGGATGCTGCGAGAGGTCCACAAATGCACTGTAGGATAAAAGATGAGGCGAGTATAGCTTTTAACTGTGGGGCATCCCAAATATTGATAAGGGAAGAATTTAACTCAGATCCAAGTCTTTTGGTCCACTTTATTCTTATTTTCAGCTAAACTTTTTGCAGGTGGGGGTTTAGCATGACTATTAGGGGATTTTACTCTTACTTTACTATCTGTGACCAGCAAGTTCATCTAACAAAATGCCTTAGGAATTGGGGCCCAGTCCATATCACTGGCACAGGAACCCCCATATGCTGCGATTTTTACAACTTCATAGGCTTTGTGTTCAGTGACCAATAGGGTCACAAAGTAGCCTTCTAAATGGAGTTGTTGTTATATGTGGCTACATATTGGGACACTTCTTACTTTATGGGTTTCTATTAATAAGATCAGCAGCAGGAAGAGAAAAAAGTAACACCTGAATGCAGACGAGGTAAACGCACACGTCATCATGACAAATCTTTCTTCACCTTTCAGTGCTGGGGGTTTTTATTGTTACACTTGGCTTCCTCATTGTTCTCCCCGGGATCAGTTACGGGCAGGTTACACAATGCCCTTGGTGACACAACACGTGCTACTTTGGATTATGTTCAAGCGAGAGAACTCGATTTCCTGGTTTCATCACAAATGGACCGAGACAACAATTTAACTTCCAGCTGTGAATGTGTTGCAGGTCCCATATGCTGGGAATGGTAGTACTTCCACAGTGTAAAGGGCAGTATGATGACCCTTGGTGTAGCAATAGCCAGGTCAGGCATCTTCGGGTCACTGCAAGTGCACTGATGTCAGGAACTGGGTGACAGGTTAATATTAACCTGATGTCATTGCTATTTTTGTACATTAATCATTAGTCGGAGTGCCAGACAAAACGTCTAAAAACACATTTTGAACAACTACACAGAAATCTTTCCTGTTTCGAAGTGATTTGTGTAGTAATACTCTTGCTCTTGTGACTTTCTATTACCGTTTACAGCTAAAAGTTCAATGCTATTGAAAGTTGCAAAATTAAAAGTGAACCTCTGACAAACAGACTCCATGAACCAGCAGCATGTGCACATATTTCCTAATCTGTACTTCTGTACTGATGCCGACAACCTGAGCACCCTAAATTATATCTAAATTATTATATATATATATATATATATATATATATATATATATTATACATTGCTTTTGAGAACATTAACTGTGGAACTACATTTTGATTTGATATATAAATTTATAACCTTCAATTTCCACTGCTGCGGTTAGGATCGGTCTCTGCTCAGAGGGGTAGAACGAATAACTTGACCTCAAAGTTTTGTAAAGATTTTCTACAATATTCTATGCTAGACTAGGGCAATGGCGAGTAGCACCCTTGAGTTTAATATGCTGGACACTAATACTGGACATTTCTCTTGACCTTGACTGTAGTTTAGCTGTTTTTGGAGCTGATATTTGAAGTTGATGGGCTCCAAAGATGGTTGTTGGGGTTTATTTTTGTAGTTGATAGGCACAATAACTGGTGGTTAGGGTTGATGGATGTAGTTGATGGGCACTATAGATGTTTGCAGAGGACAGGCATCATAAATGGCTGTTGGATGTATGTGTTGAGTGTTAAGGATAATGATTATACAGTAGTTGATGTGAACCATGAGTTGTTGTTGTGGTCGATTGTTGTAGTTGGATTGCCATAGATGGCGTTTTGGGTTGTTGGTTGTAGTTGGGGGCTAAGGGTTTCAGTTGACTGGCACTATAGCTGATTGTTGAGGATGTTGGTTATAGTCAAGCTGACTATAACCAACAAATTTGGGATGCTTAAATTGTGACAGCCCAACAAATCGCTAGATTTTCATCATGTATGTTCAATGTTGTCGCTATCAAAAATTAGCCTAGCGATTTGTGAAGCTGTCACAATTTAGTTGACCCAAATTTGTCCCTCTGAAAAAATGGCCAGCTTAGTTATAGTTCACGGACTCTATAGATGATATTTTGTGGTTGAAGTTGCCAAGCACCATAGGTAGTTGTTGGGTTGATGGCTGTAGTTGCCAGACTCCATATATGATTGTTGGGGGCTAACATGAGTTGTGAATGTCTTTTTGGGGGTTGATGCTTTGAAGTTTCAGGGCACCAAAGATGGTTGATGAGGATGGTGGTCGTAGTTAAAAGTTGGTTGTTGAGCTGATGGTTTTAGTTGATAGGCACCATAGAAGGTTGTTGGGGTTGATGGTTATAAAGGACTTGACTCTCCAGCCTTTTGCCCACCAAATTGTTGAGACTTTCTACTTATCTTCAGAAGAAGACAGATGTTTTTTGGTTGTCTGGCTCTATAAATAACATATGTCATTGTGTAACCATAAACCTGATCCTGCTATTTATACATCTAGTAACCTTTGTACTTCATAATCTAACAGCCGGGCAGAGGTATTGCTGCTACTGCTGACGTATTTGATGATCTGAACCTTGCAGTCATTCAGCTTATTTACAGGCTGGTGCTTTATCAGAGTTCAGATTTATCTTGTGCTACAGCCCTATATATGGCTACTCATATAGCTTTATACTGTAGTGAGTTCCCTTATTTGACGTTAACTTGCCTTACATGATCTGCCCCTAGGGGGATTTAACATAACTGCAGATCAACTGGGGCAAAAAGCCCTTGGCCATCAGACATTTCCTGGTTTGACAATACTACAACAAAGGTTCGATGACTAATGAGTCAAATACCTAACTGGACCATTCCAGCTTTATAACTGACATCACTTCTGTAGTCAATGAACAATTTTTTGCTATATTTTTGTAATCGAAACTTAAACAGTTCTACTTTACCTCCCTTGCCCCTGGAGTCAAAAACTAAAGTGCATTAACAGAAACACTTCTCAAGGCTTCTGCATCCAAATAACCAAATAAAAATAAAGTTACTATTCCTCTTAGTACAAATGCTCTTCCCAGTGAATGTAAGCTGCTGTTAAAGTAGCCTGTGACTCTTAGAGCCCTAGGGCTTACATAACTTTGCAAGGGTCACCCATTTATTCTTTGCCCTCCCCTCCAGACACTTGCCTAATTTTGCCCTTTTCTTCTTTAAGCAGTTAGCGGTTGGCAATGGCCTTTGGTAAAACCAACTTCTGATTTTTTTTCTGTTCATTCCACTAAACTAATGGAATCCTATTTTTATTTTTAGAAAAATGATGCTCCAGCACCCAGGACAAGGATCCGCTGCAGAGGTCAGCGCAACCGCCATTGTCCCCTGTCTGTCACCAACAATGACCTTTGGCTTTGAAGACTTCACCAATCTGACGCCGTTGGTTAAAGAGGAACTGAGGTTCGCTATCCAGAATAAACGCCTTTCCAGTTGTGCCCCCTGCTCGCTGGACAGTGTGATTGTGGCCGACAGACCCATAGAACTGAAAGTTGCCAAGATCGAGGTATGATATTGGTTGATTAGGGGATATAAGGGTGGGAACTGGCTATGCCTTGTATTCTTTGTATGGCTGTCCTGCCTGTCTTACTAGGGGACAATTTGGAGCCATGCTTCACCATGTTCCCTTCAAGTTAGGAGAAACGAAGTGGGTATCAATATAAAATTAAATCAATTTTCTTTTTTTACAGTCTATGCCAGAGGAAGATGAAAGGAAGAAGAGGAGGAGAGAGAGGAACAAGGTTGCAGCTGCAAAATGTCGAAATAAAAAGAAAGAGAAAACGGAATGTTTACAGAAGGTAAGATGGTGTACATGTGTAGAGAATTCAGAAACATGAACATGGGTAAAAATGTAACCATGAGGCTTTTTGGTTACTTACTATAACATGTCAATGGCTGCAGTGTCCAGGGCATCAGAAATGGCCATCTATCGACTAGGCCTAGGGGCCACTACGTTATTCATTTTGCAATTATGAGCCCCCAAAATTGTAGTTTTAAATGCAAGGCTAAGATGCAACTTTATCAAGCAAACCCCTTAACAGTTCTAGTAAAACAGAAAGAAAAACTTCCAAAAATGCAATATGTGTCCATTAAATCACTTAAATGGGTGGCGGCCTTGTGCACGGAGCTGGGGGATGCCACTTTGTGCCTTTTGTGTGCCTTTCTATCTCCGTGCGCTTGCCCGCTGCTCATTCATGCTTTGTTTCTTGCCACCCGTGCCCCAGGGAATGGTGCTGGACCACAGCTAAGGTAAGGGTTTTCTTTTATTTGTAACCCTTCCCCCATCATGCCTCAGTGCCAGGAGAGGTTGGCAGGGCAGGGGGAGTGTGGGGTCCTGGTACACAGGGTGAGGGTGCTGTAATGTTCTGTTCAGGTAAAACTGTAAGCTTCTTTTCTCAAGGCCCGAACACAGATCGGACAAAACCTTTAAGTGGTTAATTCATATTGCACATGTCCCAGACTGATCTTTTTCCTATATTTAATTTTGCTCTGTTGCCTCTGTTTAAGGAGTCAGAGAAGCTGGAATCAATTAATGCAGAACTGAAAGCCCAAATTGAGGAACTGAAGAACGAGAAGCAGCATCTCATCTACATGCTGAATCTCCACCGACCCACCTGTATTGTCCGAGCTCAAAATGGACGGACCCCCGAGGATGAGCGCAACCTCTTCATTCAGCAAATCAAGGAGAACACCTTGCAGAACTTGGTGGCAGATGTTGTGAACTGAGCACCTCCTTACCGGACTAGAAGCTACACTTTGTGGCCCTCGGTGGCACCATGCATCAGAAACCTTGCTGTGGAATATTAACGTGAAAGAGCCAACCTTGCATTTCCGGATATCTCTACATCTAAGGATGTAGTTTCATAGAATGCACTGGGCTTCCTTTTCCACCAGTGGCTCAGAATCCTAACAAAAGGCTGATCTGCATCACCTCCAGGAGTTATTTCTAGGTTCTGTTTGCTGCAGACTGCGATTCCATCATGGAGCAGTCGGAACTGTCCTCTACACTTTGTGCAATCGTTTCTTTATGTGTTGACTAACAATAAGGAAGACATTTCAGTGTTTTTGGTAGTGGTAGTGTCTGCCAACCATCAAAGGGTTTCTTTTGAGTTCAACAGAAGTATTTAAGCAGTTAAATACAATGAACTGCCTTAGCTGATCCATTCGGAACGGCTCATTATCTTTTAACATGTGTTAGTATCTTATTTCTTTAAGAACACCAACATATGTAGTATGCAATGATTCTTTATGTACATGTGCAGCATTACCATCAGAAGTCACTATCAAATGAGCCATCTGAAGCTCGCCAAATGCTCGTCAAAATGGATGGACAGTCATACTTATGTCCATTGGCTTTAAATACTTTAAGCACTGCACTTATCCAGCAGGTCTTGTGGGTTGTGATCGAAAGAGACTTTTATGTTCCCTGGCACACAATCTCATTTTTGCTTCTTACATGCTTCAGCGGCCAAATGGAAAATACCCAAGTGACCATATTGCAATATGCAATGTATAATATAACTTCAGGATCAACACTTATTGAATGAGATTATGGATTATACTGGAGTCCTTGAGGGCTACAAGAATTGGAATGGGCTTCTGTATTGTACACTTAGCCATGACTTTATCTCCTTCCTTTTTTGACTTGCTTTGAGCTTCTTTGTGTAGTTAGTGGTGTTCATAGATGAATATGTACAACAGCTAACTGTTGAAAATGCACCAGAGAATTGCAGAGTGCTGTGTTGTGGAAGATATACTTAAAGTAGACCAACATTCTCCCTGCCAGCTCTGGGCCAGGGACGGTTCTGGTCCACAGGACACTAACCTAACCTACAGTCTTCTGTCCATACAGAACTCCATTCCTGATTTTTGGTTTCCTAGGTATCCTTAATTAGAGCTGAATACCTATTTATTACTTTTAGGTCTGCTTTAAATTTGGTTTGTAGGCCCTTGGCCTAAAGTATCCATAGCCATGTTAAACTGTGGCAATTTTTTTCCTGGTGGTGGGAGGTCTATATTAGGTTTGTCCATTCTAAATGCTGCTATAAAAGCCTATTAGATCTTCCACCTTTTGCAACCTCCTGGTTTACCCAGCATGAGTCCCTAACTTGTTGTTTTAAATCAAGTACCACTTTCTATCTTCCAACTATCTCAAGTACCACCTAAGTAGTACGTATGGGTTGTCCAGATACAGTGATCGCTCCGAAATTATTCTATGCTTCTGAAACTTGTAAATGCTTATATATATATATATATATATATATATATATGGTGATAAAGATTTTAAGTGAAAAAGAGTGGCCTCTCCATAACAGCAGTGATGGAGAGATCACTCACACATAGCAGTCAGCTGTGAAGCTGTGTACATTGTAACACCAGTGCGACTGGTTACTATACAATGTAACATAGCAGGGTGCATCCATTGCTACATTGTAAAAACAGTCACATGTCTGGTTGTTTACAGTGTAACAAATTATGGAGTTGACTAGCTTTTTATAATGTAGCAGTGTGGCAGCAGTACAAGTTTTATTACACTCAGTGCTGCTACCTCTGTAAAATGTTGTAAAATTAACAAAACATCCATTCAAAGTGATCCTATACCCAGAAAGGACATTTGTCATCATCTTGTATCCCCAGCCTAGTGCCCCAAAACAGCCTGTGTTTCTTTTTTTTTTTTTACTAAAGCCTTTGCCCAATATTCAACGCGAACTAGGTGCAGTCGGCCATATTGCTCCCCAGCTGAGCACACTAAAAGCTAGTGCACGAATTGATGCTAAAACGAAAGTGCATCCCATTTTGACAACCATGAATCAGGCGGAAGCCCAAGCGTGACTTGACGCTCCAAATAATGTGTGCAAAGTCACCAGCGCACCGACCATGATTCGACCCTTATGAGAAAGTTTATTTGTAACGGAATTAATTAGCATACGGCTACAATTCATCATCAGCTTCCTGTTAGTGTTTTCATGAATACTGGGCAAAGGCAAAAAAAGAAACCCAGGCTGTTTTGGGGCACTGGGCTGGGAATAGAAGGTGACGACATACAGTAAACTTCCTATACTGGGTAAGTGCACAATGTGCATATATCTTTTACAGCACCTTTTGGAGCAGTTGTCTATCTACGGAGCAAATTAGGGTTAAAGTATCAATGGCTACAGATCTAGTGTGGGTACAAATTAGCATCCTTGCAGCTTACCACCTGATAGGATCTTAAGTACCACCAATGGGAAACACTGCCCTAAGGACTGAGGGCACCTCAATCTTTTATACTCCCTTACAATTAACGATTTTGATTTGCAGATCATGTGCATCATCGGTGTGATTCCCAAAACACAGCACACTGCATCTGAGTATTTTCTATAGATGCTTAGCTTTTTATCTTTTGCTTAGAGGGCTTCTGTAGACCTATATGTTGCATTGTACTTCTGTCATTTCAATTCAGTCTCCATCTGATACACACACTAAAAGAATTACCTCAAACACAAACTTTGCACACAAACACAACAACCACGTAAAACCATGTTAAGTATGAAGGCCAGGCCAGCCTGACATGTATTTGATCTTTATATTCTGTACCAGAACGTTGTAAGTACATGTTGGTGGGTCATTTGTTCATTTTAAGCCATTTTAAGTCATTTGTTTCATGTCATGGTCACAGTCGAAACCTCAGGAAAGTCTATTGTGAGATCTTTAGCAGAGAAAAGATTGCAATGCATTCACCTTAATGTAAAAGTATTCCTAGGGATTTGTAGCCACTGGAACCTGTCAACCGCATGAAATTAGTCAATTCATCAGTGCCCATTCAACTGGAATATTTTGCCCATGTGTTAATGGAATTAAATGTCGCTGTAGCAATGTATCGCTAATTGAAATGCAAAGTGGTGGTTAAAAATCCATTATCTGCAGGTAAACTGACTGTGTTTGATGTGAGAGGAAATAGATGGGCTCCTATGAAATGTGAAGGTTTTTGATGTACAAGGTGACAAAGCTCAGAGAGCCATATGTTGGGATAGGAGGTAAAACCTTGGGGTGGGCTCTCTCCCTCCTACTGAGACTGTGACAAACAAGATGAGTCATTCTGAAAAGCCTGTCCAGCTATCTGCTGAGAGGTCCATTGTGTTACATTAGTTAAGCCAAATAGCAATTCATTTATCTTCACTGCTTCTATTGTAATCAGTTGTGATACTTTCTAAAGCAGTCATGGAATTGAGATAGCTCATAGTGCAATGTGATGTGCGCATTGTGGTGGGATAGGAAGGACTCTCTAAAGATTGTCTCCTCTGTACTTGTGTTACAAAGAATGTGATTCTATTTCAGCTCACCATGGGTACGCTTCAAGATGGACTTCGTACTTGGCAAAATCTAGCAGATCAATCTTGTGGTCTTGTATAATCATTTGCATGGGGTAGAATAATATCCATGGTTGTACTAAATTTGAGCTGTCCTGATGGAAGTGATCTGATTTGGCGTTGTTACTGTAGTTACAGATCCCTTGGCTCAAATGTTTGAAATATAGTGGAAGTAAATCAGTTTTGGAACTAGAAGTAAAGGGTTACCCATAAAGGCCAGCAGAAAGTCTACCTTTGGGTTGCATGTGCGTAACTACAGAGGGTGCAGAAATAGCAACGTGGTCTGTAGGGAACAGTGTTAACACTTTTTGCCCAAAGCTTTTCATGAGGGGCAATCTATACACATGACATGGATTGCAATAGCTAAAACCATTATTTCAGCACAGGGAGATAGGCAGTTACAGATTAGCAGTCCTTGCTTGTAAGTAGAAGGTTCAAAGTAATTAAATAGTAACAATATAAAAGTGCCCTATGGTTTATTTTTTTCCAGGAACAGAAATTGCCAGTATTTTTAGACCAACTGTTTAAGCAAGTCCTCATCTTACCATCTGGCTAATTTTAATATATTTTTCAATGGGCCTCCGTTAAGGAGCAACGTAGGATGGGGAGCATTTATTTTACATTTATTAGGGTCTAGTGCTTGTAAATACACTATATAGAATTAAATTAGTCTATGGTAAGGAACATGTTGCTTAAAGTGGACCAAAACCTGGAATTTTTACTATCCTGGGTTTTGGTCTGCCCACCTGGGGCATTCCAAGAGCCGGAGGAACCGCGCAGAGCTGGAGAAAGATCCAACAGATGCCGCTGCTTGCCATGCATTCACTGTGAGGGAAAAGAAAGGAAAGGGGGGCGATTGGTGGGGTTTCTCATAGCAGGGCATCCCAAATTGGGATGGTTGTCGAACTGGACTTAGAGTTTTATAGATGCTAGGTCCGGTTTTGGTCCAATTAAAGCAAACAAAATACTACAGGGAAGTTATCAGTATGGGAACTTGGCTTTGTTTGGTGGTAGGTGGTAGGATGATCTGCTGGATTTTCCATAGATGAAAGTCTTACAGGCACCATGATTGTGTGGGTTTGAAACAGGCCTGATTGTTATACATATCTGCTGCTAATGGAAAAGTGAGCTTGCAAACAGGAGACTTCTCAAAGCACTGAGGGCACATTCTGGCTGAGGATCTGGTCAGATACCTAGTGAAAGTCCCGTCCTGCAGATAACTGGTTTTTGAACATTGACCAACAGCTTCCAAGAGACTTGTACAACACCCCAGTGGATTGTTCCTGCTAACAAATGCAATTCGTTTTGTGTATTTAATATTGTCATTTTCTAATGCTCGAGTAGAGTGGCTGCACTAATCTCTGCTCAGCATCCTGCTTACTACGCCAAAATGAAATCCAAAGAATGGATGATATAGATATGGATCCGGTGCCTCTATTACCTAGTTATGTAGGTAACATTCTGATCTGTAATAAGCATCGATAACCATGGCAAAGTCCCCTGAAATAAAAAAAAAATTGAATGGGTCTACTATGTCGCCCACTGGTCTGTCATCCAATCATATGATTACTACTATATATAATATATATGTTTATTCAGTTATCGTATAAGTGGCGCTGGCCGTCATGTTAGTTTGGCTTTTGTTATTCTGTGTTTACTGGCATGTATGTTAATCCTGATAGCACTATATATATATGTATAAATATATTCTATTTTGTTCACTTAAATGTAACATCTGCAGGTTTAATTATCGTTGTGGTACTTTGTTTTAAACCGCTCACGATATTACAGATGTGAGAGGAGCTGCATGTTGTAATGTATTTCACATACAAATTATGCATTGAGGTACTTTCTGCCTTTGTTTTTTTATTATGAGGTTTGTGTTTTTGATACTTTAATAAATATAATTGAAGAACTATTTGTTACTGAACATTTCATTTTCTCTGGTTTTCGATTACTTTTCATTTCTAAAAGCTTAAGTCTTATTTTAGTTTTTGAAAAATAGGATCGGTTGGGTCCTTTTTTCCCTCCTTGTCATATGTGATCTCATTGTGGAGATCTAGGCCCTTATTTATGAAGGAATAGCGACAGGTAGCGACGGGTGAGCGACCGGTAATGACGGGCCCCGCCACGAGAACGCAGACTCCCCACCACAATCACACATTTATCAAGCCAATCCTGCTTAGCGACTGAGATAGCGCCATATAGCGACTCATTCATCATTATTCCAGCCTCAGCCCACAGCGCCAGCGTCCGACCTTGAACAGCGACAGGTATGACCTCTCGCTACCTGGCGCTCTCCAATGCGTTTTAATGGAACAATATTTAAATATTAATAATTAATTGTTATTAATGTTTTGTTTTTTTTTTATGTGAAAAATTCTGTAACCACTTCTGCTATGTTAGATAATTTTATTAAGGTAAAAAAAAAAAATTGTGCAGAATTGATATTACAGGTCTGATATTATTGTATTCATTTGTAATTATTTAAAAATTTTTTTTTTTTTGGTTTCAAAAAATATGGTGGTTTGGGGGTTAAAATTTAACACATTGCCGCCAGCGCTCTGGGGTTTAAACATGCATTTCACAGCGCAAGAATTTTTTGAGCGTGATTTTTTGATGAATATGGTGGGAGCTGGACGCTCTGACCAGTCGCTATCATGCACACCCATACATCGCGGAACCTGTCAAATAGCGACTCGTCACCCCGTATTCAACATTACTGCACACCGACTCAGTCGCTATCAACAACCGATCAATGGCCAAGCACAGCGACTATTAGCGGGCGCTGTGAAAATACTGCTACAGTCGCTCAACTGTCGCTACCTGCCGCTATTAATGAATCGGCCTCCCCGGCTCACTCACCTGAAATAACCAAAGAGGAAGTTCATCCACCAGGAGGATGCAGATCTTTTTTAGGTTGTCCAGGTCTGCCAGGAGAATGGACACTTGTCAATAAGCTGTTCTGCTTGTATATATCCAGAATGATAGAACTGTTGGGGAGATACTTGATACACCCTAAGAGCATATATTAATGAACACAAAATAAGTAAGTATGGAAGAAAATGTATCCGTTTTTGGTATTTTTCATTATGTGGTTATGTGTATCAGTGAACAATGCTGCTATTACTTAAAGTGGATCAACACCCAGGATTTTGACTATCCTGGGTTTTTGTCCAGTTCGGGGGGGGCACCCCGATTGTGTGAAACCCCCCAGAAAGCCCCAAAAACTCACCTCACCACGCTCCCACGTGACCAATCCCTGCCGACGGACAAGCGGGTGACAGCGACGGACAAGACAGCGCGTCCGCCGCCTCCCACACGTCACTCTCACAGGGCGCGCGCCCGCGCCTGCCATTCACAAACGGCCGGTGCGGGCGCGCGCACGTCTAGAGGGGCGCGCGGGAGGCGGCCGATAAGGTAAGGTTTTTTGGGGGGGTTTCACCCCGCCGGATATCCCGATCTCGACCTCCCGTGGTGAGGGAGGTGATCGGTCCGGGAATCTTATAGATTCCCGGGCCGATCACCCCTGGGTGTTGGTCCACTTTAACAGGTTGCCGATCGCATACTGGCAGGCTGATTCATTACTAGCGTCAGGTAACGGCAGATGAACGTCTGTACAGTGGCGCTAAGAGCGACCGCTAGTGGTCGCTCTGATCGGCCGTGAGTCGCTATTACAGAGCCCCTCAGTCGCTGTAGTAACATGGCCGGCATTGATGAATTTGATGTGTGAGTCACCATAACACCAGTACAGCACTATATGGGAGCGAACGGTAGCGACTGGTCAGTGTGAACCATATTCATAAAAAAAACTGCCTCACACAGCGCCGGCGCTCAAAATTGGGTCGTTGTAGCCCAGAGCACCAGAAGCTGTGTGATTAAAGTCCGTTTTGGAAGACATATTCACTAGTAACAAAGCGAATACATGGAATTACATTGTTATTACATTGTGACATTAATGCTTTAATATCAGACATGTAATGACAATTCTGCATAAAAATATAAAAAATCAAAAAAGTTTTCAAAAATGACATTACATAGGCCAGGAGAGGTCACACAATGATTTGAGTAAAAAATAATTAAAAAAACCCTATTTAAAGCGAGGTAAAGGAACGTTCATTGAAATGTATGGGAGAGCAACAGGTAGCGACAGGTTATGCCAGGCACTCTGGAAGCCAGAGTGCTGGATGTATACGCTGAGCCGTCTGTGATGATGAATCGGACGCTACATGGCGCTGTTAGAGTTGCTCACCGGAATAACTTTGATACATGTGGTATTGCGTACAGCACCTGGCGTTCACCATTCGCTACCTGGCGCTATGGCTTGATGAATAACCCCCTTAGCACCATGTGAGAAAAAGAAAACTCCATTCACAAAACTGACTTTCATTTTCCACTTTGGGGCTGATTCAGAAACTGTTGTATACATTTTGACCTGGTGCTGAATCAGCCCAAAGGATAGACTGAATAGCAGTTTTCTTTCCTAAAAAAGTAGCAGAATTTTCTCACCTGGTGCTGAATCTACCCTCTAGGGCAAGAGGCGACCTATTTACCTTAGCACCGCCGATCAGGGTCCCGAGGCTCCGGCCTGTAAAGCCAGGAGCTCCGTTTCCTGTGGGCGGATGTGACCTGTGTACGGCCAGATTCTGTTAGGAACAATAAGCTCCTCTGTATACAGGGAACCTGTTTGTGTACTTGCCATGCAGATGATTCATCCTGGTGAGCTTAATGAATCTGTTGCTAAGATTCAGCCCCCTTTCTGTAGCCCAGCACCTGGATTTTATTCCTAACCACTTTTTTAGCACTGAAGGGTGGACCTATACAAAGAAGCAGGGAAAAGACCTACAAGCAAAGCAAGGGGCAGCTGTCTACCCCTGCACACACACACACACACACACACGCGCCCCCCACACAGTCTGATGCAAGTGTGGTGGTATCAATTCTGAAAAAAAGTGGTCATGGAGAAAAAAGAATACAGGGGCTGGACTAAAAGAAAGTGGCTAATTATAAACAAGAGCTTTAAAGTGGACCAAAACCCACCATGATCGGCCAGGGAATCTATAAGATTCCAGGGCCGATTGATTCCCTCCCCCCGAAAAAAAAATCCCCAAATCCCCCCCCCAAAAAAATCCCGCCCAAAAATCCAAAATCGGGATGCCCCGCTGTGTGAAACCCCCCAGGTCGCCCCATACACTTACCTTGCTTTCCGGTCCAATGGTGCATGCGTGAGCCACGGCCGCATCCCCGTTAGCAGGGCGCGTGCCCGCGCCAGGCATCTGTGAGTGTCACGGGCATGCTCCCTGTTAGAGGAAAGCTGGGAATGTGGCCCACCAGCGCACTCGGAGCCACAGGCCTTAGACGAGGGCTTAGATGACGTGACGTCAGCTGCTCCGATTGCGCTGATTGGATGAGCGGCCGAACATGTGCTGTAGGACCCGGAAGAGGTGAGTTAACTTCGCCGATCCGGGGGGGGGGGGTTTCACACAGCAGGGCACCCCCGATCAGGGTGCCCCGGGGGAAAGGACCAAAACCCAGGATAGTCAAAATCCTGTGTTTTGGTCCACTTGGCTCATTTAAGGAGGGGGGACGCTGTCTGCGGGCTATAGACACTTGGACGGATAAGTACCTGTTTCTGTTTGCACTATTTTTTGCTATTGATTTGTGTGCTCATTGTCTTAATGATAAAACTATTACGTTCATCTGCACCCATTTGCTCACTATGAATTGATGTACTATTGGGATAAGCACATAGCACTTTATTAGATAGAGTAGGTATAGTTTGTAAGTTTCATTGGGTTTTGCATTGCACTTTATATTATTCATACTTATGATGGCAGTAAGGTTCAGCAGCGCCCCCTCCTGGCAGATGAGATTTTAGCATGTCTTATATGTTTTTTAATTATGTGCCTGTGATGTAATTAGTTATGTTTTAGAATTTGTAAAATAATAAAATTATTCATTCACTATATATTTGGTGTTGTGCAGTTATAAGACTCTGTTGAGTTCTCTATGGGGAGTTTCTTTAGTGAGGCATCTCCCGCCCTTTAGCTTTTGGTCCACTTTAAGTACACCAGGATGAATCAACTGCAGGGCAGGTAAGCAAACCCTGACTCTTTACCAGCATTACTGAAACACCTTTCTTCATCAGCATCCACGTCTGGTCTGTGCTCCTGGATCTCCTACTGCTCCAATGGCCAATAGAGTTCATTGTAAGTCATGCCAGAGGAGCGTAACATTGTTGTTTTTTCTCAATTTTAAGCTTGCATTGAAAGCGGAACAAAACCCAGTAGCGGCCGGCCTGGAATTTAAAAGATTCCATGGCCAGCCTCTGGCTTTTTCCGAATTGGGATGTCTCGCTGTGTGAAATCCCTCAGGGTGCCCGTAAAAACTCATCTTTCTCCAATCAGAGCTGTCTGACATCCGGCAATCAGCTCTGATTTTTTTACAGTGGGTAGCGCGCGCTGCCGCATCCCCTGCATCCCAGGTGGTGCGCATGTACTCCCACCCTAGCCATTCAGATAGGCTCCCTATTGATTTCAATCAAAGTCCTTTGCTGCATGACGTAGTCAAGGCAAAGCGCTCTGATTGAATGAGAGCCCACGCATGCTTCATTGGAGTGGTGAAAAGTGAGTTTTAGTGGGCTTCCTGGAGGGTTTCACACAGCGGGGCATCCCTATTCAGGATGCCCCGGGGCACGGAAAACCCAGGAAAGTCAAATTCCCAGGATTTGTTCAGCTTTAAGTTTTAGTTGCCATTGGCTTCCTACATTAGGATACCATGGGGCTTGGGGTTAGGTGGTGAGTGGACCTCTGGACTGGAGGTCGAGCATTTGTTAACCTGAAAGTGATATGGTGCGTGTAGTGTCCTGTGCTCACACAGCTCCATCCTATAATTCACATACACAGATAGAAACAGTATCTAAGCTAAAAGGAAGATGGAAGGTGCTGGGTCACCTCACTCTGCTATTCCAAGGATGTGTATTAGATTTACAAAAAGACAATTACAATTGAGTTCCTCAGGGTCAGCTCTTGGCCTATATATGCACTTCCTGCTCTGGTGTTCCTTTAATGTAGATGCTTAAAAACAGGTGGTGTTAGCCCTATGTGCCCCTTTCTTCTCCCAGCTTTGGGTGTAGAGTGTATGGGGTATTTAAGAACAGAGGGGATTTTTGTTTGGACACTTTATATCTAGTTAGTCTAGTGATCCGCTATTTCACACGGAATGCACGGTGCCAGCTCTGCATTAGGAGGAAAATCCTCCCTGTCCCGGTGGTGGTGCATGACATCCTGCATGAGGTGGGGAAGATCTGGGTGCTAGAAAGGGACAGGTGGGAAAAGGGGGCCTGGATGGATGGTGTGGAGGAACATCAGGTCTCCTTAGTTCTCATGACTTCCCTCTGGGTGGGCTTTTCTGTCTCGCATCACACATAGATCTCTTAGTCTTCCTGCTGAATTGTGTAAAGTGTAGTGTTAGTCTGTGTATATATATATATATATATATAGAGAGAGAGAGAGAGAGAAAGGGGGGGGGGATTGTATATAGAATTGTCATTGTAATGCGGAATTGTCAGGCCTGTTTCTTTTTTGTTTAGTTATTATTTTATTTATTAGCTATGGAGGAGAAAGTACCAGTCTCCTCCAATAAGTGTGTGGGATCAGATAGTGAGGCCGCAGGGGAGGCTAAGAGACATTCATCCTGATGTCTCTCATGGCAGTTCCCCCTTCGATAAAGGTGGGAACCATTAATGTTGCCAGCATTAAATCTGGCATCATTTTATGGCCTTATTTTTTCTCCTCATTTTGTTTTTGCAGGAGACCAGGCTGGCTTGTCTGGCCGACATTCACACTTGGAAGCGGTGGAGGCTCAGACCATCCTTTTAGTCTCTTGCGGCCGAACCTTATAATAGAAAGGTGGTGCTTTTTAAAACTGACATAGTAACATGCCAGCGAGTCATTGAGGTGGAGATTAGGAGGTGCATGGTCTTAGACGTCGTTGTGAACAGGGGCGGGCTGGCCATAGGGCATACCGCGCAAAATCCCGGTAGGCCGGTGCCAGGGAGGGCGCGACCCCATGGAAAAGATGCTGGAGGCTGGAGGAGCAGCCGGCCGCCCGGCTGGCCTGCCCGGCCCTGCGGTTCCTGCCGGCGCCGCCGCTCTCACGCGCACACACAATAACACACATACATGCTTACCGGCACTTCCCGGCTGTTACGCGCTGGTTGGTGGGCGTGCCCCATATGGCCGGCGTCCAATGAAAACAAAGGACGCCGGCCATATGGGGCACGCCCACCGACCGGCGCGCAACAGCCGGGAAGTGCCGGTAAGCATGTATGTGTGTTATTGTGTGTGTGTGAGAGAGCGGCGGCGCCGGGAGGAACCGCAGGGCTGGGCAGGCCAGCCGGGCGGCCGGCTGCTCCCCCAGCCTCCAGCATCTTTTCAGAGGACCCCTGGGTGAAGAGAAGCCCCCGGTGCTGTATCTTGGGCAGAGGTTAGTATTTTCTTGGGCGGTGAGCAGTAACTGAGAATCTCTAGGCACGTGAAATTCATGTGGCTGGCTGTTACCGGACTGAGAAACAGCCATGCCAATTTCACATGCTTGGTGTTAAGTTAAAGAGAAAGTAAAGTCAAATGGACTATACTTCCCCTCACTCTCCCGCAGCATGGTAGGGGTGCCAATTTTGGATGCTGTGCGGTATCCGCTTGCTGCAAGCCCAATACTGTGTAGCCCTGTACTTACAAATTACCTGTGTTTCTTCAGCTATTGTGAAGTCAAAAGCTGCACAACGCTCTGCTACAGTGCAAGGTATTTTGCCCATGCTTGGACTTCCTCAATAGCTGATGGGGCCTTCTCCTTTATACACAGCTATGGAGAGACCTGCAAGAAAAAGCATACACTTATGGTCTTACACTTTCATCCATGAGGTCAACTGTTGTCACAGCTATATTCAGCCTGCAGCATCCTAAAAGTCTAGATGAAAAAAATATACTCACTTTCTTCCCACTGCAGCAGCTTCCTCTGGGTCCAGTTGCAAGGAACAAAACCCGGAATAGTAAAAAACCCAGGTTTTGTTCCACCTTAATTCTCCATTCATTGATTTGGGTAAATGTTTCCCATTCAAGTTCTGTTTTAAAAAAAGTTCCAATATTCAAAAGTTTGGCAGAAGATAATGCAGTTCTGTTATTTTCACTAACCAACAGAAATAGTTTCTGTGATCATCTAACTTTTAGATGCATAACCCACTCTCGTTTCTTTGTTTTATGTAAGGCTGTAAAAAACTAAAATAGTTGTTGCCATTCACACATAATATAGGGTTTGTTGCTATGGCAACAGATTATGTCAGTGAATACTGGCTGTACTGAAGGATGCCCCACTGGCTGTACTGAGGGATGCCCCACTGGCTGTACTGAGGGATGCCCCACTGGCTGTACTGAGGGATGCCCCACTGGCTGTACTGAGGGATGCCCCACTGGCTGTACTGAAGGATGCCCCACTGGCTGTACTGAGGGATGCCCCACTGGCTGTACTGAAGGATGCCCCTACTGGCTGTACTGAGGGATGCCCCACTGGCTGTACTGAGGGATGCCCCACTGGCTGTACTGAGGGATGCCCCACTGGCTGTACTGAGGGATGCCCCACTGGCTGTACTGAGGGATGCCCCACTGGCTGTACTGAGGGATGCCCCCACTGCCTTTATTGTAATGGGGTGATTCTGCACACTGAATGGGGGAATTTAAGCACACCATTTGGTTCAGAATATTTTCTTTCTTATTTTAGTCCTTTAAACCCTGGGTGCATCTTATGGAACAAAAATAAGGTGTGTATATAGTGACATTAAGAACAGTGCAGCAGGGCCGGTGTGCCCCAAAAAGTCCCGGGCCTTTTTTAGCCCCAGTCCGCCCCTGGTTGTGAAGGGGTAGGACCTGCGCCTAATGAATATCTATGGACCCCAAAATAGGTGGGACAGGAAATGCCTCCTTACAAAGATCAAGGCATTACTTTTTACAACCCGGCCACTAGTCTTTAGAGGTGACTTCAACACTGTGACTAGGCCCATGGACAGGAGAGGCTTCAAACCCAAGCTGGCCTGCCATAGTCTCTTTTTGAATAGTATGGTTAAAGGCCAGTCTGGAGGATTTGCACATTAAGCACCCCCCAGACCTCACAGGCTTCACTTTTCCGCAAGGTAGCAGTCACAGTAGGATAGACAGATTTTTTTTGAAGGAGTACTCAGCCTCTTAGCCTCTGAGGCTGCAAGCAGCCGAGTTCTCCTTTTGCTATCTATGGTCCTGAACGCGTCTGATACTCCCACAATGAGAAGGGGCATCTGAAGGATGGAGAGGAGGAGAGAGAAAGACAATCCTTTTTTGAGGTACATGTTTCCATTAAGGATTTTTTCAGCAGCAGGTCTAAGTGGTGGGAGCTGACTAAAATGAGAATTGCTGGGCTTTTCAGAGGCCTAGGAAAAAGAAAACAGCTTGATAAATACATAGCCTACCAGTGTTTGCGGAGGAAATTGGACCTCCTTGTCTCGAATGGTGGAGATCAAGGAGCAATCTCTGAAGTCAAGCTTCTCCTCAGGAAGTGTCAGTATGACCGGCATGCTTCTCTGCTTCTGGAGAGGGATTATGGGAAATACCACTCACCCGATCCCTACCAGAATTGCAGATAGGCTGCAGCTCTCAAGACCTACCTGTCCTTGGCCTGAAGGATAGCACAGGTTCCCTGGTAAGATCTATATCAGGGACTGGAGATTATTAGGTCTTTTATGCTGACCTTTTGGGGAAAAAGATTCATGACCGAGCATGGATGGACTCTACTCCAAGATTGGGAAATGGTGACCTTTCTTTGACTAGCTTGATAGAACTGGTAAATGCGATTCATTGGAAAGTGGCCACACCTTGCCATCAAATGGTTGCCCGGGACAGATGGTTTGACAGCAGAATTTTATAAGTGCTTTAGGACCATCCTGGCACCCCATTTGGTGGAGGAGCCTTTCCAGTGCCCCAGCAGGAAATTCTTGCCATTAATTTCAGCCCAGGCGTTTATAGCCACAAAAACTGTGAGCACAGGCTGGAAATTGCCAGTGCCAAGGTTGTAGTCTGGAAGAGCTGGAAAATGTCTCTTAGGGTTGACCTTATCAAGACCTACCTGATCCCGATATTTTTATACATGTTTTGCCAGTGTCTCTCTACACCAGGGTCTACAGCGTGTTTTTCCAGATGTTATGGGAAGACCGCATGAACCTGGTGAAAAGAAATGTCACCTACCTGTCCAGGGTGGCTAGGGATGGTAAATCCAGTCGTGTTTCTCTCTCTCTTGTTTGTAAAACATAATTAGGGTTGCATGCTGGCAGAGAGCCCGTGTCAGGTCCCGGAGACACCCACCTTCCAATAAACCAGCAACCCCCAATCTCCGCTGCTTTCTTCACCTATAGTAAGCCCCCGTTTGCCGGGACGCTAGACACGCCTCACCGGACACGGTTGCCCCCAGGTCTTATTAGCACAAAGGATGCTGATTTATGCAGGGGAAGGCAGATGAATCCAAGGACTAGACTGAGTAGCGATAAACGGACAGGGGTCATACACGGGTGGTCAATCCGAGGAGGCAAGGTACAGAAGGGTTTAGACGGAAGAATGGTCAGGGGCAAGCCAAGGGTCACAACGAGAGGTCAGAAGTTCGCGGTACAAAGGGTCAGGCAGAAACGTGGTCGAAGAGTAAGCAAGGGTCGGTCCAGGCGGCAATCAAGGAAGGTCAAAATCACGGCAGAAATCACAAGGAAATAGGCTATCCAAATCGCACCCAGTAGCACGCTATAACGGGCAACGATCAACTGCAGGGTATACACTTAAATAGGATGAGGGCTGACTGGATTGGCTGAGGGGAGGAGTGCACGGATTGGAGAAACTGGGATCTCTGGGCTGATAGCCCAGTTTGAATAGGGAGGCGGACTGTGAGATAGGGCACAAGCAATTTAATAGTAAGGGCTCATTGGCCCAACTACATGTAGGGGCGGACTGTGTTTGGGCACCTGCCCTACTGACCAGGGCTCAGTACAATCACCTCCGGCGGGCGCGCAGTGCGCAGCGCCGCCGGAGGGCATAGAATGAGGTGAGACACGTGCGCGCGCGCGTGTGAGGACGCGCGCCGGGAGCGCGCCGCACAGAGAGCGGCGCGGCCGCTCCCGATGCTGCAGGGCCGGAAGCCGCCCGAGCGGCTGCTCGTGACAGCCGAGCGGCGGGCGGGCAGGAGCGACGCCGACCCGCCGCCGGCTGCAACAGACGTGCAGCCCGCCGAGAGGAGTCGGCGGGGGAACGAGGGCCAGGTAAGGAGGTGGCCGTGACACTACCCCCCCCTTCACGAGGGGCCTCTGGACCCTTATCAGGCTTATCCGGATTCTCACGGTGAAACCTATTAATAAGGGTTTTGGCATGGACATCCTTGGCCGGTACCCAACACCTTTCCTCTGGACCAAAACCCTTCCAATCTATTAAATACTGTAAAGAGTTTTGAAACACCCGAGCGTCGAGTATTCTATTAATCTCATATTCAGGCACATCTTCCACTATGATTGGGGAAGGAGACGACACCTGAATATTTTTGGCAGATTTTAACAAAGAAACATGAAAGGACGACGGAATTCTCATGGATGAAGGTAACTTGACCTTAAAGGTAACGTCGCTTAGTTTATCAATAATAGGAAATGGACCGATAAATTTAGGCCCTAGCTTAGACGAGGGTTGCCGAAGAGCAATATTTCTAGTAGAGACCCAGACCAAATCACCCACCTGAAATGGTGGTTCTAGCGACCTATGTCGGTCCGCAAAGATTTTATGAGTTCTAGAGGCTTTCTTTAAGTTAGTCTGTATCTCAGCCCACACTTTAGTCCTTTCTCGTAGCCATTCCTCCAAGGCCGGCAAGTTGGAGGAAGGACCAGAAAAGGATGATGCCTTAGGATTTCTACCGTAATTACAAAAGAAAGGCGAAAACCTAGTAGATTCACTCGGCGCATTGTTAAAGGCGAATTCTGCAAATTCGATGAATTCCGCCCATTGTTCTTGGCGATCGGAGACGAAACAGCGTAGATATTGTTCTAAACATTGATTTACCCGTTCAGTCTGTCCGTTAGACTGAGGGTGATAGGCGGTAGAGAGCGACACTTTAATACCTAAACGATTGCAGAAAGCTTTCCAAAAACGGGATACAAACTGAACTCCTCGATCTGAAACAATATTCAGTGGTAAACCATGGAGGCGAAAAACGTGCTTAATGAATAGCTGTACTAAATCTGGTGCCGACGGAAGTTTTATCAATGGAATAAAGTGTGCCATTTTACTGAAGCGATCCACCACCACCCAAATTACAGAATTCCCCTGTGATGGAGGAAGATCAACAATAAAATCCATGGATATGTGCGACCATGGTTCAGCGGGGATTTCTAAGGGAACTAATAGTCCCGCAGGGGACCCATGAGTGGCCTTACTTCGAGCACATACCGGACATGCTTCGACAAAGGCGGAAGTATCGCGTCGGATGGTGGGCCACCAAACATGACGTTTGGCGATAGCCAAAGTCTTCCGAACACCTAAGTGACCAGCCGACTTGGCATCATGTAATTCCTGTAAAACGGCCAGACGTAAATGAGGCGGAACAAATAAACAATCAGAGGGTTTACCCGGAGGAGAATCAACCTGAAATGGCACTAACGAGCTAGACAGGTCAGGGAGAAGAGTCGCCACAACACAACCTAAAGGTAAAATCGATTCTGGAGGACCGTTCTGGTCCTTACAATCCCCGAAATTACGGGATAGGGCATCTGCTTTGGCATTCTTCTTCCCCGGCTTATAGGTGATAATAAAATTAAATCGAGAAAAGAAGAGTGCCCAGCGTGCCTGACGGGAGTTGAGTCTCTTGGCTGACTCTAAATACTCCAGATTCTTGTGATCAGTATACACAGTGATGGGGTGTAAGGAACCTTCTAGCCAGTGGCGCCATTCTTCAAAGGCCAGTTTAATACCCAATAGTTCCCTATTCCCAACATCGTAATTGCGTTCAGCAGGCGAAAATTTCCGAGAGAAGAATGCACAAGGATGTAGTTTCTCAGGATTGCCCGCATACTGAGAAAGAACAGCTCCTACTCCCAGTTCCGAGGCGTCAACCTCTAATAGAAATGGAAGCCGGGTGTCGGGATGTATCAAAATGGGAGCGGAGGTGAAAGTCTCTTTTAAAACTTGAAAGGCGTTTTTTGCTGAGGGAGGCCACTCCTCAACAAAAGCGCCCTTACGAGTGAGATCTGTTAAAGGACTC
This sequence comes from Gastrophryne carolinensis, assembly GCA_027917425.1. NCBI lineage: Eukaryota > Metazoa > Chordata > Amphibia > Anura > Microhylidae > Gastrophryne > Gastrophryne carolinensis. The sequence goes on from CM051237.1 coordinate 452,355,462, forward strand.
ACTATGGACGAGAAACCCTTTATAAACTGCCTGTAAAAATTCGCAAATCCTAGAAATCTCTGTAGCGCCTTTAGGGTTCTAGGTTGTTCCCACTCCAAAATAGCAGAAACCTTGGAAGGATCCATCACCAATCCCCGTTTGGAGATTATAAATCCTAGGAACGGGATTTCAGACACTTCAAAAACACATTTGGAGATTTTAGCATACAGACGATTTTCCCGCAATCTCTGCAACACCGCTTTGACATGTTGACGGTGCTCCACCAGCGAGCGGGAAAAAATCAGTATGTCGTCCAAATAGACCACGAGAAATTGACCCAAAAAATCACGAAATATGTCATTGACAAAATCTTGAAACACTGCAGGAGCATTGCATAACCCGAATGGCATCACTAAGTATTCATAATGCCCATCCTTTACATTGAAGGCCGTTTTCCATTCATCCCCCTGCCGTATGCGAATAAGGTTATATGCTCCTCGAAGGTCTAACTTAGTGAAGACCTCGGCCCCAGAGACCTGATTAAAAAGGTCATTGATTAATGGAAGGGGATATCTATTTTTTACAGTAATCTTATTTAACCCTCGATAATCTATACAGGGGCGTAAGCCGCCGTCCTTCTTCTCGACGAAGAAGAACCCAGCACCGGCAGGGGAGGTGGAAGGACGGATAAAACCTTTCTGGAGATTTTCGGTGATATAATCTTTCATGGCCTGTTCTTCAAATCTAGTGAGATTATATAGTTTCCCCCTAGGGGGCATAGTACCTGGGAGTAAGTCAATAGGACAGTCGTAGGCCCTATGGGGTGGAAGAATGTCGGCGGATTTCTCCGAAAATACGTCTGCCCAATCTGCATAGACTGGAGGTAGACCATCAAAGACAATCGGTGTGGTCCTAAGGGATATAGAGAAACAACGACTTTGACATGAGGGACTCCACTTCACCAGATCTCCAGATCTCCAATCTATCACGGGGTTATGGACTTTTAACCAGGGAAATCCTAAAACAACAGGGGAGACGGGACTTTCAATAATCAAAAATTCTATTTCTTCCGAGTGGGCAGATCCTACAACTAAATTTACCCAAGGGGTCTTGTGGGAGACCAACCCCCCCTCAATGGGCTTATTGTTGACTGCCAGGACCCGAAGGGAATTTTCTAATGGGATTAACGGAATCCCTAGAGTAAGGGCTAAGGATCTATCCAGGAAATTGCCAGCCGCTCCACTATCGATGAAGGCGGAGGCAATAGTCCGGAAAGGACCCCAAGAGAGTGTAACGGGTAAGAGTATACGATTGTCTGGAGGGAACGATACCTGACCGCCTAGACGAGGTCCCTCTGCAAGATCTAGGCGTTGAAGTTTCCCGCCACCGGAGCCTTGTTTGGGCAGGTCTTGGCAAAATGACCCGGATTACCACAATAGAGGCAGAGGCCTTGGGATCTGCGCCGAACCTTCTCCGCCTGAGAGAGATGGGTAACGCCAAGCTGCATCGGTTCCTCATGCGACAAGGAAGGAGGGGAAACGGCTGCCCCCTTAAAGCTTGACTCTTGACGTGAGGATCCCCAAAGTTGGTCCTTGCCTCTTTCCTGGCGCCTTTCTCGGAGACGTCGGTCCACCCTGATGGCCAGCTGCATATATTCGTCTAGGTTTTTGGGCAAAGGATAGTTCACCAGGATGTCCTTGATGTCATCGGAGAGTCCAATTCTAAACTGGCTACATAAAGCCGGATCGTTCCACTGGGAATCTATAGCCCACCGCCGAAATTCTGCGCTATATTCTTCAGCAGAACGTTTGGCCTGTCTCAGGTTCCGCAATTTAGAATCCGCCGTTGCGGCTCGATCTGGGTCAGCATACAGAAGTTCCATGGCCAAAAAAAAAGAAGAGACCGACTGCAAGGCTTCATCAGTCGGAGCTAAACCAAACGCCCAGGTCTGTGGATCGCCCTGGAGGAGTGAAATGACTAGCCCAACGCGTTGCGCTTCGGATCCAGATGCGTGGGGTCGAAGGCGGAAGTAGAGTTCGCAAGAATTCTTAAAGTTAGAAAACTTCGCCCGATCCCCCAAAAAATTTTCCGGGAGAGGGATCTTGGGCTCGGCGGCCGGACTAGGATCCACTGGCGCCGGCATCTGACGACTCTCTTGCGTGGCCACTCGTTGAGCCAGCTGATTAATGGCAGTGGCCATAGCTTGAACCTGTTGGATCAATTCTTCCATCTAGAAGATATTCTTCTTTTTGTTGGCCCGTTATAATGTCAGGTCCTGGAGACACCCACCTTCCAATAAACCAGCAACCCCCAATCTCCGCTGCTTTCTTCACCTATAGTAAGCCCCCGTTTGCCGGGACGCTAGACACGCCTCACCGGACACGGTTGCCCCCAGGTCTTATTAGCACAAAGGATGCTGATTTATGCAGGGGAAGGCAGATGAATCCAAGGACTAGACTGAGTAGCGATAAACGGACAGGGGTCATACACGGGTGGTCAATCCGAGGAGGCAAGGTACAGAAGGGTTTAGACGGAAGAATGGTCAGGGGCAAGCCAAGGGTCACAACGAGAGGTCAGAAGTTCGCGGTACAAAGGGTCAGGCAGAAACGTGGTCGAAGAGTAAGCAAGGGTCGGTCCAGGCGGCAATCAAGGAAGGTCAAAATCACGGCAGAAATCACAAGGAAATAGGCTATCCAAATCGCACCCAGTAGCACGCTATAACGGGCAACGATCAACTGCAGGGTATACACTTAAATAGGATGAGGGCTGACTGGATTGGCTGAGGGGAGGAGTGCACGGATTGGAGAAACTGGGATCTCTGGGCTGATAGCCCAGTTTGAATAGGGAGGCGGACTGTGTGATAGGGCACAAGCAATTTAATAGTAAGGGCTCATTGGCCCAACTACATGTAGGGGCGGACTGTGTTTGGGCACCTGCCCTACTGACCAGGGCTCAGTACAATCACCTCCGGCGGGCGCGCAGTGCGCAGCGCCGCCGGAGGGCATAGAATGAGGTGAGACACGTGCGCGCGCGCGTGTGAGGACGCGCGCCGGGAGCGCGCCGCACAGAGAGCGGCGCGGCCGCTCCCGATGCTGCAGGGCCGGAAGCCGCCCGAGCGGCTGCTCGTGACAGCCGAGCGGCGGGCGGGCAGGAGCGACGCCGACCCGCCGCCGGCTGCAACAGACGTGCAGCCCGCCGAGAGGAGTCGGCGGGGGAACGAGGGCCAGGTAAGGAGGTGGCCGTGACAGCCCGTCTGGCTGGGTGGGTATTTTCCAGTCTTGTTTAAGCCCTTCCTGTGAGACTGGGAGAATGGTGGCCGGGTGAAAAGCCTTCAAGTTCCTCAGGTTCGGCTCCTGACCTCTGTTACCCTGTGCTTGAAAATACTTCGGCAATGGCAATTGACAGCAGAGGACATGAGATCTACTCAGAGGAAGCTCCTGGTAAGTCGGGTCCTGGGTCTGGCTTTTCATGAGCCATTGTCCCTCAGGGATTGCCCAGACTCTATCATGAGGGAGGGTTTGAGGCTTATTAACTCCTCAAGAATTCCAATGAAATTCCAGTATATAGCCTGGCTCTCCTTCCAAGGAAAACTCTACCTTAGGGGGATCCAGAAGCGTTGCAGCCTGCCAGAGATAATTTGTCTCTGTGACGAGTGTCAGGATGAGGTGGAGACTATGGACCACTTCCTGCTCCGGTGTCCCTTTAATGTAGAGGTGTGTAAACAGGTGGGGTTGGCCCTCTGTGCCCCCTTCTTCTCCCAGCTTTCCTATGCTGAGTGGGTGTACGGGGCATTCAAGAACAGAGGGGATTTTAGTTTGGACACTTTGTATCTAGTTAGTCTAGTGATTCGCTATTTCACATGGAATGCACGGTGCCAGCTCAGCATTAGGAGGAAAGTCCTCCCTGTCCCGGTGGTGGTGCATGACATCCTGCATGAGGTGGGGAAGATCCAGGTGCTGGAGAGAGACAGGTGGGAATGGGGGGCCTGGATGAAGGAGTGGAGGAACATCAGGTCTCCTTAATCCTTCATGACTTCCCGCTGGGTGGGCTTTTCTGTCTCTTATCACACTGTAGATTTTTGATAACAATGGCAGATATTTGAAGAACGGCTGTGTGCACAGGTGACGGGGTCTCTTAGTCTTCCTGCTGAATTGTGTATAGTATAGTGTTAGGTTATATATAGAATTGTATGTAGAATTAATATTGTAATGTTGAATTGTCAGGCCTGCTTTTTTAGTTTAGTTTTTTTATTTATTTATTGTAACTATGTATATACTGTATATAATTGATTGATTTTACTCAATAAAAAAAGTTACAATCTATTAGGGTATAAGGGAGGATACAGAAGGAGAAGAGCTTACAATCTATTAGGGTATAAGGGAGGATACAGAAGGAGAAGAGCTTATACTCTATTAGTGTATAAGGGAGGATACAGAAGCAGAAGGAGCTTACAATCTATTAGGGTATAAGGGGGGATACAGAAGGAGAAGGAGCTTACACTCTATTAGGGTATAAGGGAGGATACAGGAGGAAAAGAGCTTAAAATCTATTAGGGTATAAGGGAGGATACAGAAGGAGGAGCTTACACTCTATTAGGGTATAAGGGAGGATACAGAAGGAGAAGAGCTTATACTCTATTAGTGTATAAGGGAGGATACAGAAGCAGAAGGAGCTTACAATCTATTAGGGTATAAGGGGGGATACAGAAGGAGAAGGAGCTTACACTCTATTAGGGTATAAGGGAGGATACAGGAGGAGAAGAGCTTACACTCTATTAGGGTATAAGGGAGGATACAGAAGGAGAAGGAGCTTACACTCTATTAGGGTATAAGGGAGGATACAGGAGGAGAAAAGCTTACACTCTATTAGTGTATAAGGGAGGATACAGAAGCAGAAGGAGCTTACAATCTATTAGGGTATAAGGGAGGATACAGAAGGAGAAGAGCTTACACTCTATTAGGGTAAAAGGGAGGATACAGAAGGAGAAGGAGCTTAAACTCTATTAGGGTATAAGGGAGGATACAGAAGGAGAAGAGCTTACAATCTAATAGGGTATAAGGGAAAATACAGAAGGAGAAGGAGCTTACAATCTATTAGGGTATAAGGGAGGATACAGAAGGAGAAGAGCTTACAATCTATTAGGGTATAAGGGAGGATACAGAAGGAGAAGGAGCTTACAATCTATTAGGGTATAAGGGAGGATACAGAAGGAGAAGGAGCTTACAATCTATTAGGGTATAAGGGAGGATACAGAAGGAGAAGAGCTTACACTCTATTAGGGTATAAGGGAGGATACAGAAGGATAAGAGCTTACAATCTATTATGGTATAAGGGAGGGATACAGAAGGAGAAGAGGTTACAATCTAATAGGGTATAAGGGAGAATACAGAAGGAGAAGAGCTTACAATCTATTAGGGTATAAGGGAGGATACAGAAGGAGAAGAGGTTACAATCTATTAGGGTATAAGGGAGGATACAGAAGGAGAAGAGCTTACAATCTATTAGGGTATAAGGGAGGATACAGACGGAGAAGGAGCTTACAATCTATTAGGGTATAAGGGAGGATACAGACGGAGAAGGAGCTTACAATCTATTAGGGTATAAGGGAGGATACAGAAGGAGAAGAGCTTACAATCTATTAGGGTATACAGAAGGATACAGAGGGGTAGGAGTCTACAATCTATTAGGGTATAAGGGAGGATACAGAGGGTGAGAAGTCTTCAACCTATTAGGACACATGGCTACCAGACCAGAATGTGTTTACAAATTGGCAGACAAAATTTATCCAAAAATAATTTCACCTCCTTCCCAGAACTTTTTTAATCATGAAAGATTACATTCAGTTCAGCGTATATATATATACATATATGAGTTTGCGCGTGTGTTTATGTTACACCGATACAGTGTTACAGCATCATCTAGTGCTTATACTTTGTACTACATAACACACGGGCCACAGCGATCCAAAGAAGCTTTCAGCACAGGAACTCCAGACCAACAATGATTAAAACATAACTCTTACTTAATATGAATTCAAATATTTCACGCATGGACCAGCCGTCCCATTCCCCAGACCCCAAGGCAAGCAACACATTTTAGGGGAGCAGCCTGGGCTTACTTGACCATCCTGAAATATTTAAATGTTGTCGCAATCTAAGGTCGTGTAGTGCTCATATTCTCCAGCCAATTGGCTCAGTTCGAATATGTCAGCCAATATGGCGGGGGCGTATGTAAAGGCCAACCGGCTGCACCGTACTATCTTTGCGCCTACGACATAGCGGCGCATGGTCGGCAGAGGTTGGGGGGAGGAGAATACTCGTCAGGGCCGAAGGCTAGAGGTAACTCCACCTCCCATAGTCCTTGGTTAGAGACACTTGGAATGGGAAAGGTATGTATTAAAATAAAAATGGAAAGATAAAACCCAAATTGGGAAATTAACATAAAACGAAAAAAAAAAAAAAAAATTAAAGACAAAGGCCTTGATTCAATAAGGGTAGAAAAAAATTCTCATGTTAGTAAAAGATTCAATTCATGAGAAAAAAGCCTGAGAATGTCACTGTAGCTGAATCACCAGAAAAAAAGACAATGAAAGTCAATGGCAGCTTTTTACTACAGTGTAAAAAGTTCTCTACTTTTCCTTAGTAGTAAAAAGTACCATTGAGTTTCATTGTCTCTTTTTCTGGTGATTCAGCTATAGTGACATTCTCAGGCTTTTTTCTCATGAATTGAATCTTTTACTACCATGAGAATTTGTTTCTACCTTTATTGAATCAAGGCCAAACAAACAATAAACTTAAAGAATCTAGCGTGAGTGGGTACAAATAAAAAACTTGACATTTGCTGGAACATTTACAGGGTCACCTCCCTATAGGCTTAGATACAATCCTTATCAGAGTATATTTGATTAATTCTTAATTATAGCCAAGGGAGTGACCCTAAATTAGATCTCGGATATTATTAAATAACCATCATAGATATTCCTAGAAATAGGGTTCGAAACAAACTAAAACAGTAAAAATCACATCATTCTGAGTTCGGGGTGAACTTGGAATATAAACATGGTATAATGCCAATGCATAGATACAATACAATTTAAAGCGGACCTTCACCCTGAATAAGAGCCTATCTTATATGTTTCCCACACCCTGTACATACAGATTGCTCACATTAAAAATCATCCTACCTGCATCTACTGCAAGTTGAGCCTTTAAACATCCAAGATGGCGGCTCATGGAGCATCAGGTAAACAGGAAGTGTCTTCTGACTGTGTCACTCTGCATTCTGGGATTGCTGTCCTTTCCCTGACCTCAGCTCTGCTCTGTCTGTGCAAAGCACAGCTATAACCCCATCCTCTGTACTTTATAACCCTCACCTCTCCTCAGTATGTGATGAGTCCTGAACAGTTACAGCCCGGTGGTGGAAAGAATAATTAGTAAGTGACTAAAAAATTAAAATATATTAGTTTTAGATGCTGGGGAATAGTTTTTTGAGGGTTTGGGCTTTTCATTAAATGATGATGAAGGTCCGGTTTAAATAGTGGTTGGACTATCAAAACTAATCTATAATTTATACCATCTGGTGGAAAAATATATTTGGCCTCACTAGCGGGAAGTTTCGCTCTCCAGTCACCTCCACACGGACCACAATACTGACTTTTAAAATATCGTTACTATTCGAATGACAGGACTGACTGTGGCGCACAACACTGGATTGTGGAAAGGTGTTCGATGCATCATGCATGTGCTCCCAAACCCGCCGTTTTAATTTATGGCTGGTACAGCCTATACAGGTCGTTCTCAAAAAATTAGCATATAGTGCTAAAGTTCATTATTTTCTATAATGAAATGATAAAAATTTAACTTTCATATATTTGAGATTCATTGCACACCAACTGAAATTTTTCAGGTCTTTTTTTGTTTTAATACTGATGATTTTGCCATACAGCTCATGAAAACCCCCAAATCCTATCTCAAAAAATTAGCATACCGACCAATAAAAGAAAAGTGTTTTTAATAAAAAAAAGTCAACCTTCAAATATTTATGTTCAGTTATGCACTCAATACTTGGTCGGGAATCCTTTTGCAGAAATGACTGCTTCAATGCAGCGTGGCATGGAGGCAATCAGCCTGTGGCACTGCTGAGGTGTTATGGAGGCCCATGATGCTTCGATAGCGACCTTAAGCTCATCCAGAGTGTTGGGTCTTGCGTCTCTCAACTTTCTCTTCACAATATTCCACAGATTCTCTACGGGGTTCAGGTCAGGAGAGTTGGCAGGCCAATTGAGCACAGTAATACCATGGTCAGTAAACCATTCACCAGTGGTTTTGGCACTGTGAGCAGGTGCCAGGTCGTGCTGAAAAATGAAATCTTCATCTCCATAAAGCTTTTCAGCCGATGGAAGCATGAAGTGCTCCAAAATCTCCTGATAGCTAGCTGCATTGACCCTGCCCTTTATAAAACACAGTCGACCAACATCAGCAGCTGACATGGCACCCCAGACCATCACTGACTGTGGGTACTTGACACTGGACTTCAGACATTTTGGCATTTCCTTCTCCCTAGTCTTCCTCCAGACTCTGGCACCTTGATTTCCGAATGACATGCAAAATTTGCTTTCATCAGAAAAAAGTACTTGGGACCACTGAGCAACAGTCCAGTGCTGCTTCTCTGTAGCCCAGGTCAGGCGCTTCTGCCGCTTTTTCCTGTTCAAAAGTGGCTTGACCTGGGGAATGCGGCACCTGTAGCCCATTTCCTGCACACGCCTGTGCAGGGTTTCTCTGGATGTTTCTACTCCAGACTCAGTCCACTGCTTCCGCAGGTCCCCCAAGGTCTGGAATCGGTCCTTCTCCACAATCTTCCTCAGGGTCCGGTCACCTCTTCTCGTTGTGCAGCGTTTTCTGCCACATTTTTTCCTTCCCACAGACTTCCCATTGAGGTGCCTTGATACAGCATTCTGGGAACAGCCTATTTGTTCAGAAATTTCTTTCTGGGTCTTACCCTCTTGCTTGAGGGTGTCAATGATAGCTTTCTGGACAGCAGTCAGGTCGGCAGTCTTACCCATGATGGCGGTTCTGAGTAATGAACCAGGCTGGGCTTTATAAAAAGCCTCAGGAATCTTTTGCAGGTGTTTAGAGTTAATTATTTGATTCAGAATGATTAGGTTAATAGCTTGTTTAGAGAATCTTTTCATGAGCTGTATGGCAAAATCATCAGTATTAAAACAAAAAAAGACCTGAAAAATGTCAGTTGGTGTGCAATGAATCTCAAATATATGAAAGTTTAATTTTTATCATTTCACTATGGAAAATAATGAGCTTTAGCACTATATGCTAATTTTTTGAGAAGGACCTGTATATTGTATCCTAAAATCTGTGCATGTAGTAACATAAATAACATTAAATAACATTAGATAAATTACAGTTATATAGATCACTAATCTTAAAGTGGACCAAAACCCAGGATTTTGACTATTGATCAGGGATTCTCCACTGTGTGAAACCCCACAGGTCACCCCAAACAAACAAACGGTTTGGATCCGCTCCCGCCCTCGTCTAAGGTGAGCGGATCCAAGCGCACTGGCGGCTACATCCCCCACTACCCTCTAACAAGTAGCGTTCCTGCACCGGCCAGTGCCGGATTAAGTGTGGTGGGGGCCCCTGGGCACAAAATCTGGTGGAGGCCCCAGATACAGTACTTTTTCTTCATTTATGATAATAGTCCAGCCAAGTAACTGATTGGTGGTTGTCTGGCACCCGCCTACTTACTGGAACATCAGATCGAGTCCCTTGTGCCCCCCTTGTGCGGGTGCGTGCTGCTCGGGAACTCCTGCTTTGCCATTCTGGGTGGGGGGTAGTGTAGTCACCCGGCTGGTTCCCTGCATTGAGCTGCCAGCGGCTGTGCTTGGTGGCTTATGTGCAGTGACAGCTCTGCACCCGTCACTGTAGCGTTGCTGACGGCGGCTTTGCTGCTCTAGACTCTCCATCCTGCCCTGTGGTGGCTTTGGCTGCAGGTTTGTAAAAACAAAAAAGGCTTGCCCAGGCGCAGAGGGGGCCCCCACTGCTGCTGATAGCTTTGTTGCCGGCCCCCTGGCCCGTCAGACTGAAAAGCCTCCTGGACCAGACCATAACCCAAAGGTTGGTGGAGGCCCCCTTTGCAGGGCAAGTGGTGGAGGCCCCGGGGCTCTAGTCCCTTGCGCCCCTCTCATAATCTGGCCCTGGCCATTCACAAGCCTCTATTGTCTTAGTATCCCATTCTTTAATCAAATTTTGTTTGGCTTCCTCTAGGTGTGCAATAAGGTTATCAAGTTCAAAAGTTTCTTGTTTTATGATAAGATTCATTAGTTACAGAGATGCCTCTAACAGAATTTGAACAGATTGCGCTTGGTGGTGCAGCTTCAGCTACTTCTGCAGATGTGTGTGGATGAGCCTCTGTTTTTAACCAGATTTAGAGACCGATCATAGGTTTGTCTGCAAGCTAACAGGGTTGAGTGCTGTGGCTCCTTTAAGACTTGTGCTTCCTATTATTATATAGGTATATGCACCTCCCAGGTTAGTTATAAATTGGTCGGAGCAGCTGCCACTACAAAACACAAACTGCGCACAACTGCGCCAATCCGCACAGCCATTGAGTTGTAGCGGCCGGGGCAGCGCACAGCGATGCCGGCTCAGGGGAAAGGTAAGGATTTTGGGCATCCTGTGGGGTGTCACACAGTGGGGCATCCCAGTTCAGGATGTCCCGGGGGAGCAAGCATGCCGGCCCTCCACAGTGGGTCTTATAGATCCCGCTGGGTTTTGGTCCACTTTGAGAAGGCTCTTATCCAGGGTGAAGGTCTGGTTTAAAGTGGACCAACACCCAGGGGTGATCGGCCCAGGAATCTATCAGATCCCTCTCTGCGGGGCATCCGAAATCACACCGCTGTGTGAAACCCCGCAGGACGCCAACGGCGCATGCGCAAGCCGCGGCCGCATCTCACACTTCTCTCTAGCAGGGCGCGCACCCTGTTAGAGGGAAGCGCGAGACGCGGCCTCCAGCGCGCTCAGAGCCGCTGTGGTTGTCCGTCGCTTGTCCGTACATACCACATCGGCTCTGAGCGCTCTGATTGGACGAGCGATCGCGTAGGAGTGGGGTGAGGTGAGCTATTTAGGGCGATCTGGGGGGGGTTTCACGCAGCAGGACACCCCCGATCGGGGCGCCCCGCGGAAGTGGACCAAAACCCAGGATAGTGAAAATCCTGGGTGTTGGTCCACTTTAAAGGATTTCTCTGGAATCTGTAACTAGAAACTGAAGACCTGTTTGGTCAGCGTAATGAGGCCTCAGTCATGTGCTGCAATGCTGGTCATGCTTCACTCAGCGTGTATTGTGTAACCCTGATGAACTTTCACCTGCTGCCCAATTAATAGAAGAGCGGCCTTATATTGGGAGCTACTGCCCTCTGCTGGCAAAACAGGTTACACTACATCACTAGAGAATTGAAGTAATCGGGCAGGCTGATTTATTACTAGCGCCAGGTAGCGACAGATGAGCGTCTGTAGCAGGCATTTCAGAGCGCCCGCTAGTAGTCGCTGTGCTCGGCCGTGGGTCGCTAGTTCGGAGCGCCTCAGTCGCTGTGCAGCATTGATGAATACATTGTGGGGAGTCGCTATATGACCAGTACAGCGCTGTATGGGAGCGAATGTTAGCGACTGGTCAGTGCGACCGACTCACACCATATTCATCAAAAAAACAGCCTCACACAACGCCGGCGCTCAAAAATGCTTCTCTGAAGCCCAGAGCGCCGGAGGCTGTGTGATTAAAGGCTGTTTTTTAACATGTATCCACCAGTAACAAAGCAAAAACATATGGAATTACATTGTAATAACATTGTAACATGAACACATTAATGCCAAAAAATGGCTTTTTCAGGGCCAGGAAAGATCCCAACCTTATTTGAGAATAAAAAAAAAACCCTGCTGAGCCTGGGATTGCGTGCCGTGTCCAGCAGTCACCTGTCATTTACAAGGCACTACCTGACGCTATCCCTTCATGAATAAGGCCCTAAAGCAGACAAGAGGTGGCCTTAGGATATATGATACCCTGTACATAGGGCTGTATTTACCATTAGGCCTGTGCCTAGGCCACTTGTGGGGGGGGGGTGCTATGGAATGTACTATTACTGCTATAGCAGTGAACTCTTTTTGGCACCTTAATGTCCCTTCATGAGTGCCCCCCCCCCCTTCTACAGAAAGACACAGTGTGTGTGTGTGTGTGTGTGTGTGTGTGTATGTGTGTGTATGTATGTGTGTGTGTGTATGTATGTGTGTGTGTGTGTGTGTGTGTGTGTGTGTGTGTGTGTGTGTGTGTATGTGTGTGTATGTATGTGTGCGTGTGCAGGGGGGGAGTGGGTACAAAATGTTAAACCTAGTCGGCTGCCAGAGCCTCTCCCAGCTGTTAACAGGACCTGATTTCCGGCCTCTAGGCTGTGGTCATGTGACTCATGTGTGTCAGGAGCCCGGGAAGCCAGTAAAAAGTATAAGTCTCTACATATAACCCCTTGCACCCCCCGCACTCACATTATCACCCTGGACACCATGTACAGCCCCGCCTGTGCAGAATTGAATGATGAGGCCCCCTAAATACACACAGACATTTGATTTACACTTCCATTAATATATATATAATTAGTATTAAACCACCAAACACATTTTTAAATGAATATATGTATATATATATTATATCAGTAGTAGTATTAAGCCACCAAATATGGCCCTGCCTGTGCAGAATTGGATGACGAACCCTAAATACACACAGGCATTGATTTACACTTGAATGCAGAAAAAGAGTAAAAGACTGAGAAGATAGACAGAGAGAGAGAGGAAAGGAAATGTGTAAGAGAAAGAGACGGGGGTTGGAAAAAAAAAGAGAGAGAGACCCAATGTGGAAAAGAGAGAGAGAGAAAGGGAGACGGTATGTGGAAGAAAAGAGACAGAAAGAGAGACGGTATGTGGAAGAAGAGAGGGATAAAGAGAGACACTATGTGGAAGAAGAGAGGGATAAAGAGAGACGCTATGTGGAAGAAGAGAGAGATAAAGAGAGACACTATGTGGAAGAAGACAGAGTGGAAGAGAGAAGGTATTTGGAAGAAGAGAGAGAAGGTATTTGGAAGAAGAGAGAGAGATAAAGAGAGACGCTATGTGGAAGAAGAGAGAGTGGAAGAGAGGAGGTATTTGGAAGAAGAGAGAGAAGGTATGTGGAAGAAGAGAGAGAGAGAAATAGAGATGGTGTGCGGAAGAAGAGAGAGAGAACGAGAGAAGGTATTTGCAAGAAGAGAGAGAGAAAGAGAGATGGTGTGTGGAAGAAGAGAGAGAAAGAAAGATGGTGTGTGAAAGAAGAGAGAGAGAAAGAGAGAAGGTATGCAGAAGGAGAGCGAGAAGGCATGCAGAAGAAAGAGAGAGGATTGGTAAAAGAGAGAGAGAGATAGGATGTCGAAAAGAGAGAAAAAGAGAGAGGTGGGATATGGAAAAAAAGAGAGCAAGAGAGACAGTGTGGAAAAGAGAGAAAGCCAGGATGTGGAAAAGAGAGAGAGGAGGGGGATGTGGAAGAGACAGAGAGAGATAGACAAGGGACATGGAAAAGAGAGAAAGAGAGAGAGATGGGATGTAGGGCACAGGGTGTGACTGTAGGTTTATAGACACCATTCTCTCCATCAGTAAATCACAATAAAACTATGCAGAGGTAACACCCTAAAAGCATATACACCCTGCCTCAGACACCTCCTGCTACATGTAGATATAATAATAATAATATAATTATGTATATAAACAGATGTGTACAGGGCAGTAACTACAGTGGGAGCAAATGTAGCATCAGAGCCAATGAGGTTTGGGAGGTGTGACGATTGCACGTGTTGATCAGACCTATTGATCGTTCATCTGATCAGCCAATCGTACCCCATGTGTGTCACTGCAATTGTTCAATTGACAACACGCGTGGCTATAAAATGCTGCCACCAGAACACAAATAGTGTTCACCTCTATATAAGCCACACACAATCAGATCAAACGCATCCATTGACCCACAACCACTTCCAGGCGGGGGGATCGAGCGTCCTAGGCAAGGAAGGTAGCCGGGCTCTTCAGAACTAGCGCGAGCTTTTTAGATCCTTAATTCAGAGCATCAGTGACCCTCTGCTGTATTTTTAGAATGTATTTAAAGTGGACCAACACCCAGGGGGAATCGGATCCCTCCCCGCGGGGCATCCGAAATCGGGATGCCCCACTGTGTGAAACCCTGCAGGACGCCCAGAAACCTTACCTTATCCCCGCTCCAGTGGTGCATGCGCGAGGCCGCGGCCGCATCTTGCGCTTCTCTCTAGCAGGGCGTGCACCCGCGCCGGCTGTTTGTGAATGGCCGGCGCGGGCGCGCTCCCTGTTAGAGGGAAGCGCGAGATGTGGCCTCCAGCGCGCTCAGAGCCGCTGTGGTTGTCCGTCGCTTGTCCGTGCATACCACAGCGGCTCTGAGCGCTCTGATTGGACGAGCGCTTGCGTAGGAGCGGGGTGAGGTGAGTTTTTTAGGGCGATCGGGGGAGCCCCGCGGAAGTGGACCAAAACCCAGGATAGTGAAAATCCCGGGTGTTGGTCCACTTTAAACAAACAGAAAAACACAAAAACAACAAGAAAAATGCAAGGTGATAAAACAGAATTAACTATAAAATACGGTAAATAAGATAAATAGCAAGAGATACAAAAATACTTAGGACTCTGTCTGGGCTGCGGTTCGATTAAAACAATTGTCTCTCAGTCCTCACACGCTTTCTGGTCTTCTCCTTGTTGATGTTAAAAGGCATCTCTTGATGGTAAGATTAGAGTGTGCCTGTCCCCATTCTGAGGCTCACCTTATTCCCTCTAACCAGGGGGCAGTTTCTGACCCCTCCTATGCGCAGAGCCATTGGAGTCACCTTCTGTCTGATTGGTGCATCTGGGATTCTCCATCTTTCCATATGACATCCCCCATCTGTCCTGGGATTCCACAGGGAGGAGGGATGGAGGACATTCCATGGAAGGGGGGCAGGATATGGACCTTGTCTCTGCTTTCTATGGCTGGATGATCCTGATAACACTTTGTTTATGCTGCAGAGTTTTATGAGGGGAGATAGTCATTCCAGCCTGCGTGCATGCAGGGGGTTATATGGCAAGCAGGGGGGAGGGGGAGAGTTATACAGAGCAGAGGGGTCAGCCAAGGTCCATATACATATATATATATATATATATATATATATATATATATATATATATACACACACACATTAATTACCAGTTTGGTCACAGGAGGGGGCTTCTCCAGGTTATTCATCTGATTTGTGCTCTCATCATGTATAGCAGTGGCCCTCAACCTTTTTTTCACCATGGACCGGTTCAGGATTTGGTAATTTTACCGCAGCCCGGTGGGGCAAGGGGAGGGGCTGACTGGGGGCGGTGCTGGGGGTGTGGCTGGGGGCGGTGCTGGGGGTGTGGCTGGGGTGGGCTGGGGGGTGTGGCTGGGGGCGGTGCGGCAGCATTGGATCACTTACCACTGAGCTTCACTGCTGCCTCAACCGCCGCCTGCACTTGCAGTCCCCGCCGCCGCTCCATGCCGCCTCCTCTTCACCAATTCACACTGCCACTTAGCCACCACATCCTCACCTGTGGGCGCTATTCAGATCACAGGCCTGCTGTGTTCGGGTGAGAGCTACGGGAGTGCGGGCGGGGGGTTTTGGGGGTGGGGTGGCTCGGGTCTGCCGCGGCTGTCGCTTCTAATGTTGCAGCGCAGGGCTTCCTATACAGGCTTTGTGCGGTGATATCATCTCATTGCACGCGGCCTGTATAGGAGCACTGAGTGCAGGTGGGTGCAGGGATGATGTAAGGGGCGGGGGTTTGGAGCACGAGGTGCGATAGCCTCAGGGCCCGGTACCATTTGAGCCATGGACCGGTAGCGGTCCGCGGCCCGGTGGTTGGGCACCACTGATGTATAGAAATAAAGTGCCGCTTCTATTGGCTGTTTGGTTGTCAGAGTTTAGTCCAATTGTATCTAATTTAGTTAAAACTGCTAACCTAGCGGATAAATGGTACAGGAAAACGGTTACTGTATGAGGAATGCTGGGGCCCAATGTCTGCAGAGGGCCCAGCCACATTAAGTTACACAGCTGGATGTGTATAATATCAGTGCTACACAAATAAGCAACAGTGGACTACATCTATACAATCATCATCAGTGGTGGACTGGGGCCAGAGACGTCTCTGCTGAGGCCCCCCCCCACTCCCCACAATCTACCTACCTATTTGCCTGCCCACACACTTACTTACCTGACCGCCCAGCCACCTACCCATCCGTCTGCCCAATCGTGTGAAATCCCCCAGGTCGCCCGAAAACTCACCTTCTTTCCCAATCCAGCTGGGCATGTGCGAGCAGCGGCCACATCCTCGCTATCCCTTTAGCAGGGAGTGTGGGCATTTGTGGATGGCTGGCGCGGGCACGCTTCCTGTTGCAGAGTAGCAGGAGATGCTGCCCTCAGCGCGCTTGTATTAGACGAGTTCCTGGACAAAATCCTGATTGCGGGCGCCCGGGGAAAAGGACAAAAACCCAGGATAGTCAAAATTCTGGGTTTTGGTCCACTTTAAAGCGATCCCAAAGTATGAAAAGTGTTTCCCACAGGAGCATACAGGGCCTTATTTAAGATGTGCGCCATTTAACTCCTTTTTTTGTGGCTATAGCGCCGGCATTCCCGTCTTATCTGGAACTGTGCTGTGCACTACAGTCGCTGTACCGAATGCTACTGATTAGCTTTGATTGTTGCATTTAGGTATTGGCCGGACTATGTCAGCATCCGTTGGATCCGCCTGTTTGTTATCCCTGCGCCAGTGAGCGCCATTTTTCCAGCACTCCGCGGCATATTTATGATTTTGTTTCCTCCTTGCATTCTTTGGCGCTATTTTTCTCCGGCGCTGGTTACAAGAAATCACTGCTGGGGACAAACTTTACAGTGTGTTTTGGCTGCGTTTTAGTTGTTGTCCAAATTGTCTGCCCTGCTAAGCAAAAGAAGCCATTAAACCGGACCTTCAGCATGATTTAATGAAAAGCCCAAACCCTTAAACTATTCCCCAGCATCTAAAATTAATATATTTCAAGTTTTTAGTCACTTATTGTTCTTTCCCCCGCTGGGCTGCAACTCTCTTCAGGACTCAGGATACAGGCACCATCTTGACTCAGAAGCATCACACAAACTGAGGAGAGGAGAGCGGGATAAAGTGCAGAGGGGCAGGTTATAGCTTTGCTTTGCACAGACAGAGCAGAGCTGGGGTCAGGGAAAGGTCAGCAATCCCAGAATGCAGAGCAACACAGTCATAAGACACTTCCTGTTTGCAGGCTGCCTGATGTTCCATGAGCCGCCATCTTGGCTGTTTAAAGGCTCATAACATGCAGTAGATGTAGGTAGGATGATTCAGCACTGGAGCTCAGGCTGCTCTTATTCCCGGATTTGCTGTATTGCTGGAACCCAGAATTAGTTATTATCCAACCTGTTCCCTGGATTACATTTTGCTAATTTATTGATGGGCATCCCAAATCCAGGTGCCCCTAAAGAGGGTCCTTAGTGAACGGGGAGGCCGATTCATTAATAGCGGAAGGTAGGGACAGTTGAGCGACTGTAGCGGCATTTTCAGAGCGCCCGCTAGTAGTCGCTGTGCTTGGCCGTTGTTCGGTAGTTGATAGCGAGTCAGTCGGTTTGCCGTAATGTTGAATATTGGGTGAGGAGTCGTTATTTGACAGGTTCCGCGCTGTATGGGAGCGCATGATAGCGACTGGCCCTAGCGACCGGCTCCCAGCATATTCATTAACAAATCACGCTCAAAAAATTCTTGTGCTGTAAAATGCATGTTTAATCCCCAGAGCGCTGGCGGCGATGGGCTAAAAGTAGTTTTTTAACCCCCAAACAACCATATTTTTGGAAACCAAAAAAAACAAGTTTTTTAAATAATTTTGTAATATGAATACATTAATATCAGACCTGTAATATCAATTCTGTACAATTTTTTTTTTTTACCTTAAAAAAATTATCTAAAATGGCAGAAGTGGTCACAGAATTTTTCACATTTAAAAAAAAAAAAACAATAACAATTAATTATGAATATTTAAAGATTGTTCCATTGAAATGCATTGGAGAGCGCCAGGTAGCAAGAGGTCATACCTGTCGCTGTTCAAGGTCGGACGCTGGCGCTGTGGGCGCTCACCAGTTGCTACCTGCCGCTATTCCTTCATAAATAAGGGCCTTAACGTTTTTTCGGACTCCTTGAGCTCTGTGGGAAAACTGAGAGCTATTTTACTATATGACCACTAGATGGCGAACACAGCAAACAAATAGATTTTACATTGGCTATCGCACGATGGCTGTTTAAAGGGACTAACACTCACGCCAACTCTATAAGATTCCAGGGCAGCTTGATTTTCTATGCCCAAGGAATCCAGAATTGGGATGCCCCACGTGAACCCCCCCCCCCCCCCCAGGTTGTCCACTATACTCACCTTAACTTCCAGTCCAATGGCGCATGTGCTAGTCGCACCGCATCCTTGCTATCCTGTATACAGGGCTCGTGTCCGTGCCAGGCATTTGTGAATGGCCGGCACGGGCACACTCCCTGTTAGAACTTAGCGGAAATAAAGCTGTGCTTTATTTCTGGTGATGTTTTTTGTGATAGATTTGTGATATTATTTTTTGATTAGTATTGTGATATATATCAGTGGTTCCCCTTTGGGATGCCTAATAATATATACAGGTGATTATATTTTCATTGGTAAATAGATTGATATGTTTATGAGTTGTTATGGTTGGGAATATACATTCTTAATTAATTGTTTCACTAGTAGCA
>CM051237.1:452384315-452406815 GCA_027917425.1 Gastrophryne carolinensis
GACAACACGCGTGGCTATAAAATGCTGCCACCAGAACACAAATAGTGTTCACCTCTATATAAGCCACACACAATCAGATCAAACACATCCATTGACCCACAACCACTTCCAGGCGGGGGGATCGAGCGTCCTAGGCAAGGAAGGTAGCCGGGCTCTTCAGAACTAGCGCAAGCTTTTTAGATCCTTAATTTAGAGCATCAGTGACCCTCTGCTGTATTTTTAGAATGTAAATCTAAAATTTAAATTTAAAGTGGACCAACACCCAGGGGGGATCGGATCTATAAGACTCCCGGGCCGATCAGATCCCTCCCCGTGGGGCATCCGAAAGGACGCAGGACGCCCAGAAACCTTACCTTATCCCCGCTCCAGTGGTGCATGCGCGAGGCCGCGGCCGCATCTTGCGCTTCTCTCTAGCAGGGCGTGCACCCGCGCCGGCTGTTTGTGAATGGCCGGCGCGGGCGCGCTCCCTGTTAGAGGGAAGTGCGAGATGCGGCCTCCAGCGTGCTCAGAGCCGCTGTGGTTGTCCGTCGCTTGTCTGTGCATACCACAGCGGCCCTGAGCGCTCTGATTGGACGAGCGCTTGCGTAGGAGCGGGGTGAGTTTTGTAGGGCGATCGGGGGAGCCCCACGGAAGTGGACCAAAACCCAGGATAGTGAAAATCCCGGGTGTTGGTCCACTTTAAACAAACAGAAAAACACAAAAACAACAAGAAAAATGCAAGGGGATAAAAACAGAATTAACTATAAAATACGGTAAATAAGATAAATAGCAAGAGATACAAAAATGGCAAAATACTTAGGACTCTGTCTGGGCTGCATTTCGATTAAAACAATTGTCTCTCAGTCCTCACACGCTTTCTGGTCTTCTCCTTGTTGATGTTAAAAGGCAGCTTGTGTCACTCTTGATGGTAAGATTAGAGTGTGCCTGTCCCCATTCTGAGGCTCACCTTATTCCCTCTAACCAGGGGGCAGTTTCTGACCCCTCCTATGGGCAGAGCCATTGGAGTCACCTTCTGTCTGATTGGTGCATCTGGGATTCTCCATCTTTCCATATGACATCCCCCATCTGTCCTGGGATTCCACAGGGAGGAGGGATGGAGGACATTCCATGGAAGGGGGGCAGGATATGGACCTTGTCTCTGCTTTCTATGGCTGGATGATCCTGATAACACTTTGTTTATGCTGCAGAGTTTTATGAGGGGAGATAGTCATTCCAGCCTGCGTGCATGCAGGGGGTTATATGGCAGGCAGGGGAGGGGGAGAGTTATACAGAGCAGAGGGGTCAGCCAAGGTCCATATACATATATATATATATATATATATATATATATATATATACACACACACACATTAATTACCAGTTTGGTCACAGGAGGGGGCTTCTCCAGGTTATTCATCTGATTTGTGCTCTCATCATGTATAGCAGTGGTCCTCAACCTTTTTTTCACCATGGACCGGTTCAGGATTTGGGAATTTTACCGCAGCCCGGTGGGGCAAGGGGAGGGGCTGACTGGGGGCGGTGCTGGGGGTGTGGCTGCGGGAGGTGCTGGGGGTGTGGCTGGGTGTGGCTGGGGGTGTGGCTGGGGGCGGTGCGGCAGCATTGGATCACTTCCCACTGAGCTTCACTGCTGCCTCAACCACCGCCTGCACTTGCAGTCCTCGCCGCCGCTCCATGCCGCCTCCTCTTCACCAATTCACAGTGCCACTTAGCCACCACATCCTCACCTGTGGGCGCTATTCAGATCACAGGCCTGCTGTGTTCGGGTGAGAGCTACGGGAGTGTGGGCGGGGGGTTTTGGGGGCGGGGTGGCTTGGGTCTGCCGCGGCTGTCGCTTCTAATGTTGCAGCGCAGGGCTTCCTATACAGGCCATGTGCGGTGATATCATCTCATTGCACAGCCTGTATAGAAGCACTGAGTGCAGGTGGGTGCAGGGATGATGTAAGGGGAGGGGGGGTTTGGAGCGCAGGGCGCGATAGCCTCAGGGCCCAGTACCATTTGAGCCACGGACCGGTAGCGGTCCGCGGCCCGGTGGTTGGGGACCACTGATGTATAAAAATAAAGTGCCTCTTCTATTGGCACTTTGATTGTCAGAGTTTAGTCCAATTGTATCTAATTTAGTTAAAACTGCTAACCTAGGGGATAAATGGTACAGGAAAAAGGTTACTGTATGAGGAATGCTGGGGCCCAATGTCTGCAGAGGGCCCAGCCATATTAACAGGCTGATTCATCATTAGCGGCAGGTAGCGACAGATGAGCGTCTGTAGCAGGCATTTTCAGAGCGTCCGCTAGTAGTCGCAGTGCTCGGCCGTGGGTCGCTGTTCAGTAATGGTGAATACATTGTGAGGAGTCGCTATTTGACCAGTACAGTGCTGTATGGGAGCGCATGTTAGCGACTGCTCATAGCGACCGACTCACACCACATTCCGGAAAAAAACAGCCTCACAAATCTCTGGCGCTGAAAAATAGTTATTTGAAGCCCAGAGAGCAGGAGGCGGTGTGTTTAAAGTCTGTTTTCAAGCATCTATCCACTAGTAACAAAGCAAAAACATATGGAATTACATTGTAACAACATTGTAACCAAAGTGGACCAACACCCAGGATTTTGACTATCCTGGGTCTTGGTCCACTTCGGTGGGGCACCCCCGAACCCCAAGAAAAACTCACCTCTCCCCGCTCCCAGGGCCGACGGACAAGCCGCGGACAAGCGGCTCCTCCGCCGCCGCCTCCTGCGCGTCACTCTTGACGCGCGCGTGCCCGCGCCGGCCATTCACAGACGGCCGGCGCAGGGGGGGCGCACATCTAGAGGGGAGCGAGGGAGGCGGCGGCGGCCGGCTACTGCCGAAGATAAGGTAAGGAGTTTGGGGTGTTTGGGGGGGTTTCACCCCCGCGGGACATCCCGATCTCGGATGTCCCGCGGGGAGGGAGGTGATCGGCCCGGGAATCTTATAGATTGGGTGTTGGTCCACTTTAATGCCAGACCTGTAATGTCATTTTTGAGGAAGTATATAAAAAATGAAAACATTATGAAAAAACTGCTATTTCAATGCCAGAAGAGGTCAAAGAAATATTTGTGATTTTTTTGAAAAAAATAAATAAAAAAAAACCCGTTTAAAGAGAAGAAAAGGATCGTCCATTGAAATGTATGGGAGAGCGGCAGGTAGCCAGAGGTCATACCTGGCGCTGTGCAAGGCTGAATGCTGGCGCTGTTCGCTGAGGCTGTGAAAATGATGAATCAGACGCTACATGGCGCTATTCCAGTCGCTCAACAGATTCTGCTTGATAAATGTGTAATTGCGTGCCGTGTCCGGCGTTGACCAGTTGCTATCAGTCGCTACCTGTCATTAACCAGCCGCTACCTGATGCTATCCTTTCTTAAATAAGGGTCTAAGTTACAGAGCTGGATGTGTATAATATCAGTGCTACACAAATAAGCAACAGTGAACTACATCTATACAATCATCATCAGTGGTGGACTGGGGCCAGAGACGTCTCTGCTGAGGCCCCCCCCACTCCCCACAATCTACCTACCTATTTGCCTGCCCACACACCTACTTGCCTGACCGCCCAGCCACCTACCCATCCGTCTGCCCAATCGGGGATGCCCCGCTGTGTGATATCCCCCAGGTCGCCCGAAAACTCACCTTCTTTCCCAGTCCAGCTGGGCATGTGCGAGCAGCGGCCACATCCTCGCTATCCCTTTAGCAGGGAGTGTGGGCATTTGTGGATGGCTGGCGCGGGCGCGCTTCCTGTTGCAGAGTAGCAGGAGATGCTGCCCTCAGCGCGCTCGTATTAGACGAGTTCCTGGATAAAATCCTGATTGCGGATGCCCCGGGGAAAAGGACCAAAACCCAGGATAGTCAACATTCTGGGTTTTGGTCCACTTTAAAGCGATCCCAAAGTATGAAAAGTGTTTCCCACAGGAGCATACAGGGCCTTATTTAAGATGTGCGCCATTTAACTCCTTTTTTTGTGGCATTCCCGTCTTATCTGGAACTGTGCTGTGCACTACTGTCGCTGCACCGAATGCTACTGATTAGCTTTGATTGTTGCATTTAGGTATTGGCCGGACTATGGCCCTTATTTAACAAGGGATAGCGCCAGGTAGCGACTGGTGAGCGAACGGTAATGACGGTCACCTCCAAGAGAACGCCGGCTCCCCACCACAATCACACATTTATCAAGGCGATCCTGCTTAGCGACTGAGATAGCGCCATATAGCGACTCATTCATCATTATTCCAGCCTCAGCCCACAGCGCCAGCGAGCGACCTTGAACAGCGACAGGTATGACCTCTCGCTACCTGGCGCTCTCCAATGCATTTCCATGGAACAATCTTTAAATATTATTAATTAATTGTTAATAGTTTTTTTTTTTTTTTTTTAATGTGAAAATTTCTGTTACCACTTCTGCAATGTTAGATATTTTTTTTAAGGTAAGAAAAAAAAAAAAAATTTGTGCAGAATTGATATTACAGGTCTGATATTAATGTATTCATATTCCAAAATGTTTTTATAAACTTGTTTTTTTTGGTTTCCCAAAATATGGTTGTTTGGGGGTTAAAAAACTACTTTTAACCCATCGCCGCCAGCGCTCTGGGGTTTAAACATGCATTTTACAGCGCAAGAATTTTTGAAGCGTGATTTGTTAATGAATATGGTGGGAGCCGGTCGCTATGGCCATTTGCTATCATGCGCTCCCATACAGCGCGGAACCTGTCAAATAGCGACTCATCACCTTGTATTCAACATTACTGCACACCGACTGAGTCGCTGTCAACAACCGAACAACGGCCAAGCACAGCGCCTACTAGCGGGCGCTGTGAAAATACCGCTACAGTCGCTCAACTGTCGCTACCTGGCGCTATTAATAAATCAGCCTCTAAGTCAGCGTCCGTTGGACCCGCCAGTTTGTTATCCCTGCGCCAGTGAGCGCCATTTTTCCGGCACTCCGCTGCATATTTATGATTTTTTTTCCTCCTTGCATTCTTTGGCGCTATTTTTCTCCGGCGCTAGTCGGCGTTTCATCATTACAGTTACAAGAAATCACTGCTGGAGACAAACTTTACAGTGTGTTTTGGCTGCGTTTTAGTTGTTGTCCAAATTGTCCACCCTGCTAAGCAAAGGAAGCCATTAAACTGGACCTTCAGCATGATTTAATGAAAAGCCCAAACCCTTAAACTATTCCCCAGCATCTAAAATTTATATATTTCAAGTTTTTAGTCACTTATTCTTTCCCCTGCTGGGCTGCAACTCTCTTCAGGACTCAGGATACAGGCACCATCTTGACTCAGAAGCATCACACAAACTGAGGAGAGGAGAGCGGGATAAACTGCAGAGGGGCAGGTTATAGCTTTGCTTTGCACAGACAGAGCAGAGCTGGGGTCAGGGAAAGGTCAGCAATCCCAGAATGCAGAGCAACACAGTCAGAAGACACTTCCTGTTTGCAGGCTGCCTGATACTCCATGATCCACCATCCTGGATGTTTAAAGGCTCATAACATGCAGTAGATGCAGGTAGGATGATTTTTAATGTGGGCAATCTGTATGTACAGGGTGTGGGAAACATATAAGATAGGCTCTTATTCAGGGTGAAGGTCTGCTTTAAAGTCAATTTTAATAACCCCAAAAAATACATTTTGGCCCATCCAGGTCCTGCGTTTTAATTATTGATAAGTCCCAATGCAAGTTCTGTACAAATAAATGTGTTTAATATTAAAGCATTAAACACTTCAATCCAGTTCTGCCCATTGTGCTCTATGGGATCTTGAGCTATAGCACCACGTTTCATCTGGCGCTGCTTCAACCACAGCACCCGGCGCTGCATCATTTTCGGCGCTAGTGTTAAATAAGACGCTAGCCGGCCACCGCATCGGCGCTGCCATTTTTTAATTTCTAAAATATCACGCTGAGTGCTGCTGAGGCCAACAAAAGTGGCGCTGTGTGGCACTGACGCTTCTTAAATAAGGCTTCCTGTATGCCACACAGTATAGTGTAAGAAAAGGCTTCATTCAGCACTGGAGCTCAGGCTGCTCTTATTCCCGGATTCGCTGTATTGCTGGAACCCAGAATTAGTTACTATCCAACCTGTTCCCTGGATTACATTTTGCTAATTTATTGATGGGCATCCCAAATCCAGGTGCCCCTAAAGAGGGTCCTTAGTGAACGGGGAGGCCGATTCATTAATAGCGGCAGGTAGCGACAGTTGAGCGACTGTAGCGGCATTTTCAGAGCGCCCGCTAGTAGTCGCTGTGCTTGGCCGTTGTTCGGTAGTTGATAGCGACTCAGTCGGTTTGCCGTAATGTTGAATATTGG
Organism: Gastrophryne carolinensis; assembly: GCA_027917425.1. Taxonomy (NCBI): domain Eukaryota; kingdom Metazoa; phylum Chordata; class Amphibia; order Anura; family Microhylidae; genus Gastrophryne; species Gastrophryne carolinensis. The sequence continues at coordinate 452,390,626 of CM051237.1, forward strand.
GTGAGGAGTCGTTATTTGACAGGTTCCGCACTGTATGGGAGCGCATGATAGCGACTGGCCCTAGCGACCGGCTCCCAGCATATTCATTAACAAATCACGCTCAAAAAATTCTCGCGCTGTGAAATGCTTGTTTAAACCCCAGAGCGCTGGCGGCGATGGGTTAAAAGTAGTTTTTTAACTCCCAAACAACCATATTTTTGGAAACCAAAAAAAACAAGTTTTTTAAATAATTTTGTATTATGAATACATTAATATCAGACCTGTAATATCAATTCTGTACAATTTTTTTTTTTTTTTTACCTTAAAAAAATTATCTAAAATGGCAGAAGTGGTCACAGAATTTTTTACATTTAAAAAAAAAAAAAAAAAAAACAATAACAATTAATTATGAATATTTAAAGATTGTTCCATTGAAATGCATTGGAGAGCGCCAGGTAGCGAGAGGTCATACCTGTCGCTGTTCAAGGTCGGACGCTGGCGCTGTGGGCGCTCACCAGTTGCTACGTGCCGCTATTCCTTCATAAATAAGGGCCTTAACGTTTTTTCGGACTCCTTGAGCTCTGTGGGAAAACTGAGAGCTATTTTACTATATTACCACTAGATGGCGAACACGGCAAACAAATAGATTTTACATTGGCTATCGCACAATGGCTGTTTAAAGGGACTAACACTCACGCCAACTCTTTAAGATTCCAGGGCAGCTTGATTTTCTATGCCCAAGGAATCCAGAATTGGGATGCCCCACGTGAACCCCCCCCAGGTTGTCGCTATACTCACCTTAACTTCCAGTCCAATGGCGCATGTGCTAGTCGCACGGCATCCTTGCTATCCTGTATACAGGGCTCGTGTCCGTGCCAGGCATTTGTGAATGGCCGGCGCGGGCACACTTGCTGTTAGAACTTAGCGGAAATAAAGCTGTGCTTTATTTCTGGTGATGTTTTTTGTGATAGATTTGTGATATTATTTTTTGATTGGTATTGTGATATATATCAGTGGTTCCCCTTTGGGATGCCTAATAATATATACAGGTGATTATATTTTCATTGGTGAATGGAGTAAATTGATATGTTTATGAGTTGTTATGGTTGGGAATATTAATTCTTAATTGATTGTTTGACTAGTAACACTTGCACTTTATAAATATAAAGATTTTATAGTGATCCGAATCATAGGCAGGATTTGCACATGCTCAGTTGCACTGTTGGAACATTTTGTTGAATTATTTTAGCACATATATTTAGGCATTTGATATCATGTGATATAGTGTGGTGAGACTCTCCCTATGGCCAGCACACTTTCATGTTGGTTTGTCCTGTGTGTTATTGTTCAATTTATGTGTTTTTTAAGGGATTTTAATATGTTGAGTGTATTGTATATAGTGATTATAAATATGTAATTATTGAGAGTTGAGAGTTGCCTCCCTACATGCTTTTTTTGTTCCTGGTTTGAGCTCTTTTGCAGCTTTGGGAGCGGCACCTCTACAGATTAAATAGGGTCTAGTGCAAGTCCCTATTTTTTCCTTCTTGGTGCATTCAGCTGTGCTCGGCTAGACTCAGTTCCTTAGACGAGAAAACAAGATCGCGTCAGTGTAGTCGAGCGCACTGATTGGACCGGAGGCCGCATCTGAGCCGTAGGACGGGGGCAGGGTGAGTCCAATCAGGCGACCTGAGGAGTTTCACACAGCAGGGCGCCACAAATCAGGATGTCCCGGGGGCAAGAACCAAAACTCAGGATAGTCAAAGAATTCTATACCCCCCCCCCCCCCCCCCAGTGGTCTCTGGGAGCTCTGGGAATAGTTTTAGAAATGTAAAGAGATTATTTGCATGGCTCCACCTACGGCAGAGAATTCTGGAGTGCAAATACGTATATAGGAAAGCTTCTTCTAACCGCCACAAGAAAATAGATGGTATCCCGAAGTGTATGCATCAATCCTTAGGAACACACGTGCCCACCACCTTCAGAAATCTGCTTACCAGATCCTAAACGCAGAATCTCACGTCTCAATCAATGATGCACCATCTTATCAATCCCCATTGTATAGCCAGACTATTTTAGCCGAAGCCAGCTCCACAGTCAATCATCCTCTGACCACATAGGTTTTGATAAAAAGTATGCAAGAGAGCACAAATATGATCTAAATATGATAAAATAAAAATATGAACTTTTAATAGTAAAGTGCACACTCACAATCTTCAGATGAAAAGACATCATGTAAACACGACGAGCACTCCACCTTCATTTAACCCACTATGGCCGCTCGTGGGAATGTTGGCGCTCCAAAGCTATTACCAAATGCAAGGTAATAGCTTCTTTACTTGGACCTTGCATTTGGACCTAGCACTTCGGGACACCATTTATTTTCTAAAGCTGACCATTTGTTCTGCACTATTGTGTAATAGATTTGTGTGGACGTATTTGGGACATCGCGTTCAGCACGTGGCAGCGATATATATATATATATATATATATATATATATGGACTTGTTTAGAACTTAGAACTATAAGATCTGTGTGCGGTGTATTTTAGGAAAGCACTCTCCGCCTTTGCCTTTAAAGTGGACCAACACCCTCCCATGATTGGCCCGGGAATCTATAAGATTCCCGGACCGATCAGCTCCCTGACTGTGTGAAACCCCCCAGAAACCCCTAAATCCCTACCTGCTCCTCGATCCAGCGCCGCCCGACGCCGCCTCCCGCGCGTCCCTCTAGCAGGACGCGCACCTGCGCCGGCCGTTTGTGCTCCCACGTGACCGCTGCAGCCAATCCACGCCGACGGACAAGCGGGAGGCAGCGACAGACAAGCGAGCGCGCCCTCTAGCAGGACGCGCACCTGCGCCGGCCGTTTGTGCTCCCACGTGACCGCTGCAGCCAATCCCCACCGACGGACAAGCGGGAGGCAGCGACAGACAAGCGAGCGCGCCCTCTAGCAGGACGCGCACCTGCGCCGGCCGTTTGTGCTCCCACGTGACCGCTGCAGCCAATCCCCACCGACGGACAAGCCGGAGGCAGTGACAGACAAGCGAGCGCGCCCGCGTCACTCTTACAGGGCGCACTCGCTTGTCTGTCGCTGCCTCCCGCTTGTCCGCCGGCGGGGATTGGCTGCAGCGGTCACGTGGGAGCGGGGAGAGGTGAGTTTTTGGGGCGTTCTGGGGGGTTTCACACAGCGGGGCACCCCCGATCATTGTGCCCCACTGAAGTGGACCAAAACCCAGGATAGTCAAAATCCTGGGTGTTGGTCTACTTTAAAGGGTGATTCCACTTTTGGGGACATTTATAAAAGTTTCCATTAGTGTGTGGTAAAATGATGTCCACAAGGCTCTGAGCTTATCTGTTATTTTTTACTTTTCTATTTGTTTGCATCACTGTGTTATAAAAGAAAACTGTTTTCTCTAGCAACAATATGTTTACCTATTTAAATTTATTGAGTATATTGTATGTAGTAATTATAAATATGTAATTAATAAAAATGTATTTTTTGATCACTTTATGAATTGAGAGCTGCCTCCCTACTTGCTTTTTTTGTTCCTGGTTTGAGCTTTTTTGCAGCTTTGGGAGCGGTGTGTGGTAAAATGATGTCCACAAGGTTCTGAGCTTATCTCTTTTTTTTCTATTTTCTATTTCTTCTATTTCTTTTCTATTTGTTTGTGCCTCTGTGTTATAAAAGAAAACTGTTTTCTCTAGCAATAATATGTTTACCTTAGCAACATACACCAACTAGTGCATTTGGTTTACAGAATATCTGAATGGCTGAGGCAGAGACCAATGCTCCGCATTCCCGAGCTCACAAGTTTAACGCCTCTTGCTTTAATTCAGCCTCTTCAGGTTAGGGGATCACAATCTTGTGCTTTAGTAGCTTAAGGGTAACTGACAGTGTTCTCACCTGGGGAGGTCATTACTGCTTCTCAGTTTAGCCAATGCTGCTGATAAGTTCCCCTTGTTATAGGGGATTTTGGGATTTGTACTCAGGAAAGACGCTCCCACTTGAGCAACACAGAGCCACAGGAATATTAGAAATTTGGAAACATCATGCTGATAAGTAAATCAAAAGGCACAATCCTAACACACAGGTTTATTTTACATCTCAGGAGGGGAAAACAATAATGCAGAACGCCAAAAGCCTGGCAAAAAGTGAGTTATCCTTTAAGCCCGACCTACAGTCTGGCACATCTGGAACAGAAAGGTGGCGGCCATTTTGGAGCTTCCTCTCCCAGCATCTCAGCCATGCTGCTGCCTAGATTCAACTGACATAACTGACAATGTACAGTAACAGGAAGCCCAGCAGCACTTCCTGTTTGCAGGTGGCCTGCAGATGCATGAGCTGCCATTTTGTTTCTAAAATTTACTACAGCAGGAGTTAGAAAAGGTAAATGAATTTTTGTGCAGCAACCTAAATTGCCCTGGGGAGGGATGAATATGAGCATTGATTGTTGTGTTGGTCTGGTTTAAGTCATTTTTGACTGTTGGTCCGCTTTAAATAGAGGCTTAGATCTTTATAATCCCTCTATATGGCCTAACATGAGTCTCTTCAGCCTGACTAATGACTATGTTCTGTTATTTATGAAAATATCTGGAATTAAAGAGACCCAAAGGTCACAAATGGCTTTCACATCACTTCAAGCATGTGAATAGCGTGGCGAAAGAAATGCAGGTTTGGGGCTACCCACTTCACGGGCAGGCTGATTCATTACTAACGCCAGGTAGCGACAGATGAGCGTCTGTAGAGCGGATTTCAGAGCGATCGCTAGTAGTCGCTGTGCTCGGCCATGGTTCGTTGTTTCAGAGCGCCTCAGTCGCTGGCCGGTATTGATGAATACGTTATGTGAGTTGCAGTACTACACTGTATGGGAGCGAATGGTAGCGGCAGCTCAGTGCGACTGACTCACACCACATTCATCAAAAAATCAGCCTCAAACATCGCCAGTGCTCAAAATCGGGTCGCTGTAGCCCACAGCGCCGGAGCCTGTTTGATTATAGTCTGATTTTGACTAGTATCCACTAGTAACAAAGCGAAAACATATGGAATGACATTGTTATAACATTGTAACATGAACACTTTGAGGCCGATTCATTAATAGCGGCAGGTAGCGACAGTTGAGCGACTGTAGCGGCATTTTCAGAGCGCCCGCTAGTCGTCGCTGTGCTTGGCCGTTGTTCGGTAGTTGATAGCGACTCAGTCGGTTTGCCGTAATGTTGAATATTGGGTGAGGAGTCGCTATTTGACAGGTTCCGCGCTGTATGGGAGCGCATGATAGCGACGGGCCCTAACGACCGGCTCCCACCCTATTCATTAAAAAATCACGCTCAAAAAATTCTCGCGCTGTGAAATGCTTGTTTAAACCCCAGAGCGCTGGCGGCGATGGGTTAAAAGTAGTTTTTTAACCCCCAAACAACCATATTTTTGGAAACCAAAAAAAAACAATTTTTTAAAATAATTTAGTAATATGAATACATTAATATCAGACCTGTAATATCAACTCTGTACAATTTTTTTTTTCCCTTAAAAAAAATTATCTAAAATGGCAGAAGTGGTCACAGAATTTTTCACATTTAAAAAAAAAAAAAAAAAAAAAAAAAAAAAATTAATAATTAATTATTAATATTTAAAGATTATTCCATTGGAGAGTGCCAGGTAGCGAGAGGTCATACCTGTCGCTGTTCAAGGTCGGACGCTGGCGCTGTGGACTGAGGCTGGAATAATGATGAACGAGTCGCTATATGGCGCTATCTCAGTCGCTAAGCAGGATTGGCTTGATAAATGTGTGATTGTGGTGGGGAGCCGGCGTTCTCGTGGCTGGGCCCGTCATTACCGGCCGCTCACCAGTCGCTACCTGGCGCTATTCCTTCATAAATAAGGGCCTTTAATACCAGACCTGTAAAGACAATTCTGCATAAAAATCCAAAAAGTTTTCAAAAATGTCATTTTCTTGGCCAGGATACATGTCAGAAGGTTGGTGTTTTTTTTTTTAGGGAAAGGGATTTAAGGATTGTCTATACAAATGTATGGGAGAGCGCCAGGCAGCGACAGGTAAGACGTGGCGCTCTGCAAAGATGAACGCCGGCTCTGTACGCTGAGCCTGGGAATATGATGAATAATACGCTACATGGCGTTGTTCCAGTCACTCACCAGATTTGGCTTCATAAATGTGTAATTGCGTGGCGTGTCCGGTGTTCACCTGCCGCTACCTGTCGCTACCCGCTTACAAGGCACTACCTGGCGCTATCCCTTCATGAATAAGGCCCTAAGTTCTGTTATTTATGAAAACATCTGGAATTAAAGTGACACAAAGGCCACAAATGGCGTTTGCTCTGCTTCAAACATGTGAATAGCATGGCAACAGAAACACAGGTTTTAGGCTACCCACTTTATTTACTTGGGTGTTTCCATAGCAACTGCAAAAGCAGAGGAGGGCGTGGCATCCCCAGCTCTCTCCACTCTGCGCACAGCCGGTAAATCAGATGGACTGACTGGTTGCCGGCGGCGACACCCAGCAGAGGGAGGCAGTGATGCCGCCTGCTGTCCGGATTCTTTCAGCTCCAGCCAATAGGGACGCACAGAGATAAGGTAAGTGGTTAGCCTGAAAAAAGGATGTTGTTATATTTAATCAGTTGGATACGCAGGGCCGGATTAGGTGTGGTGGGGGCCCCTGGGCACAAAATCTGGTGAAGGCCCCAGATAGAGTATTTATTTTCCTTTATAATAATAGTCCAGCCAAGTAACTGATTGGTGGTTGTCTGGCACCCGCCTACTTACTGAAACGTCAGATCGAGTCCCTTGTGCCCCCCTTGTGCGGGTGCGTGCTGCTCGGGAACTCCTGCTTTTCCATTCTGGGTGGGGAGTAGTGTAGTCGCCCGGCTGGTCCAGCAGAAAACAGTTCCCTGCATTGAGCTGCCAGCGGCTGTGCTTGGTGGCTTATGTGCAGTGACAGCTCTGCACACATCACTGTAGCATTGCTGACGGCGGCTTTGCTGCTCTAGACTCTCCATCCTGCCCTGTGGTGGCTTTGGTTTCGTTGCTGGCCTGTCAGACCAAAGACTGAAAAGCCTCCTGGACCAGACCATAACCCAAAGGTTGGTGGAGGCCCCCTTTGCAGGGTAAGTGGTGGAAGCCCCGGGGGCTCGCACCCCTTGCGCCCCCCTCATAATCCGACCTTGTGGATACCGCATCCAAAATTCCTGCTGGCCTGCGAACTATTAGTTAAAGCAACGCAAGTCATTTCTATCACTTAATAGTAATAAAAGTCACCTGAATTTCCCCCCTCACCAACCAAGTCGCCCGGTTGGAGGGCTGAATCCCCGATCTAAAGCTGGAGCAGAGCACAGTGTTCCCCTGGTGTTTCTTTTTCAAATAATTTATTATGGGGACTTGCCGATGCTCCAATATTTATGAGGATAAGATGAATATGCAAATAGTAATAACCTATTATTACCCAGATGAGCCAGCAGGTGGCAGCATCAGCAGCAATTTTAAAGTGAACCAAAACCCAGCTTGATCGGCTGGGGAATCTATCCCCATACACTTATCTTGCTTCCCGGTCAACGACGCATGCGCGGGTCGCAGCCACATCTCCGCTTTCCCTATAGCAGGGCGCGTGTCTGCCACAGCCATTTGTGAATAGCCGGCGCGGGCATGCTCACTGTTAGAGGGGAGCAGGCATTGCGGCCACTCGGAGCCGCTGTCCTTAGACGAAGCCTTAGACAACGTGACGTCAGCGTCACTGAGCACACTGATCGGACGAGCAGCTGCGCATGCCCGTAACACCGGGAACAGCTGAGTTGACTTTGGCGATCTGGGGGGTTTCACATAGTGGGATATCCCCAATCGGGGTGCCCCGGGGGAAAGGACCAAAACCCAGGATAGTCAAATTCCCGTCTATGCACCGTGGCCGCATTCCTGGCTCGACGTGCGTGCGCCCACACCCAGCCTTTCTGAATGCAGGCATGCTGCGGCCAGGAAGCGAGCAGCGGATGCGGCCGGCGGCGCACTTGGCTCCCTTTGGCGTCACTCAACTGCTTCAGCAAACTCGTTCTCACTCCAAGCCGTGGGAGCAATAGGAAGGTGAGTGAATGGGGCGACCTTAGGGGATACACATCCTAATTTGGGATGCCCCCACTGAGAGGAACAACCCCCTGAAAAGTGAAAATCGGATGTGTTGTTCCTCTTTAATGTGTCTTTTATGCAGTGTTATATTATGGGGGTTATTTAAGAAGGGAGAGCGGCAGGTAGCGCCTCGTAGCGGCAGGTAGCGTCTGGTGAACGCTGGACGCTGTATGCAAAACCACATTCATGAAGGCGATTCTGGTGTGCGACTCGCGCCATGTAGCATGCGATTCATCATTACAGGCAGCTCAGCATATAGCACCGGTGCTCTAGCTTCCAGAGCGCCAGGTATTACCTGTCGCTCTCCCATACATTTCAATGGACGTTCTAATCACTTTACTGATCCTAATCTTTTTTTAAATTATTTTTACTCTCAAATAATTTTTTGACCTCTCCTGGCCTGCAATAAATTATTTTTGAAAACTTTTTGGACTTTTTATATTTTTATGTAATTGGCATGCTTTTTCAATGCCAGAAGAGGTCACAAAATTTTGATTGTGATTTTTTTGAGAAAAAAAAAACCAAATACCCCATTTAAAGAGAAGAAAAGGATCGTCCATTGAAATGTATGGGAGAGCGACAGGTAGCGAAAGGTCATACCTGGCGCTGTGCAAGGCTGAATGCCAGCGCTGTTCGCTGAGGCTGTGAAAATGATGAATCAGACGCTACATGGCGTTATCCCAGTCGCTAAACAGATTCTGCTTGATAAATGTGTAATTGCGTGCCGTGTCCGGCGTTCACCAGTCGCTACCAGTCGCTACCTCTCATTAACCAGTCGCTACCTGTCGCTATCCCTTCTTAAATAAGGGTCTCCCGTCTCCCTTTCCCTCATTGTTCTTATCTGTCCCTCTATGAGGTGTAACATGCAGATCTGCAGCAATAAATTATTCATTTGCCTATTCAAAGTGTTTCTATTGTTTTAACTGTTACAACCTAACTCCTATCCATCCCTCAATTTAAGGGGCGTGGATTAATTTTAATAAATGTCCCTCTTTCCCATCCTGAAAAGTTGGAAGGTATGCTTTAGTCCCCATCTAAACGTAATGTCTGTGGTCTTTATTTCCGGTCACAAGTGGCAATTCATTTCTTGTATTGCTTTTCTTGTATGAAGTAGTGTGTGTGTGAGTGTGTATATATCTTCTTTTAACCACAAAGCCTTTATGTACATTTATAGGAAATGGGAAACATAAACTTCTGCTTACAGGAGTCATTTACTGACAGCGAAAAAACCACAACATAAAAGTGAGAAATGCGGACGGGATCCTGGTCACTGGTGGTGACAAAGCTCAATACTGGATCATTTTACAGCGATTTGACTGCTTTACTTGTGACTGCTTTTTACGTTTGTATTTACTGAGTTTCCAAAAACATTGTGGCCAACAGTGGCCAAAACCCAGGATTTTGATTATCCTGGGTTTTGGTCCTTTCCCCCGGGGCACCCCGGTCGGAGGTGCCTCACTGTGTGAAACCCCCCAGATCGCCCGAAAAAACTCACCTCTTCCCGGTCCTACTGTGCATGGGCGGCCGCTCGTCCAATCAGCGCGCTCAGAGCCACTGACGCCAACTAAGGCCAATAAGGTCAAATAAACTGTGGGGGTAGCCCCAAAACCTCCACACAACCCCATCAAAACTCCTTTGCACCACCGTATAATCCAAAACAGGACAAATTGTATTATTATTTCAATTGGGCAAAGACAAAAAACACAATTAAAAACTTTTTAAAAAAACATATATCACATATCTGACACCATATCATCTCTAGGACAATGCCTGTAATTAAGATGCTATGCACACTGCCTGTAATTGGGATGCTACGCACACTGCCTGTAATTGGGATGCCACGCACACTGCCTGTAATTAAGATGCTATGCACACTGCCTGTAATTGGGATGCCACGCACATAGCCTGTAATTAAGATGCTACGCACACTGCCTGTAATTGGGATGCCACGCACATAGCCTGTAATTAAGATGCTACGCACACTGCCTGTAATTGGGATGCCACGCACATAGCCTGTAATTAAGATGCTACGCACACTGCCTGTAATTGGGATGCCACGCACATAGCCTGTAATTAAGATGCTACGCACACTGCCTGTAATTGGGATGCCACGCACATAGCCTGTAATTAAGATGCTATGCACACTGCCTGTAATTGGGATGCCACGCACATAGCCTGTAATTAACATGCTACGCACACTGCCTGTAATTGGGATGCCACGCACATAGCCTGTAATTAAGATGCTACGCACACTGCCTGTAATTGGGATGCTATACACGCTGCCTGTAATTGCCATGCCACGCACACTGCCTGTAAGTCACATGCAACGCACAATGCCTGTATTTGGCATGCCACGCACACTGCCTGTAACTGGGATGCCACACACACTGCCTGTAATTGGGATGCCCACACACTGCCTGTAATTGGGATGCCTGCACATTTCCTGTAATTGGCATGCTGCGCACACTGTCTGCAATTGGCATGTCTTGCACACTGCCTCCAATTGGGATGCCACGCTCACTGCCTGTAATTAGGATGCCCACACACTGCCTGTAATTGGGATGCCCACACATTTCCTGTAATTGGCATGCTGCGCACACTGTCTGCAATTGACATGCCTTGCACACTGCCTGTAATTGGGATGCCACGCACACTGCCTGTAATTGGGATGCCCACACACTGCCTGTAATTTGGATTCCAATGCACACTGCCTGTAATTAGGATGCCCACACACTGCCTGAAATTGGGATGCCCGCACATTTCCTGTAATTGGCATGCTGCGCACACTGTCTGCAATTGGGATGCCACGCACACTGCCTGTAATTAGGATGGCCACACACTACCTGTAATTAGGATGCCCACACACTGCCTGAAATTGGCATGCCTTGCACACTGCCTGTAATTGGGATGCCACGCACACTGCCTGTAATTGGGATGCCCACACACTGCCTGTAATTTGGATTCCAATGCACACTGCCTGTAATTAGGATGCCCACACACTGCCTGTAATTGGGGTACCCACACACTGCCTGTAATTGTGATGCCACGCACACTGCCTGTAAATTGGGATGCCCACACACTGCCTGTAATTGGGATGCCACGCACACTGCCTGTAATTTGGATGCCCACACACTGCCTGTAATTGGGATGCCCACACACTGCCTGTAATTGGCATGCTGCACACACTGCCTGTAATTGGGATGCCACGCACACTGCCTGTAATTGGGATGCCACGCACACTGCCTGTAATTAGGGTGCCCACACACTGCCTGTAATTAGGATGCCCACACACTGCCTGTAATTGGCATGCTGCGCACACTGCCCGTAAATGGGATGCCAAGCACACTGCCTGTAATTGGGATGCCCACACATTTCCTGTAATTGGGATGCCCACACATTTCCTGTAATTGGCATGCTGCGCACACTGCCTGTAATTGGGATGCCATGCACACTGCCTGTAATTAGGATGCCCACACACTGCCTGTAATTGGCATGCTGCGCACACTGCCCGTAAATGGGATGCCAAGCACACTGCCTGTAATTGGGATGCCCACACATTTCCTGTAATTGGGATGCCCACACATTTCCTGTAATTGGCATGCTGCGCACACTGCCTGTAATTGGGATGCCATGCACACTGCCTGTAATTAGGATGCCCACACACTGCCTGTAATTGGGATGCCATGCACACTGCCTGTAATTAGGATGCCCACACACTGCCTGTAATTGGGATGCCCACACACTGCCTGTAATTGGGATGCCCACACATTTCCTGTAATTGGCATGCTGCGCACACTGCCTGTAATTGGGATGCTGCGCACACTGCCTGTAATTGGGATGTCTCACACTTCCTACAATGTGTGATACTGCTCACTGCCTGTAATGTGGGGTCTGCAATGGTGTGATTGGGGGATTCTGCACACTGTCTGTAATGGGGTGATTGGGGGATTCTGCACACTGTCTGTAATGGGGTGATTGGGGGATTCTGCACACTGTCTGTAATGGGGTGATTGGGGGATTCTGCACACTGTCTGTAATGGGGTGATTGGGAGGGGGTATTTTAGCACACCGTTTGGTTCAGAATACTTTTTTTCTTATTTTTCTCCTCCAAATCCTGGGTGCGTCTAATAGGGTGAAAAATATGTTATCTGTGGCCCTGTTTCCATGTTCTGTGGCTGTATTTCCCGTGTTCTGTGGCTGTATTTCCATGTTCTGTGGCTGTATTTCCCGTGTTCTGTGGCTGTATTTCCATGTTCTGTGGCTGTATTTCCATGTTCTGTGGCTGTATTTCCATGTTCTGTGGCCCTGTTTCCATGTTCTGTGGCTGTATTTCCCATGTTCCCTCATCCTTTCTTTGTTTCCTTGTGCAAAATATCCACACAAAACGCTACACAACGCCAACATATAAATGTCAATCAAAATATTTCTGTTATTAATCAAATACACAAATTCAAAATAAGACACATTACAAACACATAAAAAACATGACACAGGACACACAACAAGCAGCACAGGAGAGGCAGGTGGCAATCAAACAGATTAATTGCCCAATTCTGGGTGAACAATGGAAAACGATCACACAAATCCCGATCTAAAAATACATCCAGATCAATTCCATCACCATATAATAAAAAAACGCACTAAGGCCCTTATTTAAGAAGGGATAGCGTCAGGTTGCGCCTGCTTAATGACAGGTAGCGACAGGTAGCGACTGGTGAACGCCGGACACGGCTTGCAATTACACATTTATCAAGCAGAATCTGTTTAGCGACTGGGATAGCGCCATGTAGCGTCTGATTCATCATTTTCACAGCCTTAGCGAACAGCACCGGCGTTCAGCCTTGCACAGCGCCAAGTATGACCTCTCGCTACCTGTTGCTCTCCCATACATTTCAATGGACGATCCTTTACTTCTCTTTAAACCGTTTTTTTTTTTTTTTTCAAAAAAATCACAAATAATTCTGTGACCTCTTCTGGCGTTGAAAAAGCAGTTTTTTTCATAATTTTTTAATTTTTTAAATATTTCTTCAGAAATGACATTACAGGTCTGCCATTAAAGTGTTCATGTTACAATGTTGTTACAATGTAATTCCATATGTTTTCGCTTTGTTACTAGTTGATAGATGCTGAAAAACAGACTTTAAGCACACCGCCTCCTGCGCTCTGGGCTTCAAACAAGCATTTTTTGAGCGCCAGAGATTTGTGAGGCTGTTTTTTTGCTGAATATGGTGTGAGTCGGTAGCTATGAGCAGTCGCTAACATGCGCTCCCATACAGCGCTGTACTGGTCAAATAGCGACTCCTCACAATGTATTCAACATTACTGAGCAGCGACTGAGTCGCTATAAAGTAGCGACCCACGGCCGAGCACTGCGACTACTAGCGGGCGGTCTGAAAATGCCTACTACAGACGCTCATCTGTCGCTACCTGGCGTTAGTGATGAATCAGCCTCTTGATGTCACGATAACAAGTGCAAACATGTATTTATAATATCTCCAAATGGTTAATAATTCATAGTCATGTGTGAAACAATAGAAACAATATGGATATATCAATATAATCAGGACACAAATAAAGAAAGAGCCTTAATCATGAATAGATAGCGACAGGTAGCGGCAGGTGAGCGCCGGTCACAGCACGCAATTATACATTTATCAAATAGAATTTGTTGAGCGACTGGGATAACGCCATGTAGCATCCAATTCATCATTATCCCAGCCTCAGCGTACAGCGCCGGCGTTCAAACTTTAAGAGCGCCATGTCTTACCTGTCGCTACCTGTCGCTCTCCCATACATTTCAATGGACGTTCTTTTACTTCTCTTTAAACAGGGGGTTTTATTATTATTTTTTTTTAATCCTCAAATAATGTTGTGACCTCTCCTGGCCTTGAAAAAACCATTTTTGAAAACTTTTTTCATTTTTTATATATTTATGCAGAATTGCCATGACAGGTCTGGCATTAATGTGTCACAATGTTATAACAATGTCATTCCATATGTTTTCGCTTTGTTACTGGTGGATACATGTTCAAAAACAGCCTTTAATCACACAGCCTACGGCGCTCTGGGCTACAACGAAGCATTTTTGAGCGACGGCGCTGTGTGAGGCTGTTTTTTTTTTATGAATATGGTGTGAGTCGGTCACTCTGACCAGTCGCTACCATTCGCTCCCATACAGCGCTGTACTGCTCATATAGCGACTCCCCACAACGTATTCATCATTGCTGCACAGCGACTGAGGCGCTCTGAACTAGCGAACCACGGCCGAGCACAGCGACTACTAGCAGGCGCTCTGAAATGCCGGCTACAGACGCTCATCTGTCGCTACCTGGCGTTAGTCATGAATCAGCCTCAAAGTGTGCACAAATAAAGCATGAAACAAAGGGGGTTATTTAAGAAGGGATAGCGCCAGGTAGTGACTCGTAGCGGCAGGTGAACGCCGGGCGCTGTACGCAAAAGCACATTTATGAAAGCGAATCTGGTGAGCGACTCTAACAGCGCCATGTAGCGCCACATGTATTAATCCAGACGGCTCAGTGTATAGCGCCGGCGCTCTAGGCTCAGGAACGCCATGTAGTACCTGTCGCTCAGTGTCGCTCTCCCATACATTTCAATGGGGTTTTATTAGTTGTGTATAAATAGTGTGTTAGGCTTTTTTTTTTTTGCTCCAATCATTGTGTGACCTCTCCTGGCTGCAAACAAACACTTTTATTCCTTTTTTGGACTTTTTATATTTTTATGCAGAATTGTCATTACAGGTCTGACACTAAAGTGTTATTGTCACAGTGTTACAACAATGTCATTCCATGTGTTTTCGCTTTGTTACTGGTGGATATGTGTTCAAGAAGAGACTTTAATCACACAGCGTCTGGCGCTCTATGCTACAGCGCCCAGCTTTAGAGCGCTGATGCTGTGTGTGTGTAGTGTTTTGTTAAATATGGTGTGGAGCGCCGAGTGCCGGGCGCACTGAGCTGTTGTTAGAGCACACAACACACATCACATTCATCAATGCCGCTCTAAGCGCCGCTATACAGACGCTCATCTGGCAATACGTGGCGCTAGTAGTGATCAACATCACTGGGTCAAAGGAAAGAGCCATCCTACCTCAGCCTGTAAAACAGACCCCCCAGAAGCCACGCATTTCGTGTTTAGCACTTCATCAGGCAACTCGTTCTTTCCTTACTTTCATTTTTTTCTCTTTCTTTTTCATGTTCTGAACATCTCATTCTGCTCTCCCTATTTTATCACGTTTTTATTGCTCTTTTTCACTTTTTCACCCTCCATTCTTCTTTTTTTTTTACCTTATTAATTTCTCTCTTTTTCTCTTTCATGTTCTGCTCATCTGATTCTGGTCACATTCCTTTCATCGCCATTTCTTTTCACCATTTCTATCTTTTTACCTGATTTATATCTTTCTTTTCCACTTTTCCTTGTCTTTTTCTCTACTCCATCTGATTTAAATTTTCCCTTCATTTTTCTGTATTATTTTAGTTTTCCCTTCTGTTTTTCTTGAGCCTTTCCATGTTCCCTTTTTCTGTCTCTGTTTTTTTTAACACTTTCCCTTTGAGTGCAGGAGGGGGGAAGAAGGGGAACTATTATGAAATCTTGCAGAGGATGACACTCTAAGGGTTGAGGCACAGAAATGGAGAGAATGTAAAAGAGAGAAAGAGAGAGCTGGAGGAAAAGCAAGCAGAAGAGGGAAAGAGATGGCAGGGATTCTAAAAAAAAAGAGGGAGACAGCTAGAAAATGTGATACGGAGAGTGTAATGGAGGTAATGCAGAAAGAGGAGAAAGAGTGCGGAAAAAGAATAGAGAAAAAGGGGGGAATGTGAAAAGAGACTGGGAGATGTGCATTAAAAAGAACAAAAAAGGAGAACATGCATAAATGAGAGTAAGACTAAGGAAAGAAAAGGAGGGAATGTGTTAATAGAAGTGAATGGAGGAAATGTGGAAATGAAAATGATAGAGACGGGTGGAATGTGCAAATTAGAACAAGCTGGGGGGAATGTGAAAAAAGAGAAGGAAGGAAGTAAGGAAGGAGCAAATGTGGGAGGGAAGCTATAAAAGAGAAGAGATTGAGAAATTGTGTAAA